>LPNX011021005.1:319603-375301 GCA_001517045.1 Pseudotsuga menziesii | reverse complement strand
AGTACTTTACTTGAAAATAACAATAATATTATTTTATGAGAAAGTGTGAAATGATTTTTATTGTGAGTACTTCACTTTATGACTTAAAAGTACTTGTACCACTTCCTTGGTTAACTATGGATTTTCATCCACCATAGAAAATGTGACAAATAAACATTCTTAACTCATGCAATGCCACCTCAACCATGGGGGATGATGTCATCTACTAGAATGTAATTGGTTGATTTTTATAGTACATTTTGGTCTTTTTGAGGCCCATTTTTTACCTCAAATTCTCTCTAATGATATTGTACTACCATAGGGCTGATCCATTCGGATTCTCCAATAGGTTATATAATGCCCGCATCTAACATTTTTTCTAATTATGTCTTAAATTTTTCTTTGTAACTCTAATTGAGTCGATATGGTCATTGTTTGACAGGATTTGCATCGGGATTCAAAGGAATCTTCATTTATCCAAGATGTCCAACAATTCCCTTCATTTTTGAAAACTTAGTGGGAAACAGATCTTGAAACTCATGTAGTAGGTTTGTAATCTTTCTGATGATCTCATCATCCCAGTATTCTCTGATATTAGCAAACTTTGGGTTCTTTGAAGAACCAATATTCACTTTCTTTATTTTCAAAGGATTCAGAAACTTGTTTCTTGACACACTTGATCCTTCCACTGCGCGAGTACCTTTAGAATCTGTCACAACCGTATCCGATTGTTTGACTTCAAGAAGTGAATCTGACTTCCATTTTAAGAGATGAGTGTATAAATATATTAATTGATTGATGATGGATACAATATTACAATGAAGCTCGCCTTTATGAGGATTGATCATGCATAGTGAAGGGTTACAACCTTTCACTAGCAACTAATAATCTATTTATTTATAAATAATAATATTATTTAAATATTCATAATAGACTCAGGAATATTTATGTCACGTGGATCATCATCATCAGGTTCACCTATTACATTATAGTGTTCCATCCAATGTTGGACTATCGCGCTGCCCTAATAGAAATTTGTCATCAACACATGAATATCTTCAAATATCTTAGTCTTGATTACTTGTAGAGAAACATCAATTGAAAGATGATCATCAATAAATTCAAATGTGCACGTGAAAATGGCAGCTATCTCTTCTCATTCAATTGTTCCTCGTCGCAACTCAACAGATGTATACCAATTTCTCGGTATCATGTCCAAGGTATGTATAAATTGATGGACCCATTCTTGTCATAGCGACATCTCCCATGTCGTGCAACAATACTCAATATTATCGACATGATTAGTCAATCCTGTATATTTCAAACCATTATAGAGAATTTTTTCTCCAAATCGAACTTCCAGTAGTCTTCGACATCGGGGAAATTCTGAAATAGTATGCTTGTGCTCAAACCACTATCTTGTGGGTGTAAACTTCAATGCAAATTCCAGAGCTAACAAACGCTAAGGTTCTATTACTTTCTCCTCAAACTTTGTCAAAAAATATTCCATGTTAGGAAAACCTTAATAGGCAGGAAGATCACATACCTCAGTACCTACCCATCACACTCATTTTATAATTTTGGTGCATCTTCGCATTGATACTTTGTGGAGTCCGTTTTTCCAATTCTCTAAAGCTTCTCCTGAATTCGATGAGCATGAACTAACACTTTTCCAGCTAAGCTTTCCATCGGTTGTCAAATTCACATCATCATCCATTGTAGAGGTAATATTGTAGATATGGTCTAGATATCTATCTTGTCCTTCGTTATTTACCTGTTCGACATACCTCTAGCCTTCCAGAGGATCAAGTGGTTCGACCACCCTTAACTCTGTATCATCAAATGTCAATATCATTTTCTTAAAATTGATAATAGTTTGATTATAAATGGCCCAGTCAATCTCCAGCAGTGGATGATACGGATTCGTATCATCAACAATATCTATCACTTCAAAATCTGCATAAGTATTGAGTCCTTCTATCTCAACAAGAACCTGTCTCAATCGACCGATAGGAAAAACCTTCGACTGATTGGCTAATCTTAGATGGACCAGAGACCATACTAGTCTTGGATTTCCCATAGTTTCCCATGTTTGTCTAGTAAGAATGTTAACATCAGAACCCAAGTGCAGAATAATATTATCCATGTCGTAATCACCTATCCAGGCAGTCATTCGTAGTTCACGACTAGTTTTCAATCTTTCCCAACGTGGTTAGCTCTCTTTTCTGGTCGCACATATTCTTGAGGTTCTTCTATTAAAGCTTACAGTTATGCTACAACATATTTATATATTATTAATGTTAGACAACTTTTAAATAATTCTTTCAACTTACTAACATTTTCTGTCTGTTTCTTCTGAAATAATTGTTCGATTCTTTGAGGCATTTCCAACATGGGTCCTTCATACAGTACAACAGTAGAATTCGATGCTTGATTCCCATCGACGAACTCATGTTGAGCGTCCAAGAATGTTTTTTTTCTCCATATGGACATCAAATGACACCTCCTTTTGTTGTGTCGGTCGCACTCTCAGTTGTCCATATGGTGCTTCTTGATTTTCTCCAATCGTAGCACCTCCTCTAGTCATGACGACAATATTAGGTTCTCTTGGTTCATCAAAAATATTCTGTATATTGGCATTAGCATTTTGAGGTGGGTTTTGGTTTCCCATATTTCAAGCCTGCCACTTAGCAATCAACTGTGGACATTCTTCAACAATGTGATCCAATGCTTTACACTACAAGTATGTCGATGTAGGATTAGTGCAATATCTGGTGAAATGTCCAGGATGTCCACAATTATAACAAAGGACTTGGCCTCTTCCACAACCAAATCCTCCTCCTCGGCCTATGAAAATTCCACCTCCTTTAGGTTGAGGATATTGTGCCTGTGGGTATTGGTTCTACAAAAGTTGTGCTTAAGGGTATTGGGCTTGAGGAAAGCTCGCTCAACTTGCATTTATTCGCCATTCTTCATCAAGTAGGTGTCAACTCTCTTCTCCTGCAGTAACCGATATGCTCTGCAATATTTCTCATTGTGTCCTACTGATCAATACAGTTTGCAATATAGACTGGCTAGTGCACTTACTATTTTCTATAAATATGAACATTCTTCCGACCGATTTCCTTTGGTTTGACAAATTATAAACCAACGTATCCCTTGTGTATTTATCAAATTCAGTGCGCCTGATGCAAGATATTTCATGAAGTATGGAAATGAATCTTTATGGTGGCATTTCGTTCTACATCGAGTGCACCAGAGTTCCTCTTGTATTTCTTTCCCTTTCTTGATATCCTGCAGTTGCAATGTGATATTAGTAAGTTGTGACTCTATCTACATCACTCTTGCACTAGTTTCTTCGACCAATGAAGCCTCCAATTTCATAGAAAGCTCAAGAGCCTCACTCTGTGATACAATCTTCTATTGCATTAGAGGAATACATATATGCGGTAACATCGCCGCAATAAACCATTTTTTGTTCTAGACATCCGACATCTGAAAACTTAGTTTAGCCATCAAATTTTTGAATCTTTGGTTGAAGTCCCTATCAGACTCCATAGGAACCTGTTTAATCTCTTTTATTTCTGTAATACACTGCAACTTAGATTTAGGAATGTTAAACTCATCCATCAATCTCGTCTGGATTTGATCTAGTGTCTTCTAAGGGATTCCTGCTGGAACCACAAAGAATTTCATGTACCAGTCAAGTGCACGACCTCTAATTGTTGTGATCATCTGAGATTTCTGTATGGCCTCATCTTGGACCTATCCCACGGTCCATACAGATTCACATAGAAACAAATGTTTCTCAAGTTCCTCTAACCTATTTCCATTAAAGATCAGTATCTTTATATCATTTCTAACCATTCTATTTACTCTCGGTATTGTTGAATTAAAGATTCTACTAGTGGGAGTTCCTTGACTGTTATTTCCACTATTATTGTTACTATGATTGACAAAACCATTGGGTGATCTGTTTATAGATCTTACCTCAAGTCTTGGAGATGTATGTGGGGTTGCAAGTATGTCGTAATCTTGATCTGGATATGGTAACACTTCTTCTTCTTCTTCTTCAGATATAAGACGGTATTCTTCTTCTTCGTCGCAATACTCTTCGTTAAGGTATGGTTCCAATTCGTAGTCCTCTCTTTCGGTCACAATCCGTCTTCTCTTTCCCCACTGAAATATTCTTCCACTTCTCATATGACCATATTCTTTCTCAATATCGCCATCAATAGGAAACATCTCAGCTTCTTCTTGTTCCTTTTTCTTGCAATATTTCTTGCGACATTACCCTGGCTCTCCATGCACAAATATTTACTCGTCGGACTCCATTCTCAATATCCCTTTTTCACATACCAACATCTTTATCCATAACTTCAAATATTTGAGATTATAACGACCTCTAGGTTCTTGAAAGAATTCTCTTTCCATTTCACTATATGACTTTATCATTTCGATTGCGATTTCTGTTATATTTCCCTCCAAAACACTATCAACCCGGAAGTCAACAGCCCTAGATACATGATTACTAGTTCTTTTCAATCGCTCGATCAACCGAGGACTCCACTCTATAGGTTCTCCGCCCTGAAATTTTTTCTTTTGGATCACTAGCTTTGACGACCACTCATGCAATACAATGGGAAATTCACTAAAACAAATCTCATGAATGTCTGTGTAAAGGTATCATTCCAACCATTCTGTCGAGTTCAGTCTTGATCCTTTACTTTATTCCTGTGTAAACTGTAATGCTTTATAATCAACCCAATCTTGAATTTCAGGTTTCGTTAGGTACCAAAACATGTCCCTGTCAAGATGATTTAGGTCCCAAAAACAAAACCATTTGTTGGTGTGATTTCTGTCGACCCAAGTTCAGATCCTTGTTCTTCAACAAAACCCAAGATATCAACCTGATAGAGGAGATCTCCATCAGCAACACCTGCGACACAGATGAATTCTCACTCGAGATATCTTATTGGGAACTTCTAGAACCAGGTTTCTACAGTTAGAGGCAAGTCCCAAACGAACACTGAGAATTAAGGGCCAAGATTGCTCATAATAAAGAGCACCAATAACTCATCCTTCTTGTTAATCCCACGCTTCTTGCACTACATGACCAAACACTTGAAATTGGACAATAAATGATGGTTGGTTTTGAAATTACTGGGTTGAATAACAATCAGTTCATTGTCCATAATATGGCCTCTTAGCACATCCTGCTTGTCAAACAATGATTCAAGCTCCTGCCATACTTCCCTTGTATTTTTTAATCCATCAAGGTGGAAGAGAAACTCCCTGGAGGTATGAATGCACATGGAACCAAAGTCTTCATCCAACTTGTTAAGATACTTCGATTTCTCTAAAGGTTGTTGGGGTTTGACCTCCTTTCCCACATTGACCATGTATAGACCTTTGTTACACAACGCAATCTGCATATCTGCCCTCCAATCAATATAGTTGAAGGGTGTGAGGATCCTCCATCTCAAGGTTGTTAAATTTTCCATTTTACAGCTTCAGGAACAACACAATTCTTTTGAATTCTTCAATTTACCTGCAAAAAATCTTTCAATTCGAAGGAAAACCAATTCAATCACTCTCTACTTCAACATGCACACATTATCAAGGTGCTTCACACTTGTCTAGAATTCTTTGGATAAATCCAAAGGGAGCAAGGAACAAATACCAGGAACTATGTTGAACGCAGTTGATTTTGGTGCATCATTGGATGTTTCCGAGGATTGAAGTTGTCTTGATTACCTGCTCTGATACCCTGTCAAATTAGAAAAGCTTCAGGATATTCAAGATGGATTGAACCTCACAGTGAAATAAGATTGAAGGAGGAAAAAGAATTCAGTGTTACAATGATCAAACAATCATGGTGAAATTATTCAGACAAGATGCAAAAATTTGATAGCATAACCGTAATCTCATAATCATTAATATGTATGTAATACATCCATGATACAAATAACGAAATTCGAATCTTGTAGGAGTGATTCAAATCCCATGACTTGGACTGACTCCAGAGATCACTAACTGTAAAAAAATCACCACTGGAGGCGCATTAGTGTAACTCCGGACAACTAAAACACCTCACAATCACTTAATTGACGTAGGTGTTAGCACCATTTTTTAGGCTAAGTAATTGGAAGGAGTCAGGCCAGAGGAGATGCAAGGTAAGGTCTAAAATTTTCTATCATATGACCTAAAAGATGTGCAGAAGGGGTTCTAAAATGCTTTGGAGGACTTATTCCTAGGTCTAAAATGAAAAAATATGAAGAAAATCCTAAGCGCAACCTTGGAAATAAGCTGTGTATGAGAAATACGCTTCAGTGTTATGTCACAACAAGAATCAATGGTGTATATTTCCAGCAGATGAGATCGACGACTACAGATCTATCCACTAAGGTAAGTTGCATGGTTCAAATAAATTTTATTACCTACAGAATGAGTTAACTTGTAGCTAAAATCTATCGTCAGATCAACAGAGGAAGGAAGATCTATGGCCAAAAACGTTTTCACTGATTAAACATGCAAGAAAAATTGAAATTCTTAAATCAGTGGAATCAGGTATATCCCTCACTTTTAATGGTGGAGATCGGGGGACATAAAATATCTACGGTGGATATGGATTCCGCTTGAATAACTTGCACGGAGAAATTAAGGTTGAAAATTTGAGGAATTTGGTAGGCCCATCATTGATAGACGAAAGAGATTTAAAGGAGTTTTAGATTAATGGTTCAAATGAATTACGCTATGAGAAAAAGCGCGAGGAAAATCAAGTTGCAAATCAGCGGAATAGAGTAGAGGCCTCATGTTTTCATGGCCTAGATGAAGATTTGATCCAGATCAACGGTCGATGTTGATTCCACAGGTGAAAGGTGTATGGGTGAATAAAATATTGAAACTCGGCGGAATGTGGTAGGGACCACGTCTTTCAATGGTCCAGATGGAGGCTTAATTGAGATCAGGGGTTGGTATCTTTTCCATGGCTAGAAGGTGCATGGAAGAAGAGAATTGGTGAACCTGCGAAATGGGTTAAAGGGCATATACAATCAAGGGCACAGATTCGATGAGGAATAGATCCATGGTCAGTAATAGTTTTGCTGATAGAACATGCACACTAGAAATTAAGAGGAAGATCAATGGAATTGGATAGACTGAAGCATAATTGAACGACTGAGATCAACATGGATTCACATCTACATTAGATAATATATCCACAAAGGGAAAATGTACACTTCTTAAGGAACTAAATTTGAGTGAAAAGATTAAAGAGAGAAATTAATCAACGATACAGATTGGTGAAAGAAAAGATCAATGGTTGAGAATATATCCGTTCAAATAAGTTAGAGGCCTTTTATGATCTAAACAAGTAATTTAACGGGTGAAAATAATCGACGGTGAAGATGAATCAAAGGAAAAATTTGTGGTTAGGATTCAGTCCGCAACTAGAAGCTACAAGTAGGATAGAGATGAGCATAACAGGGAATAAGGATATATGGTTTACATAGGAAAAAAAGGATCAACAACTCAGGATGAAATGGGTAAGATAGACGGATGGGAAATGTTTCCGCTGAGAAAGATGCATGGTTGATAGGAAAGAAAAAATAATATAAAAATGATGGCACGTGGATTTAGGTTATTTGTTTGTTTGTGCATCAGAAAGCGAAATCCTAGGACTATGCAAGAATGTCCATCTCAAACAAATATTTGGACCACTTGTCGAGGAACCAGGTAGGCTATTTACTCCCACCAAGCAAGTATTTAAAATAGATGAGGTATAAAAAGTAGAGGTTCAGAGTTTGGAATACCAGATGATTCAATTTTGTATGAAAAACCTCCTATCTAGCATAACTTTTGTATTATCCATCATTAACATAGTCTATTGATGATGATTTCCATTATTTATTATTTTCCCAATCATCCCTTCATCATCAATAATTAGTTGAATCATGTTTACTCAGCTTCTGACTCAACCAATCCCCACTCTTTAGCAAGTATAACCAATAGCTAATACAAGGAATAATGTCATTGTATATGTAAAGAAAGTACCACTTACCATGGTAGTTATTATGGCAGACCAACATAACTAGGACATCATAATTTAAGTATAAGTTAGGGTATCCAAAAACTTATAAATTGTTGTAATTTTTTGTGAACCATTTGTCATCATGTACTTTGTATCCTCATTGTCATGATAAAATTATGGATTAAATTATAATATGGGCATTCTTCGTCTATTAGTAGCAACTTTGTATGAGAAACCTCCTACCATTAACATAGTCTATTGATGATGTTTTCCAATATTTATTAGTCTCCCAATCAATCATCCCTTCATCATCAATAATTAGATCAATCATGTTTACTCAACTTCTAACTCAACCAATCCCCATCTTATAACAAGTATAACTAGTAGCTAATACAAGGAACAATGCCATTGTATATACAAAGAAAGCACCACTTACCATGGTAGTTATTGTGTGAGACCAACATAACCAATATGTGAATGCCAAGGATGGCCATCACATGCAACATGGACATCGAAGCACATTAATTCCCCCCAAAATATTTGAAGCAAAATATAGTCCCACCTCAATACCTAGAAACTCATTTGAAGTTGAAGATTAGAGAAAACTAAAAACCTTTGTTTGGTTCTTCTCTCTCATAATATTTTTAGTAAATTAGCCCTACTTTTGATTTACATATGTTTGCAAGTCTTCCTTAGCATGGGATCATAAACTTGCCTTTGTGTTTTCTCAAGTGAGCCCTCATCTTTTAAGTTTTTTTCCCTTTTAACATCTACTATGTCTGAGTTAATATTTGTAGTTTTAAATATGATTTTTGTCATTATGCATATTACTTTAAATAAGATATTTTTTAAGGCCTTCTTATTTGTGTAGCTATGTTATCTTATTACTCTATCTACTTCAAAATTATATACAACAACCTCTCTGTTATCTTATGTTTCTCTTGGTTCTAACGTAACACCTCGGTTTTGATCCCAATTGCATTAAGTTATAAATGATGTAAATAACATTATTTAATCATGGTGTGAAGCTCAAGGAAAAGGCCCCACCATGGATTTTGGGTTTTATGTTCGGCAATTAAAATCGATGCCGATGGTATTTCGTGCTAGCCAGGAACATTACAATTCTAGACATCATGCAAATATGCAAATTAATAAAAATACCCACAACTAGCTATGCCAATGCAACATTAAAGAGATGGGGTCATGATTTCACAAGGAATAGGGAGGGAAAATAATTCAAACCCTTGAGCCAATAGGGTAAAGACAAATGTCAAAGGGGAAAACCCATAAAGCTTTCAACTACCAATTTTGTCTTTTGTGCCCAATCATTTATTTTCTTCCAGAAGTGGTTGAGTTAGTTAACGCATGGGGATGGGGAGAGTATGGCAGCCAAATTCGAATTTGGGAAGCCACCCATTTTTGGAAAAACATGTTTTGATTTATGGGGCAAGTTATTGCCCATGAATGTTTTCCATCCCATTATGCATTCATGTCCTCCTCTTCCTCACGCATTTTTTTAGCTCCTGTGTGTTTCCCTCACGTTCTCAGCAGTTTTCTTCTTTTTCCCCATGGCTGGGAAGTTGTTTTGGTAATGCTCAGTGGTTGGGATCTCTCCCTGACGTTTTCCCGTTGTTTCCTCATTCACACGACTGGGGAAATTCATTTTTGGTGTTGCACAGTCGATGGGAGAATAGATCCATGAATTGGGGGTTTGAAGAGGCCATTTTTTTGCCAACGTGAATCCCATAGACGTTTATGAACTCGAATTGGATATCAGAGGGTTGTTTCCCCTTTCACGAAATCATTTTTATTTCCAAAACCATTTTTCTACAAGGCGAACATGTGTATTTTGATGTTGGGTGCACCCTTGTGTTTTGTTGTTCTGTAAATCCTTGCTTTGGTCTGAACCGTTAGGATTGGAAGAGGGCAGAATTGGCTTGATAAAGCTAGTGAAGAGAGGAACCTCGCAGAGAGATCAAGAGGGGATGGCTATTCCTTTCTGCACACCATGAAGAGCACTAGAAGGTAAGGTATGGCCTGAGGGAACTGTGTAGCAGTGAAGGGAATACTTCCGTGTGTTGGGTGGTGTAGGTATGGTGGAGACCAAGCCAGATCTTGTGTAGGTGTCCATAGCTATGTGGTTGAGCTCACTAGCTTAGCAATTCTCCTTTTCACTACCTTAGTAGCCCGATAAACCCAACTATGTTTGGCTTGGATGACTTTGATGTGTATTTGGCTATGTGTGAGCCTATTGTTCCCTAGTTCCTTGTGGAAATTAGGACCAGCACAGGGGTGGCAGTGGTGTTGAGAGATTGATGAGCACACTGGCCTATGGTTGGGTGGAACGTTGCAGCAACATAGCTGGTTGCGGGACAACTTCTTCTCAAGATAAGTATTTTTTGTGGTTAATCTCTGCAATGTATTTGTTTTATAAATTACTATAAACATATTGAATGTGTTGAATGAGTTTTCCTTCCATTGTATATCAATTCATTATGCATCTGTGTATGTTTTTATTTCAATGCATTTTATGTTATGTTCATGGGGCTAGATTGCCCGGATTGATTGACAGTCGAACAGTGCATTCATGTCCTTTCCGTCGGGTAGAGGGGAGGGGACTTGACATCTAATCCATATTTTGTCCACTAACATGAAAAAGGGACTTGGCCCATAAGTCATGTGTAGGGTTAATGAAGATGGACTCTTAAGAAATTATGAACATCAATTAAATAACTTATATGGATTATTTGGAGAAATGAGGGAAACAATATAAAATGAAAATACACACAAACATTTTGTAGAAAGCACAGTAGTATAGCAAAACCCAATTTCTATGAATGAATGACATGGAAAAACATTTTAAACTGCAAAGCATTACAAACGATCTCGGATGGTGGTAGCCTATCTATAAAGAGAGATGTTCCAGTTATGATCATTCACAAGAGTTGAATACAAAGAAACTGCAAAGGGACTTTTTATCATAAGCATAAAGAGGAAAAACCCTAACATCCAAAAACCTAACCCTAGGAGAAGAAGCACCAAAAGGATTTGTGGCCCTCAAGGTCGATAGTTGATATGTCAACTTCCTAGGGGCACAACTTTTTCATACAATATTCATTTAGGGCGCTTGACAGTGTGTTGTAAAGAAGTAACTAAGAATTAGAAATTTTGACTCGGTCTAAGGGTGGTCCTAGCCCTCTTTGTTGTCCATAAAACATCATTTAGGGCCTCAAAACAACCTAGAAAATTTAGGACCAAAAAAACTGTAGAAAATTGCCAAGAAGATGGATATCCATTGTAAATTTATGTAATAGGTGGGTGGCCACCAATATCCACTTGGATAAGTCCTCCTCCTTAGGGAGAAATGACCCACATTACATCAAGTTCCTCCATTAGATGAAATTGTTGTTGAATTTGACTCCTAGTGAGCCACTTTCCCCGATGAAGAAGTTGCCCTACTTTGACGACCTGATATAGTTGGATGTTCTACTTGTAAGTTCCCTTCATCTTAGTGTCCATGATCTGGTCGAGTGTAGATGTCTCAATGTAGTCAAGCATGATTTATTATTTCCTCTAATCCTTATAATCGATCCATTTGTTCATTAATTATAATAACTATGAGCCATTATATTTCCCTTAAAAGATGAAAAATTACATGGAAATCATCCCACATAAGAGAACAAAACAATTAGGAATGTGACAAGAAGGATGGGGGCAAGAGATTGGATTTATTTTTACACCACTTCTATGCAACGATCCTGAGAGTAACAAGGTGGTCCATGGTTGAGTGATGTTTTTTAAATCCCGCTTGACTTTTAGCTTGATTTCCCTCTCTTTTTAGCAATATGTTGATATTCTTTTCCATAATAAGATCATAAAGCTTTGCTAAGAGAGGGCTGATCACAATGGTCTTATAATTAGAAGGGTTATTTTTATCATCACTTTTAAAATTAAGAATAAAGAGGCTCATATTCCAAGGGTGAGGGAAACCTTGCTTAACCACCAAATTAAAGAGATTGTGGATGTGAGGGATGATGAAAGGCCCTTCAAGTTTTATAATTTTTTTCTTGATAACCTTCAATGTCCTTTGCTTTTCCATTTGCAAGGCACCTAACACCAAAATCTATGTCATCTAGAGAGAAAACTTATTTTGTTGCAAGGAGGGTTGGAATGTTATCTCTGAAATCTAGGGATTCATAAATCTTTTTTAAGATGGGAGTTTGAGTCCTTTAAAGCAATCATATTATTCTCTTTGGTTTTGTTAGTTAGAACTTGCCTCCAATATTTCTTAGGAGCAATCTTAGAAATGTGCAAGAGGTTTTCTTGCCTTTTATTTGTGTAGTGTCTCTTTTTCATTTTAATTAGGGCTTTGTATCTCTTGATTTGGTTAATATTTTGGGACCCTTCCATAGCTTCCTTTATTTCGCTTTTTGTATTTTACACTTTTTATAAAACCAGGGGTTGGTTCTTCTAGGTTTCCTTTTACCCGAGACATCAATGGAGAACTTGTTAATGGAAGATGAGAGAAGTGTAGAGAAATTATGGTAAAGTCTACTATATTGTCCAATCTTGAAAGAGGGAGCAAGTCATTTCATAAATCATTTAGAAAAATATCACTTTTATTTCTATCAAAGATTAGATACCTATGCCCATGAGAATTATAGTCTATGGGATCACTATGTATTTCCAAATTGAGGGTGAGGGTTACAATTAAAGGTCTATGATCCGAGTCTCACTGGTGCTCATTTAAAATGTCTAAATTTAACATATTGTCGTATAAAGGGATATCAAAGATGACATAATCTACAACACTACTTACAAGCCCATGAATACAAGTCATCTTGCTAGAATCTGGCCACTTCATTAGACCATTATAAATTATGAGATCGTGAGCACTATAGAGTTTACCTAGTTCAAAATGGAACAAATTGTCACCTAGATTTGCAAAACTTCTCTTGTACATGTTAGTTGTAGCAAGGTCTTCGTCTAACCAAAGAGGACTAGGGTTGGAGTAATTTATTAAGAGAATAGCTTGATTACTTGAACTTCGAGAGTTAATGTCGCCTATTAAAAGGATATTTCCTTTATTTCTTATACTAGAAATATCATTTTCCAAGCCATTTTAAGGACAATTTTTATCTAAGTTGCTTTTCTAATAAAAATTAGTGTTAATAAAGACAAAATAACATATTGTTATGTAGGCCTTTTAGCATTAATGCCCATAATCTCTATCTAGATATATTAGTTGTACGGGTCTCTCTTATGAATCCTTACAAGCTATACAACCAATTCCTCTTGTCGGTCGCTTGCTCCAAATCAACCAAAGGAGAAATCCTTTCATACTGTTTTAAAAAAAGATTATATTGTATTATATTTTTAATTTTTTATAACATTTTTAAATTTTTTAATGTTTACATTTTATTTTTAATATTTTATAATGTCGATTTTATAATGTTTTATGTTTTTTTTAATGATGACGATGATGATTACAAATGTTTTGATTATATTTGAAAGATTAATGTTTTTTAATGTTTTTTTAAATTTTATTTTCAACATTTTAGATTTTTTATTATTATTAATTTTTCATTTTTTATTATTTTTATAGTGATTTAAAAAATAAATTACGTTGTAGTTTCTAAATGCCTGCAATTTTAACTCAACAAAAGAAAACAGTGCTAAGGGTAACATCTCTTTTCAATTTGAGGGTCGCTTTTGACATTTTCCTTGCAATATAGTTAAGTGTTAGGGTCACGATTTTAAACAATTGTACTTTTAGCTCCAAGAAAAAAATGAGGTTGCCATGGTGATATTGAGTGATTCCAAGAGCAATATTTTAGGGTTGTTATTGTAGCGACATCAATCGATAAGATCAAGGCTTCAAAAGATATAAATTTAGCCCTGGATAAAAACAAAGGTGGTTATAGGAGAATCGTTTTTTGATTTAGGGGTCAATTTATAGTTTTGATTGCAATGACATTGATCGTGGTTGACTAGGGTTTAAAAAAAACTAGTAATTTTAGCCCCCCCAAAAACAGGTGCTACTGGTAGCACCACTTTTCAATTCGAGGGTAAAAGCAACCCTAAATGTAGTGTAGAAAAAAAAACGAGAACTCTAGAGGGTTCTCATCAACTTGTATAATATGGTATAGTTTGTAAGAAAAAATTCTTACAAATAGCTTTGAAATACTCCATTAAACTAAAAACTTATAGACAAATGGCTAAGAGTCACATCTTCATCCAATGTTTATTTTCAAGAAAAATAGTATATACTCAAAAATATTTTACAATAATGTGACTCCCAAATTAAATTTTTACTTGAACTATTTTTAAAATTTTCAAACACGATAATTTTTTTTATAACAACGAGTTTAAACTATGAAAAATATCACACTAATAAAGTTAACCCAAAATCACATCAAAATTAAATCAAAATGACAAGAGAAAATTAAATCAAAATCAAACAAAAGATGTGGGAAATAACCAAAATCAAAACTTTGATTGTATAAGTAGGATCACTTTCCATTAAGTTGACAAATACATTAAATGTTTCCCATTGATAAGTAAAGGTGGTTCTACTCCAACAATCTTTAAGCTTGAAAGTGTTGTGATCGAGCTTCTTGTGGATGGCCTATCAACTTATTTATAATAAGTCAAATGTTAAATTTCTTATGAGTGTTTAGATTTTCTCACATAGAATCCCAAGGAAAACAAATTGACCTTCTTCAAATAAGTGAGAATAGGCTAGCTTATCAAAATTTATTTTCATCTTCTCATTATATATTTCCAAACTCCAATGTTCTTATGTTCTTCTTATTGAAGTTTTTCAAAATGCAAAAGATGCAAATATCTTATATCCAATGCATCTCCAATTTCATATTTTATGATTCGATTTTTCAATGTTATTGTTTATAGCTCTAAGTGCACACAGAGAGTTACATCTAAAACAAATACTAAAGAACAAGGACAATGCTTACACTTTTTGAAGGGTAACTTGGCATGACCACAAAGCCATGGCAATTTTGGGCTTGTGCACGGCTGAGGACCTGAACATTGCAGGTGATTGGAAGCTTGCATGGGACAGTTATACGCGGGGTTTGGAGATGGGAAGAATTAGGCTCCATGCTCAGCCTGATACTCTTGTATGGGATCATAATAGGCTTGTTGCTTCTGCTTCAGCAAAGATTGTTTATGATTATATTGTTCATTCCTCTCAGCCTCCGGTAGTTAACAGTTTGCAAGCTCTGATTTGGTTTGGCACCCTTCCCACTAAAATAAGTTGTTTTATTTGGTTGGTGCTGGAAAACAAAATATTAACGTGGGATAACCTCCAGAGAAAAGGATGGATAGGGCCTGGCATATGTGCACTTTGCAGTACTGGAGAAGAATGTGTACAACATATTTTCTCATCATGCTCTGTTTGGATCGAGGTTATGTGTCATCTCAATAAAAAATATCAATTCATTCTTCCTCAGCGGTGTGATAACCTTCACAACTTTTTGAGGAAATGGACTCTCAGGTTCTCTAAGTATTCAACTAGCTGCTTTCTCATTTTCTTTGCTATGTGGATCATATGGAAAGCAAGAAATTCTTCCATCTTTGAAGGAAAAAATCCTACTATATTGAACATGATTTTCCAGATTGATAAGTTATCCTTATTGTATAAGCCCCCCTGTAGAAAGACAAAAAAGCCTCGAGTCTCAGGCTCAAGTCCATCTCTTATATTTCCCTGTGGCTTTTTCGATGGGGCATCAACCAAAGATACTGGATGAGCAGGCATCTGTATTTTCCTGAAGAAGACTCATTCCTTCGAGTTTGCATTGGGGGCAGGAACATGCACCAATACAAAAGCTGAATTGATTGGCCTTTGGGCACTTTTCCATATTGCCCAGGTAATGGTGATCCCCACTCTAAATATTTTCGAGGACTCTTCAGTCATTATTAACTGGGTGAAGGGTATTGATGCCCTATCACCCCCTGAGCTCAATCATTGGTGCAGAGATATCAGAAAATTGTGCACTAGTTTTTTCAACTTGTCCTTCAGTCATATCTATCGTGAACATAATCAGCATGCAGACTGTCAATTGAAGGCTGCCCTGATTTTGGCTCCTGGTACTTGTATCTATTCTGAATTTTTAGATGGCCTTTTGGTCTCTCATGACACTCTTATGCTCTTCTGAGCTTGGTGCTGGAGTTTATACTCCTTTTTACTTGTATTGCACCACTTTATTGTTTGGGAGTGGGCACCTTCAGATTGTAGATTCGCACTCTTATGTCCACGATAGTGATGGGGTTTGAAGGACAGGTGCTTTTTTGTCATTGACTGGATTGTATTTGGTGAAATTTATTGATGGATATGTTCCTGGTTCCCCCTAGGTAGCAATTGAGTTGAGTCATATTTCAGGTATTATGTATCAGATTCTCCCGACATTGCTCCTTTTACGATTGTAACCCTCACTCAAGGATGACACTTTAGATGCCCTTTGATTCTCTAATGAATATCAAGGACAGGCTTTTTTCCTTCTGAAAAAAAAGCCATGGCAATTTAAAATGTCGATCTCTCTAATTTTGAATAATTGTCAACTTACAACACCTTTACTAAGCTGTTAATAATTAATTATGTTGAGTTGTTTTTTTGTGGATAATAATTTAATAGTTAACAAATTAATATATAAAACCTATTAAAAAACAATATTAGTGAAAAAATGATAACATAATCAATATCTATATTATTATGTAAAGTAAATCAATATTTATATTAATATGTAAAATACTCCAAAGTGAGTAAGGATGTTATTTTCAAGAAACGCAATAACCTTCTTCAATGTTACATTCTTTAATATTGAAAATTCAAAATACTTAATGATATAACCTAGAGTAGTAAGAGTGTATTAGTGACCTCAACTAAAAGGAGGTGAGGTTGGTCCAATAATAACCTATCTTTGTTGATTAAATGATTACTTGACCAAAGTAGATTCGAGAGACAGAACAACACATTTTTGTCTTTCTAGAAAACCTTTGGTAAGTTTTACGGGTCCCTACATGATTATATTCATCCTTAAAAAATGTTATTTAATAGAATCCAACTCTCAAAACCTTATGTGTCAATTGGGTGTAACTCAAGTGGTTGTAAGAAAAGTTCTTACCCTCCCGCTCAGGTTCAAATTCCACTTCGTGGCATGTTTTCTCTCAACTGAGCCAATTGTTGATTAACTATATATGATACATTCATAAATTGTTAACGTGACCTTGTGCCTTGTACAGTATAAGATTTGCCCTAGGCACCATCCTCAAAATGAGGGGAAGTGCTCAGGCAATTTCCCTCGAGATGCATAACTTGGGAAACAAATCTCAAAACCTTATGTGTAGTGATATGGTCATCCACATATTACTCTATGCGTCTCCAAGAGGAAATTTTGAAACTACAGGTTATCGAAGCATCTTAGAAAAGTAACATTTAAACTCCTCTTGAATAGCACAACTAAAATTAACACATGCATTAGGGGTTTTGATTTATTGTCCTTTTTTTTGCAATTCAAATATTTATGGACATCTCCTCACTTCAATAAATAAATAAACAAAAATGATGTATGGTAAGTCTCAATTATGATTTAATAGGACAAGTTGGGCAAACAGTTTGCTGAATTACAACACAAGTGATGATTATCCTATTAAAGAAATTTATATAACCATCAATTGGTATCATTAACAAGCTAAGTCACAAACATTGAATCATATCATACTCGTACAAATTTGTAAGCCATCTAAAGTAAAATTCACTTAACTCTCATTGATTTAACATCATCCTCTCTAGAGCTTCAACAATGTAAACAACAACATGAACAATCACGATATAAGGCATAAAATGTGATACAATCGACTAAGCCTACTTTTTCACCAAAGTATAGTTCAACTCATAATATTTTAACACAACATAAAACACACGAAGGATATAGGTAACTCATGACCTACAACATTATTCTACATGAGAATGTATGCAACGACATGATGTGAACCAAAACAATAAATTTCAAAATATTTTGCATTCATGTCTTCTAAGTAAGAACTGTGTATAGATTATTTGGGTTGACATTTCGAATCAAGTCAAAAAGGTTCATCTTCAAGAAAATGATGTTTGACGAGGAAATTCCAGTTGTTGGAATTATTGATAAGGATAGGGTTAGTTCTTCTAATTGTTTTATTATTAGGCTCTTTCGAATTTCAAAATAATATAGTAGTTAAAGGTTTAGATCCATCTTTTAAATTATTTTTAATAGAATATTTAATGCCGAGTCAATATTATTATTATTATTGATAAACCAAAGAAGTCGACCACTTCATTGCTTGCTTATTTTTCATGAAGCACTTTGTATATTTTTTTTATACTAGCAATAACGCCTCTCCATGAAGCACTCGTGGTAATCATTGTCAAGTTTTTTTTCCTTTTTGAGTATATGCATTCGAACTTCTTATCTTCAATTGATTGTTCTCATTTTTTTGCATTTACATTCGATCTTTTCACTTCAACAATATTGTTAGTGGTAGTGTTTGCTTCCAACCTTTTGCGCTCACATCACCCTCTTTCTAGAGCACTTATGTTGACTATTGTTAGTTTACAAGATTTGTGTGCCTCTACAAGGACTCATCTTCAACATTTCAACTCCAAACTATTATGATGGCAGTTTTTAAAGCTTGATGAGTTTTTTACAACCTCCTAAGAACTAAGTAAGCGCTCTTTGATTCCTTGAAGCATTTTTGGTGATTGTTTACATTGCAATGTTGTTAGATCATTGTGAACTTCTACCAGATGCTTGTGTTGCTTGAAGCATTATTGTGGACAATCGACATGTTTTTGTCTTTTAGTTCATTAACATTGATCTTTTTAGCTTTGGCTCTTCTAGTTATGATAGAAGCCTCATTTGCTTCCCTTGGATATGTCCCTTTTACAATGGACTGCCATCTTAACGAGTATTGTTCAAAGTATTGGTTTTTTGGTTTGGTTGGAGAAATCTTAATCTTTGACACTTGTGGTCGCTTTGTTGGATCACTATCAACTTTGACATTGCCATATTCTAGAGGTTGTTCTTATTTGCCGACATGGTAAAGGGACGTGGTCGATACTCATACTTGGACTATCTCTCTTCAGAGGCTATCACCTCAACTATTCATTTGGGTCGCTCTAGATATTGGTTGCGGGTGTTGCGGATATTTTAGCATCTGTTGGTATTGTGAGGGACCGACTTCCTCCAATTAGGTATTCCTTGAATGTGCCTGGTTGCCTTTTACCTACTAGATAAGAGCTGAACAAAATCACTAGAGATGACATTTACAGATAGTTTGTGCAGGTGACTTAAATCAACCCTCTGAAGGGGTTATGTCCCAAGTGGCCTTCTACGCTACACACTTCTTGGATTTGAGGGACGATCTCATTGTTTTCTCCCCTTACACATTTTGACATTGGGCACACGCTCTTTCTATTCCTTTAGGCTAGTTCAGAGTGGGCTCTCACCGTCTTCGGATAGAACCTGATGAGTTCATAGGTTGATACTGAGGAGCACTTCATCTTTCGGTGTCCTATTTACTACAAGATCCATGGGTGGTTTCATTGTCTTTTTAAGGACCTTCTTAGTGACCTCCCAACTTTGTCTAGATTTTTTTTATTCCCTGATCAGAGATGTCTACCCTTATACTTGCAAGAGGCCCTTCCGCTTCACTCTGTAACCCTTCAACAACATTCTCAATCGAGACCGGAATTCATTTAGTATATCACCTCCTTTTTAGTGCTTCCTTCCTCCGGGGGTAGTAAGAGATAGACAGGGTGGCACAAAACTTGACCGCTTAGTTAGAGAATGACAATCCACCTCTACCTCCGCTCAACACCAACGACAGGGATAGTCTCGGCCCTATTGCAACAAACAAATGAATTATTCCAAGTTGCAACATCAAGCACCCTCCTCCAAGCAGCGGTGCACTACTCGATGCAGTTCTTCTTCTAGCTCTTCCTCTGAACAAAGCACTCTTTTGAGCTTGCTTCAGTCGGCCTCGAATGGTAGGAGAGATACTCCCAATGCTTCTAGTGCTTTCAGTGGCCCATGATAGTTTCATCATCACTATTTTTGTGTCACAATTCTTGGATCCACTCTCCTTCCTTGGATCAGATCTCGTCATATCTCTCCTTGTATATATTCTTCCCCAAGATCGGGTCTCATTTATATAACTGGGGTTTGATTTGAGTTCTGCCTTTTATCTTTTATAGGACCTACTTCTACGCCCCCACTGTGTATTGTTCTCATGGTACTACATAGTCCCATTGACCTACTTGTGTGGTCATTTGTTGGACATTAATAAAATTATCTGATCTTATCTAGCTTGTGTAGCATCTAGTCCAATGATATAGCACACTAAACACATTGAGATACGCATGCACTTCATTCAACAAGGTTGATTTGAACCTATTGTCAAATAGAATATCAAGTTGTTGACATCCTTCATCATCCTCGTTTTATGTTAGGAATGAAGGAAGTTGTCATTAAGGAGGTATAAGCATAATGCCTCCTTCCTCCTTTTGTTGTTTTGTAAATATTCCTTTCTATCCCAACTTGTTCTTAAGGGAGGAGGTTAAGATATTAGGCATTAAGATGTTGCTTAAGACCATTGTGGTCTAATGTACTAGACATGTATTTCTTTAGTATGTTTCACTTTCAATATGCTTTCTTCATACGCTTTTGTACAATAGTATGCTTTTTTTTCTTTTCACCTCAATGGTCCATGATTTCTATTCAAAGATCATGGAGGATCTCTTGTTCGTAGGGAGTCATGATGGAGAGTAGTGTACTAAATGTAAGATTCCTTGTGTAATAATACAATGTTTATTTTGCTCTGTGGAGTTTTCCCTCTCTAAGGGTTTTACCACATAAATCTTGGTGTCTTGATCTTTGATCTGTGTGAATTACTTCTCTTTGGAATTCATTCTTGTGATTTGCTTAGCTATAAACTCCTTCAACGCCAACCAATGCCTTTTCCTCAAATCAGCTCACTCCTTCACCTAGAAAGACAAAGTCCCTAGCATCTCCATCAATGTTTTTATTGGCCAACCATTCAAAAGAATATTGAAATTTATATCCGCATGAACTCCTTATATAGCTAGTCAAAGCAATCCAACCAGAAGCTTGGTTAGTATCAAACTTTGCAATTTCCTTCAAAATTTTGGGAATCAATATCTATATTTTTGGTGGCTTGATCTTTACCAAATGTTGATTACTAAGATGGTATCCTTTATACTTTCCAATGAACAATTGGTTGTCCTAAAACTAATAGATATATTCTTCTAACATATTCGACACATTGTCAACTACCACTTTCTGCTATTCCAAATAGGGATTCCTAATTCTTTTGTAATTTTCAACAATCATTGAAGAAGTTGTTAGGATGTGAATAAAAAAATTTGCCTCCATTTATCCTCAAACTAACATCCAAACTGAGCTTGTTAACATGTCCTTGTATATATACTTTGGATCATCATTAATCTAACTAGCATAACGATAACTATCTCCACATGATCTAGCATAACTACAACAAACCACGTCTTTGTAGATCACTCAATTTCTGAGGTTGCTATGGATTTCAGCCTCTTGCACCTTACGAACTTCCTATTGCCCTTTCCTTTCCCACCAAACTCCATATGGAAAAGAAGTAACAAAAGGCCACTATTATTGGTCACTTAGTATATATGCATGCCAAAATCCAAGACATCCTTCTAAAGACATGGTTGAAATATGAAGATCTACAAGACAAGCAGAGGGTCAACATCTCTTTCAGGTTGGAAACAAAGTTGAGCTCCATTTAAACAAGAAGTGATTCAAGAATCAACAATATCATCAACTCACCCACGAGGGTTAGAACGATTGGTAATGAGTAATTGAGATAAAAGTTGTAAATGGAAGGGCACGAGTTCAAATCCCCTATGGGTACTAGCTTACAAAAAAAAACGTCATCAACTCAAGTCTATAAGATGCAATTATTGTACTACTTTGCAAGCCATTGAACTAAATGACCTTCACCTTGAGTTATTGAGACATTTGGGGATTCACCATGAAGTCAATGTTGGCAGTCTTAAAAAGGTATAGCTGCTACATCCATAGGACAGTGTTCCAGACATAGTTCTTGACACCAATGCACACACCACAAGAAAGAAGTCAATCACAAAATACCTAGTTGGCCAAAAACGATTCTTGCCTTTGCAAGCAAAGTAGATTTCACAAGCCACCTATGAGCAACAATTTCCTGAATCACAACAAAAGTTGGGGATAATTTCCTCCCGAGTACGAAGGAAATAATGAGCATTTTCAAGATACATTAAATTTTTTTGATTTTATATGAGCATCGCTTCTTGTACTCTGGTCAATCCCATCATGTATTATAGTTAGTCCATCTCTTTGCATGTAAAATATCATTAGTGATAGTGTATCTCTTTGCATGTAAGAGTTGTGTCACATCAGGTGTAAGATGGCATTAATGGAAAGAGCTCCTATGTCTACTAAAATCAGTGTTCCACAAGGACGTGTTTCCCAGGATCGGGGGCGCGCCCCCTGCAATTCCCACGCTCCAAGGATGGGAGGCTCCATGGGAAACGTTTCCCAGCGCCCCCCATTCTGCAAAACTTGGGGAAACACAGGTCTAGGAGTTTCCCAGGTTGGGGGGCTCCCACACGCCCACTCCTAAAAATGGGGGGCTCCCAAAAAATGGTCCATCTTGAATTTCAGTCTTTTACACTAAATGGTCATTATAAATCGAAATACAAACAAATAAAACAAACAAACATCGATATGATATGCTTGGCTATAACGATTGCATTTACATTACACTAAACTTTTCGGGAACATAAGAGTTTATATGTTGGGGTTCATATTTTTATTATTTTTCTATTTTTTATAATTTTAGAGACCCCGACGCCCCCCTGCTCCCAATCCCCCAAAATACCCCAAAATTTTGGGGTGTCTCTACACGTCCCCAATGTGTGTTTCCCCGCTCCCATGCTCCCGCGTCCTGGAATCTTGGTGGAACACTGAAAATAACTTCATCTCCCATGTATAATCGTCTAGAGTTTACTAAAATATAGTTCTCTTTTTCATCAACAAATTTTTCATGCTTCTTATTTGCTATATAGCTTGGATTCATCAACAACTTCGCAAACACAAAGTGGAGAGTCAAACTTGGCATATCTAAAAATCAGGTAACATAACTCAGCAAAACTCATCAAACTTATTAAACAGAGCTGAAAATGAATGATTTTGACAGGGAGTTTTGATTCAGCTCACCATCTCAGAGAGTGGAGTCAACTCAGGAGTACTGTTAGAATTATAGAGAGTCCTGCTTCTATGCTTTAAAAATTTTGTACTGTCCCTCCCCACCTTGCTCCATCTTTGACAATATAAGACATTGTACCTAAACTCGATGGAGCATCTTAAAGTTTTGGGGCACATTCTTTCAGAACTAATTCAGAAAAAATAATTAAGATTTTAAACAGACCTTCCTCTGAATCAGAAAAAAAAAATTATGATATTAAACACTCCTTCCTCAGAACCAGTACCAAATATTATCTAAGTTAGCTGTTGTTTACCTAATGGCTAAGTCAATGCAATACATCAACTCCAATGATCTATCATTTGAGGAAAATTACTGTAATGACAGTTTTAAAAACTCATTTAAACTGGCTTTCTTCTCTTCTAAATTTAGTTCTTAAAATTATTTATAAATAAATGAAATGCTTCCAACCCTTTTGTATCTAGTGATGAATTGGTTATTACCATAAATGTAAGTACAATGAAGCTAAAAACCCAACTTGATCCAATATCATAATCTGCAAATAGAACTCTTCTAGAACTTGCACAGGGTTCTACTCTGAGACCTGATTTGGCATAAATGATAGGATATGCTAACTCATCCCATATTTTCTATTCCATATTCCCTGACTGAATATCATTCCTACTATCCGCTTTTGGTTTATCCACTCTAGCTAATAATATTTCCTGTTCAGCTGTTATTTCACACACTTGTCCAATAGTTCCTTGCTCAACAGTTGTTTTATCTTCTAGTTTCACATCAGTGACCTGAAACAGAAATTAAGAGAGAACACTTTACATTATAGGCGTCCCATTTGAGGAAACAAATTCCGTGATGAACGTAAAAGTCCAAAATGATAAATAAGGTACGAACCTCTACATTGGATCCGTAAAGGGCTTCTGAAATGGAAGAAGAGGATGATAAAAGTTCCTTGTCCATATCATTTGCCAAAGTCACAGAACCACAGCTAACTGCAATTCTGCAAGAGTCTCTATTCTCCATGACAGCATCATCTACTGGGGATAGGGAGCTTGCATAGTTTCCACCACCTTCATCATCCAGATTTTGGGAGCTTGCAGGACTGGACTTGTCTTGAGTTTTGACTGCAGCACTGGATGCAACAGATGCACAAGGTTTACATATTTCTACACCTGGACCAGATGAAGAAACTGGAGCTTGATAACCTTGGTGAGATTGCATCTGGGCAAGACATGAAGGCATAGGATGCAATTGTGAAGAGTGCTGCACATATGGCCTTTCAACATGGGAATGGACATTCAAGGACTGACCATAATTTGGAAATGGTAGATAGGGGCTGCTCCCGTCTGCATGGCTGTTTCCAAAGGCAGCATATGCATGTAGCCCAGGATGAAGTGGAAAAGCACCGATGGTTGCAACGGGAACATATGGAGGAGGTGCAACAAGTGGCCTTTGAGCTTGGTTTGATGTGAGTGGTTGCTGACAGTTTGATGAAGGCACAGGTGCCACTTGAGGAACAGCCAAATGATAAGGAAAAGATGCAGCACTCATTATGACAGCAGGGTCCATCATCATCCATGATGAAATAATCCGTAAGTGTTGCTGGAACTGATCTTGTAGCTGATCTGTCTCACTCTTTATAGCTTCCTTCTCCCCTTTAAGCTCATTTTTTTCTTCAGTCAACTGCTTCAATAAAAGTCATTAAACAGAAAAAGGTTAAACATTAATACTAAACAAACAATTCATCCCATTATTGGAGAGCTTGCTCAAGTATCTATACAAAAACTTCTCTATACACTATCCATCCAAACAAGACCTACATTTGTCTCCTCTGATCCCTACTCTGGGATCATCATTAGGCTTCATTTGTCTCCTGATGATGATCCCAGAGTAGGGATCAAAACCCGAGTTTCAAAATTTTTTAACGCAGTTCCTCTCACCTTCAAGACCTACATTTTCAATAAAAATGTAGCAGGGTACAGATTCATTAACTTACTTCCCGAGATTCATCCATAAGCAAAGCATTCTCATCGTGTAGCTGCTTTAACTCAACTCTAAGCTCCTTGATGACTTGCACACTCTCTATCAGTATTGATGCCTTGTCATTTTTTGGCCGATCAGGATCTATCAAAAAACAAATTTTGAAAAAGAAATAATTATATATAGTCAACAATATTCACTTATTGTTGATATGTTCAACCAAACCATAAAACCCATTCCTAGAAAACCCCAGCAAAATACAATCCGGAATGCTCTTTTACATATATGATTATATCAAATGGTCAAAGTTAATTTCAGTCCAACTACTGGTGCCAGTAGACAGTAGTATATTTGCAGCAAGATGCCCATCTTCCTGACTATAGAATAGAAGATGGTGTCTTGTGATAAAGATCAGATTGTTATTCTTGACGTGGATAGAGTCTTGTGATAAAGATCAGATTGCTATTCTTGATATGGCTAGAGTGAGATATAAGATTTTGTATGAACTCCATAACAGCCCTTTTATTAGCCACATGCATTACAAAACTTATAAAGCTGCAAAGCGACTTGTCTACTGGAAGAATGTGAAGACCCAGTACTCCGGGAACATTGAGACATGCTTGCATAGGACAAGTTAGACCTCGACAGCAAAGTTTGGATTATAGTGGAGTACCATTCCATTGTTTCAGATGTCTTAAACTGGGTCATTTAGCAGCAAATGGTGTACTGCCTTTTAACAAGAAAAAGTGGATCAGGAAACTTGCAAACTTGTTGGGACCTAAAGGTCCTTTTAGATTCATTTCATGAGGAAGGAGAAAAGTTGACAGCAGCGTTCCCTGAACCGGTCTGGTTCAGGCAAAACCGGCCAGTCCAACCAGTTTAAAGGGTCTCCCGGTCCAGTCCGGTGCCTGAACCCTATGGACCGCCCTTTTGGATCAAACCGCCCAGGAACCGGCCCAAAACTGCAAAACCGACCGGTTTTGACCGGTTCTGTATGGAACTGTCCGGTCCGTACTGCTCCATACGGCAGCCGAAAATGGGCCCACAGATCTCAAATTTAAAAATAAAAAATAAAAAATATCCCTAAACCTAAGGACCTAAACCCTGCCTAATCCCCTTGTGGTGTTATTTAAAGACACCTCCACCCTCTATTATCTTCACACTATTCATTCCATCTCTTTGGAGTTCTTGAGAGCAAAGTTGCTTGGGCAGTTTGGAAGGTTATTGAGCTGAGTTTGTTGGGTGTTTTTGGTGAAGTTCTTGGGCAGAGTTAGAGACTTGTTTGCAGGGGGTTTTTGGAGAATTCTTGAGCCACCATTTTGGAGCAGAGTTGCAGTGGTATTTTGGATCTTCTTCAAGCATTTTTTTAAGATTTTGTGGCTGCTATCAAGTTGTTCTTTGGTCTGCTATAGCGCAATTCTTTGGCTGCTATTTCTTCTCAAACTTTGCGAGGGGTTTGAAGGTATGTCCATTATCAACACTCTTCCTTCTCCTCCTCTTCTCTTATAATTTTTTTTCTTATTAATTAATAAAAACGAGGGTTTTATTTTCAGATTTTTGTTTGAACTTTTCCATGGATCCAAAAGATAGGAGGGATCCAGCATGGAATCATTGCCAATTGGATGACAATGGGAAAAAAAATATGCAATTACTGTGGGAAGAAAATTGTTGGGTGGGGGTATCCACAAAATAAAATAACACTTAGCACATGCATGGGGCAATGTTGAGCCATGTCCAAAAGTTCCTGATGATTTGAGAGCAGAGATTAAATAGTATTGAAGCCTTCCAAGAAGAAAAATCCAAGGCAAAGAAGCTTCAACAAGACATAGGGAGAAGTTCCATGCCAGCTGAGTTTGATAGTGACTATGAGGGTGATGATCTTTGATGCCCCTCAAAATGAAATGCCTAGTTTTGAAGAATCTTCCAGTTTTCCTATTAGAGGGAGAGTGGGACCTAGAGCATCCAATTTCAAGAGGCCAGTGTAGGGGCATCGGTAGAGGGCTCGACTCTTTCTTTGTTCCCTGCACTACCCCTGGTACTCAACCCACCATTGGTGCTAACTGGAAGAAGATGGAGAAGGAGGCTGCTTGGGAGTGCATTGCTAGATGGTGGTATGATGCAGACATACCTTTTAAGCAACTAATTTTTCCTATTATCAACCTATGATAGATGTTATAGCTTCATGTGGTCTGAGCTTCAAAGGCCCTAGTTTTCATGATATCAGGGGGGGGCTTTTAAGAAATGAAGTCCAAAGAATAGATTAATACCTCAAACATTCCTGGAGTAAACCAGGGTGCACAATAATGTCTGATGGATGGAGTGATGGAAAATCCTGCACCATTCTCAATTTCTTGATTGCTTGCCCAAAAGGAACCATGTTTCTTAGATCTCTGGATGCCTTTGATCAGGTGAAGGATGCACAACTATTATTTTGTCTTTTGGATGAAGTAATTGAGGAGGTGGGGGCACATAATGTTGTACAAATCATCACTGACAATGCCTCTAACTATGTTGCAGCGGGAAGGATGTTAGAGGAAAAACACCCCACCATTTGGTGGACACCATGTGCAACACATTGTTTGGACCTCATGCTTGAGGATATTAGCAAAATTGAGTGGGTGAAGAAGTGTGTGGAGCATGCAAAATCAATAACCAGGTACAATCTACAACCACTCATGGGTTTTGAGCCTAATGAGGAAGAATACTAGGGGTAAAGAGCTATTTAGATCAGCGATTATGCGATTTGCAACAAACTTTCTTTCGTTGCAATCCATTGTTCATCAAAAATCCAGCTTGAGGAAAATGTTTTCTTGTGATGAGTGGAATGAATCTTAGTGGAATAAAAAGGCTAAAGGGAAAGAGGTAGATGACAAAGTGTTTGAAAAGACATTTTGGAAAAAGGCAGAAGAGATTGTTTTGTTCAGTTAGCCTCTTGTGAAAGTGTTGCGAATGGTGTATGGGGATAAACCTTCAATGGGTTTCACTTATGAGGCCATGGATCAGGCCAAAGAAGCAATACAGGCAATATATGGTGACAAAAGGCAGAAGTATTTTCCTATTTGGAAAATCATTGATGTAAGATGGAACAAACAACGCCACTGTCCTTTGCATGCAACAGGCTACTACTTAAACACAGGGTAAGAAATTTTAAAATTCAAATTCACAGTTATAAGATTGTTATAATTTCAACCTTTTAGGTTCAACTTCAAAGTTTCAAGCATAGTAAACTAATGAATATTGTTGGTCTTTTAAACTTTGAACTTTTGAAGGTACCACTATACAAAAGACTTTGAAGCAGATGATGATGGGGAGATAAAAGATGGATTGTATAAATGCATTGAGCGCATGGTTCCTGACCCCAAGACACAAGATGAGATACATAGTATGTTAGATTTTTATCAATTTAGACAGTATTATCTTAGGATCTTATCTGAGAGAATAACATGCACAGCAATCAATCACAAGAGACAATAGACACAAAGATTTTCATCAGGGAAACCATAAAGGAGAAAACCCCGCAACTTCCTCATAAATAGAATAAGCACCAATAGCAGCAGTAAAACCCAAAGACAGTAAGATGATCTCCGACAGTTGTTCTCTCTCTTATCCCAACTCCTTCTCTCTCACTTATGCGCTACAACTGAGTGTGAGTGACTGTGTGATAAATAGAGAGGCTCACTCTCTATTTATACTAATTCCCGACTTGACAATAACTCACCAGGGCCGACTTCTCTAAGAGAGTCTAATAACCCTAGTGCCCCACAACTGTGGGGACTTTAACCCTTGATCAATAAGGAGGGTTACCCTCTATGACTTTACATGACTTGTTTACATTATTGATTCTCCCGATAGGAACATCGGGGTATGACATGACTAAATTACATTACTGACACTTCCCGATCTGAACATTGAGGTACAATACATAAGATATACAAGTGAATACATTCCAAAGTTACAAATACATCAACACTCCCTCTTAACTAGGAAGGTATTCTCTTGACACAATTCATCAGCACAAGTCTTCTTCTCTGGATCACCATCAAGTCTGGATCACTAGATCATCATCACTGGATCAACATCAAGTCTAGATCATCATCAAGTCTGGATCACTGTATCATCATCACTAGATCAACATCAAGTCTGGATCATCATCAAGTCTTGATCATCAAAGGATCAAAGTTGGATCATCACTAGATCATCACTGGATCATCATCAACATTACTGCTTCTGCTATCTCGATCAACTGGTGATATCTCTCAATTCGTCTCGTCATAGGAAGTTTTACAGAGCCAGCCCTTTTTCATGCTGGTTGTAGGCCTAGCCTCCACG
The DNA here is from genome assembly GCA_001517045.1 of Pseudotsuga menziesii. Lineage (NCBI taxonomy): Eukaryota > Viridiplantae > Streptophyta > Pinopsida > Pinales > Pinaceae > Pseudotsuga > Pseudotsuga menziesii. Next base: position 345,663 of record LPNX011021005.1, on the reverse strand, counting down.
TAGGTCTTCATCAACAGAGCCAGCCCTTTTTCATGCTAGATGTAATGCCTTGCCTTGCAAGGACTTCCCCTACAGAGCCAGTCCTTTTTCATACTGGATGCAGCACCTTGCCTCTCGCAAGGATTTCCCCTACAGAGCCAGTCCTTTTTCATACTGGATGCAGCACCTTGCCTCTCGCAAGGATTTCCCCTACAAAGCCAGTCATTTTTCATACTGGATGCAGTAACTTGCCTCTTGCAAGGATTTCCCCTAGAGAGCCAGTCCTTTTTCATACTGGATGCAGCATCTTGCCTCTCGCAAGGATTACCCCTACAGAGCCAGTCCTTTTTCATGCTGGATGCAGCACCTTGCCTCTGCAAGGATTTCCACTACAGAGCCAGCCCTTTTTCATGCTGGATGCAGGACCTTGCCTCTGCAAGGATTTCCACTACAGAGCCAGCCCTTTTTCATGCTGGATGCAGTACCTTGCCTCTGCAAGGATTTCCACTACGGAGCCAGCGCTTTTTCATGCTGGATATAGTACTCAGCACTTACAGCTGACCATGGGAGGAACCAATCCTACCACCATGTCAGAAAGGCACAGCACTTACCTCTGACCATGGGAGGCCCCGCCTACCACCATGTCAGAAAGGCTCAGCACTTATATCCGACCATGGGAGGCCCTGCCTACCACTATGTCAGAAGGGCTCAGCACTTATATCTGACCATGGGAGGCCTCGCCTACCACCATGTCGGAAGGGCTCACGGACTCATCACTTCCCCTTGGAAGGAATCTCGATCTGATGAACACCAAGCTTCTCCCTGAAGTACTCAAACTTCACTCTGGCTAATGGCTTGGTCAACACATCAGCTATCTGCTCCTCTGTCGCAACATACTGGAGATTCACTCCTCCCCTCTGCACCATATCCCTGATATAGTGGTATTTGATCTCGATATGCTTCGACTTGTCATGGAACACCGGGTTCTTCGACAACTTCACACAACTCTGGTTGTCGCAATATATACAAGTAACATCCAACTGGAGATCAAACGAGTCAGACAATAGCTTCCTCAGCCATACTGCCTCACAACTAGCCGAACAAGCTGCGACATACTCTGCTTCAGCTGTACTCAGTGCCACACAAGATTGTTTCCTGCTAAACCAAGAGATCACACCTGATCCCATACTGAAGTAGCACCCTAAAGTGCTCTTCCTATCAATGGCACTGCCTGCCCAATCCGAATCCACATAACCTTCCAGGTTAATCTTCTGATTCGCCTCATACTTGAGCCCATAATCAACTGTACCCTTCAGGGACCTCAAAATATGCTTTGCAGCAATCAGGTGAATATGTCTAGGATCCGTCAGGAACTGGCTCAGTGTGTTCACAGCAAAGCAAATATCCGGTCTCATGTTCATTAGGTACATCAAGGACCCCATCATCTGACGATCCATCGTAGCATCAACCGACTCTGCTGAAGCATCATTCAATAGCTTCAGGTTCGATGCCATAGGTGTGGTCATGGCCTTGCAGTCCATCATTCCGAATCTCTTCAGGATCTCTACTGCATACTTTCCTTGTCCCAAGGAGATTCCATCTGCATTCTGCCACACCTCCATGCCTAACAGTAATGCATCATACCCAAGTCCTTCATTTCGAACTCGGCAGCAAGCTTCCTCTTCGTATCAACAATCAACCCATCCTCACCTGTTACAAACAGATCATCTACATATAGTAGGAGTATCATTGGGTTCCCTTCTTCAACCTTGTAGTAAAGGTTGGAATCTGCTTTACTCTTGGTAAATCCCAAACTGGATAGGAAGCTGTCAATTCTTCCGTACCATGTCCTGGGTGCCTGTTTCAAACCGTACAAGGCTTTCTTCAACTTACACACATGAGTTTCTTTGTCAAGTGTCTCAAAACCAAGTGGCTACTCCACATACACTTCCTCTTCCACTACACCATTCAAGAAAGCAGTCTTGACATCCATCTGGTGTATCTTCCATTTCATCACTGCAGCCAGGGCAAGTACTGATCTGATGGAAGTGTATCTGGCTACAGGTGCAAAAGTTTCTTCATAATCTATTCCTTCTTTCTAGGAGAATCCACGAGCCACAAATCTTGCTTTATATTTCTCTATGCTTCCATCTGCAGCATGCTTGACCTTATAGATCCATTTGGAAGTCACGCCAAACTTCCCCTCTGGTCTTAGGACAACATCCCAGACATCATTCTTCATGATCGACTGGTACTCCTCATTCATAGCATCCTTCCATTCTTTCTTCTCTGCCGCTTCTTCATAGTTGGAAGGTTCTTTATCAATGATATCACATAATAGGGCTACATATCTGGAGTAGGACCTAGTTCTCTTCCTTTCTCTGTGCATTTCTTCTGGAGCCCCATATCTTTTTGCACCTTGGATAGCCTCCCGTACCCATGTAGGTTTCCTCTTATGAGGATTCTTCTCCTGGGGTGGATCTACAGGTTCCTGGGGTTCTTTTATTTCTCGATCTTCTTCTTGAGTTGTATCGTTTATAGTTGTATCTTGAATTCTGGTACTTCTGTTTCTTCAGGTTCTTGAGCAGGTCTCTTTCTAGATTTGTTGTAAGTTGAGTCTTCGTCAAATGTTATGTCCCTGCTGATGTCGATCTTCTTGAATCTTGGGAAGTATATTTTGTAAGCCTTCGAGCTTTCACTATATCCCACAAATATACCCTTCTTCCTTGAAGGATCTAACTTTGTCCTCTTTTCTTTCGGAATGTGTATGTACACTGGACAGCCAAATATTCTGAGATGACTGACTTCTGGTTTCTTGCTGGAGAAGACTTCTTCAGGTGTTTTGTTCTCGAGTACTCTATATGGAGTACGGTTCTGTACATACACATTTGTTCTAGCAGCTTCTGCCCATAGATGCATGGGAAGATCTTGATCATGAAGCATTGCCCTTGCAGCTTCCATGATCGCTCTATTCTTCCTTTCTGCAACCCCATTCTATTGTGGATTATATGGAGTGGTCAACTCCCTCTTAATCCCTAAATCTCTGCATAACTCTTTGAATTCATTTGATGTGAATTCTCCGCCATTGTCTGATCGAAAGGTTTTGATCTTCTTTTCTGTGTGGTTCTTGATCAAGGCTTTGAATTCCTTGAACTTGCTGAATACTTCATCTTTGTTCTTTAAGAAGTATATCCATGTCTTCCTAGAAAAATCATCAATGAAAGAAACATAGTATACATACCCGTTTAATGAACTGGATGACATTGGCCCGCATACATCGGAGTGAATGATTTCCAAGATTCCTTTTGCCTTGCTCTCGCTACTTGGAAATGCCTTCTTTGTGTTCTTTCCTTTCGCACATCCTTTGCAAACATCGTCATGTTTTGTTTGTATTTCTGGAAGACCTTCAACAACTTTGCTTACAAGTGGTAGTGCCCTATAGTGCACATGTACAAGCCTTCTATGCCAAAGTTCATTTGGCTCTACTGAGTCATGGACCAAGGCTTGTTCTTTAGTTTGTATAATCCTCCCTCTTGCTCCCCAATCACAACTGCATCATCTATGATTTTTCCCTTTGGCCACATAAGAACTTGGCTATTTACAAATGCAACCCTCATGCCTTTTGCATCCAATGCAGAGATGGAGAGGAGGTTCTTCTTTAGTCATGGTACAAACAAGACATCCTTCATCTTCATAGACTTTCCAGAGTCTAACTTGTAGGAGGATTCACCACTACCTTTTATTGGATATTGGTAGTCATCCCCAAGTTTCACCTTGTGCAGTGACTCATGCTCTGATAATTTCACAAATGATTCTTTGAATTTTGTCATATGCTTGGAAGCCCCACTATCGATAAGCCAATCCTTGCTCCCATGTGTGATAGTTCCCGTGAGAGCAGAAATCAAGACATACTCTTCATCACTTGAAGAATCTTCACTTTCTTGTTTGACTCTCTTCTTGGAAGGGTCATTATCCTCTGCAGCATGAGCATGATGTCTTCTTTTGTAGTTCTTCTTCTTTTGAGAGCCACATTTATTTCTAGGACAGTTTCTAGAGATGTGTCCTTTCTCATCGCATGTAAAGCATCCGATACTAGAAAGATCTCTGTTAAATATTCTAGGGTTATCTTTCTGCTGAGAGTGCTTACCTTTGTGATGATGATAGACCATTCTTCTTTTCTTGGAGTGTACTGTGACAGCTTGATCTTCACTTCCCATCTTTTCTTCTCGAGCTACTATTCGAGCTTCTTCTTGAAAGCATTCCTCCCACAGTCTTCTGAAGGGGACTAGTTTTCTTCTAGCACAAGTTCCTTGAATGAAAGAGTCCCATGACCTAGGGAGACCATTCAAGGTGGTCATCACAATTTCTGCATTCTCCACTTCTTCATCCACTGCTTCAAGTTGTTCTTTGATCTGGGAGACCCTTGTAAAGTATGACTATATGGTCTCTGCATTCTGGATCTTCACATTCTTCAACTGGTTCCTCAAAGTCATCTTCCGGTTTATGTTCTTCCCTTCAAATAGCTTGGTCAGAGCATCAAACATTTCTTTAGGTGTCTTTAGGGAGGACACTTGTGGTATGAGGTGATCCTTGATTGAATCAACAATAATCCTCTTAGCCATGACCAATTTCTTTTCTGTGTAAGGCCTTAGCCTCATCTCCCTCTGGAACTGGAGCCTCTTCACTGATGTAAGAGTCCAACTCATTTTCTTCCAAGACAAGGGAGATCGTATACTTCCAGGCTCGAAAGTTATCAGCTCCCTCAAGCTTTTCATCAAGCTTGGTGTGATGAGACATCTTAACTGAGAACCTCAAATGGAAATACAAAATATTTAGATCTTACCAATCCGAGAAGCTGAAAACTGGATCTAGAGCTGATCTTCTGCAGTGCTGGTTTTTTGGTTCCAGGGCAAATTAGGGTTTGACTTTCCTGGAGTTCTACCCAACCAAAAACCTTGATTTTTGTCTCTAACTTCGATTTTGAGGAGGAGAGCAATCCTAGCATGGGCTCACTCAGAAATTCCTCTTCAATGAAAAGCCCTAATTTCCCGATGTAGTGGTAGGTCAAAAACTGAAAATGCTCAGAATCAGATTCTGCTTCGACAGAAAGATGCCCTTCAATGGAGGTTCATCCTAGCCTCTTTTTGCTGACGGATTGTGGAGAGAGACCCAAAAAGCAAAAAGCCCTAGCTTCCGTAGTTGCATAGTGTCTTCTTCTCAGGTTAGCTCTGATACCATGTTAGATTTTTATCAATTTAGATAGTATTATCTTAGGATCTTATCTGAGAGAATAGCATGCACAACAATCGATCACAAGAGACAATAGACACAAAGATTTTCCTTGGGGAAACCATAAAGGAGAAAACCCCGCAACTTCCTCAGAGATAGAATAAGCACCAACAGCAACAGTAAAACCCAAAGACAGTAAGATGATCTTCGACGGTTGTTCTCTCTCTTATCCCAGCTCCTCCTCTCTCACTTATGCGCTACAACTGAGTGTGAGTGGCTGTGTGATAAATAGAGAGGCTCACTCTCTATTTATACTAATGCCTAACTTGACAATAACTCACCAGGGCTGACTTCTCTAGGAGAGTCTAATAACCCTAGTACCCCACAACTACGGGGATTTTAACCCTTGATCAATAAGGAGGGTTACCCTCTATGACTTTACATGACTTGTTTACATTATTAATTCTCCCGATAGGAACATCGGGGGTATGACATGACTCAATTACATTATTGATACTTCCCAATAGGAACATCGGGGTACAATACATAAGATATACAAGTGAATACATTTCGAAGTTACAAATACATCAACATAGTAAACTGTTGCAATTCAATGAGAGTATGGGTGGCTTTGGCTTGAGTATGGTCATACAAGTTAGATCCAAGGATCCACCTTTTAAGAAATTTCAAAGTTTTCAAATTATATATAATATTATTGAAAGTTTTCAAATTCATTTACTAAAACTTGTTTGCATTCAACTCTTGTTGCAGCCTGTTGGTGGGGACAATTTGGTGGGCACTGCCCTGAGTTGCAAAAGTTTGCAGTTCGTATTTTGAGCCAGCCATGCAATGCTTCTGGATGTGAACACAATTGGATAATTTTTGAGCGTATACACACCAAGAAGCGAAATCGTTTGGAACATAAATGGTTGAATGATATGGTCTATGTTCAGTACAATGTTAGACTGAAGCGTAACCAATTGTTGAACAAGACCCCAGTATCAGGCAACATAACCTTGGATGACTTTCATCCATCATTTGAGTGGGTTGTGGAGTCTCGGGTACCAGCCTTCGAGAATGAAGACCTTTCTTGGTTGGATTTGGACCCACTTCCAGACGTTTTACCATCAAGACCAGGGGAATCTAGTGGGGCACAAAATCCCACTCTGATTGAGGATTATGAGGATGAGGATGATCATGAGGATGAGGGTGACGATGAGGATGAGGATGATTTGGCCCTAGTTTTCATGTTATCAGTTTATAGTTATTCATTACTAGTAGTACTATGCTTATTTTTTGGATTGTAGGCGCCATTTTGAGCCTCTGTGTTGATGTATCTTGGTTCTGAACTTCAGTGATATATTGCACTTGGTGCTATTTTGGTTATTTGCACCTGTACTTGCTATATACATGACAAACTTTGCATATTTGTGTATTAATGGTTTGGATTCATATGCATGCACATGAATATAAATGTTTTTTTACAAAATATGAATATTTTATGTGTTTTTTAGTCTACCGGGTTTTTTTCGGTCTGGTTCACATTTTGGGCTCTGCCAGTTCGATGTCCGGTCCGGTTCTGATAACATTGGTTGACAGAGGCTCTGATCGAACAAGACTCAGACTATGAAGTTCTGGTTATGACTCAAAACATCAAACAAACAGAGAAGGGTAAGTACAAGGCTTCCACAATTGGAACTTCTTCCAAAGAACTAGATATTAGAGTTTTAGCTTAGCAGTATAATTTTCATCTGTTTCAACTTTATTTTATTATTTACTTCGTCCCACAATCATAGCATTATTCATTTGCAATAGAAGTAAAAGAAACAAGGATCACTAAAAGATAACCATGCACAAGAGACACAAAAAATTTATCCTGGGAAACCCAATAGGGAAGAAACCCAGCAAACCATTGTAAGAAGAAATAATAAATCCAATACAAGAACAATACCAATCAGAAGGGTTTATCCCTAGCACAAGGCTGTGCTCTTCTTCCATAAGAACCCCTAACAAGCTTCTAGGGAGAGATAACGAACCACACGAAGATGATAGAACACCAAAATATTTCCTTCCTTGCTTTAGCTAAGCCTTTCTTGAGAAAGTGCGCACCACTAAAGAGAGAAGAGTCATTGCGTTAATATGAACAAATGAAGTGTGAAGCACTTTATTGATATTCTTCTTTTCACTAGAAGTTTCCATATTTAAGTCGACTTGTACTTTTATTTATTATTTATTTATCTTTTAAGCCGACTTGTCATTTTGTCTTCTAGAGTCAATTTACCCCTTTTATTATTGGGGTAGTTGTGTTCTTCTTTGCTTTCCACTTTCTTTGGGACTTCTTCAATGGATTGTCGTGACTTCTTTGGATATTTCTTCATCATAGAAAAGTTCACCTTGTTGATGTTGTTAAAGAAATGTAACTTCGGAAGATATTTTATTGTACTTTTATTGTATTCCTCCTTCGAAGATGTTCTTCCTCCGTTCGGAGATGTCCTTATTGTAATTGGTCATGTAAAAGTCATGAGGTAAAACCTTCATTGTAAGTCGAGGCAATAGTACCTGTTATCACATATATAGTAGCCAGGCTACCATATTCTATTTTTTAGACACAGTACATTTTTGAGCCAAATCTCTTACATATGAGATGCTGAGATGAGCAATTTTGATGGATCATTATTATATTAGTGGACTATTGTACTCTCCCATGTCAGGACTAAGTCTCAAGACACTCAGATTTGAGGACCGATGTAGCCATTTGTGACATTACAGAACAGTCATTGATGCCCAGTTTTATATCAGTTCTTTCTCATTGGACAGATGGTGTCTCAGATGGATTATATTGCTTGGTTATGACTCAGCTTTTTATATTGTGTTATGGTTATCATTACTCTTATACTGATTTTTGTGACATGTATTAACTTGTAGTATCATGATCTGGCGGTCATAATTATATGGACTTGAATGTATTTTGTATTATGTATTGATTGATGTCCCTACTTAGACTTGGAAGTTCTTGATCTATACTCATTGGTTTTAACCCTCCTTAGGGAGAATAGAGGTAGTCATTCCCACCATTGTTTTGGCTTGCTAGTGTTGGCTCCATCATTCATTGTCTTCACCCATCCATTTCCTTCCAATTTAGTTTTCAACCCGACTGACTTCTTGACTTACGGCATGGAGGACCTTTTTCCCCGCTAGAACTTTTGTTGGACAAACCTCCCTGTTTATATTGTGTCTCGGCTCTGAGTTGGTGACAAAACTTGCCTTGGTGAGTTGGATTGTATGCCTAAATCATTCCGGTCGATTGTCCCGATGTTTGACATTGTGCAGAACTCCCCTAGTCACTTGAGATGTTGTTGGCTAAAACTGAAAGTTCATGTACTACCTGTATTGAAAATATTGAATATGCGCCCATGGAAAATGAAAATTATAAAACTGTGTTTCTTAACATATGTAAAGAGGGCAAGAGCAATGAAATGCTAAAATACTCCTTGAAGAGTATAAGAAAGGTCCAAAAAAGCAATGGTTAAAAATATGTTGTATCCAAATATTACTGACCTTATAAAAATAAATATGTCCCGGATGAAAGCTGCGATTACCTGTGCTTTTAAGCACTGGTGAAGTCCCAAAGGGTCATATAGACCAAAAAGGTCATCGAATAAAATGATGGTCCTAATGAACTTGGATCAATCTTGATGTAGTCATGATGCCTAAGCTAAATAAGCACTCTCTAAACAACTCACCCATTTGTGAGGCACTGCCATTCCTCGTGTTGTAGTTTGTCCAACATTGGTTATAGAGAGTATTCCCTTTCCATTATCCAAAGTGTCATGATGTTAAGTAGGAAGTCATCCTTTGCCTTAGCCTTGTCATTTTCACCCTTCACCCTTCACTAGCAAATTGGCTACAACTATGAAGTGAGTATAGTCGTGAAAGTCTAACTCTGAGTAATAATAAATAAAGCCTTATATATGTATTGGTTGATGTACCGCTAGTGAAATGAATGCTACTTGTTGTGATTGTTACTTAAATGAGTTGTAGAGCATGTCTTATCCTTTTAACACTTGCAGTAGATGGATGACAATCTAAGTTATTATTGGTGTCTCATCAGTTACAGATGGTTATATTGTTTATTGGATATGATTGATGATCAGATAGAAACCTGTGAGGGGTATGAGTATACACCTTAGATGGATTTGGACTCTCTGAGTCTAATGAGACAGTTTATTTCTAGTTCCGGACACTTGCAGATATGATCAGGCTCATTCTGCCTTTCTGATGCAGTTTTTCTTCACAGGTTGATATGTCTGAGCAGGGAGATGTTTTAGTTGGATCTCCTAGGGCGTTGTATGGAACATAGGGGTGTAACCACTTGTTTGTACCATAGTACCCCCATCCCAGAGAGCCTGGTCGGCTCAGTTTGACAAGGCAAGCGCCCTAGGAGGTTGTTTTGGCAGGTTCACGTTTCCCGAGGCAAATTAAAAAATGATTAAATGGCTATTGAAGAAATCGATTTGGGCTACTAAGGCAAAGAAATGACATGGGATGAGTCATAATGATGAGAGTGATGTATTCTACACCTTCTCCAGCAGTTGCAGCACCTGATTGGGCCCACACCTATTTTTGGGCATTTTTATATTATTTTCTGGAGCTTTTGGGAGGCTCAAGATTTCCTCAAGGAAGCACAAAGTCAAAGAATTAAATTATTATATTGTTTTATTGTGCCATGGGAACACCCAGAGGGAGTTAGTCAAACACTCCTTGGACCCACCATGTGCTTCAATTATTTCTTATTGAGTGGGTTACCTTTTTATGGGTGGTTTAGTCCACTTTGGTAAATTATGGTTATATCGATCCATGTGTTGTATGTTGAGCTCATCTCAACCATTGATTAGAACATTTCATCTTTTAATCTTAGCCACTCGTTTTGAAAGTGGTTAGGATTCGGTTATGATTGAGGTTCTCTCATTTCTATTTAAAGGAGAGAGCTTCTCATTTGTAAAGGGTCTTTGGCTCTTGGATCTAAATAATAGAAAGATTTTTCTGTGGATATTTTCTGGATCTGCTTTGCATCTGATGTTCTCAAATGGTGATTGGATAGTCTTCTGCTTCCTAGCATTGTGGAAATTCATGTGAGATCTATATTTTTTCTGCTATCATTGTCTTGTCTACAGGAGGGCGTTTTGGCTAGACCGTTTTTGCAGGGGGACCTCAACTCGCTCGGTTTTCTTCGTCTTGGATCAGGGGGTTTTCATTAGTTTCATTGTGATCTATGATTACTTCGTTTTACTTTCCTGTAACATTTGGTTTCTTTACCTTGTATTGGAAAATCTGATATTGTTGACGTTTGCTCAAGCAGAATAGGGGGCGCATTGGTGGGTTATGGCTTACATCCTTCATAGAAATCACTTGGATCTTCCACAATTGATCGGGATAGCAAAGATCATCACTGTTAAAGACTTCTACAAGCATTTCCAGGTAAGATCTAACAAGTAAGTCTTTTCTCTTCAGATCTTAATCCATTGTACCTTGCTTTACTTCAAATTTTCTGAAAACTCCTAAAATACTAAAAACCCTAAAAACCAATAAATCTGGGAATCGTCCGATCTTTACCCAAACCACTTTTCGGTTTCATGGTAAGGGCCTCCCCTTCACTAAATCTACTACAAGGCTGCTCAAACTCCTGCTGGTTTGACCTAGATTTGATTTTTAGCCACAAAACTGCATAAACCCCCACTAAAAATTTGACCTGCTAGGGTTTTGATTTTTTCTGATTTCACAGATAGATAGATCGGGTCCCACTCAGTCCAAATCACCCTCAACGCTGTCCAAATTCTTGGCAGTTTGACCTAGATCTAAGTTTTTGACTGAAACAGCCCTAGCGCCCTCACTAAAAACTGGACTTTTCCGGAATTGACTTTTTCTTAAATCTAACAGGCTAGGCTAATAGATCAGGGCTTGAGCATTCCAGAACACCCCCAACGTTGAGCTAGTTCCTTCCAGGTTGCCCTAGATCTAAAAAATTGTTTTTCACCCCCTTAGCCCCCCTCATCAGATTTTGACTTTTCCAGATCTGATCTTTACTGAATTTTTCTGATTTGGGTTTGTAGATCAGGCTACCCTGATCTCATTTCCCCTTCAACGCTAAGTTAATAGCCTCCTGGTGACCCTAGAACTGCAGATCTGCCTCTCCAAGCCCTAGCGCTAGCCCTCCATTGAGCTGGTTTTCCTGTAACCTGAATTTTCCGGGCCAAATCCTTTTTGGGTACATAGATCAGGGTATATCCCAGGTGGGTTCACTAAAACATTGGGTTGATGCTGACTCCATTGCCCAATGCACATAAGGCACTGATCTCCTAGCTAGCGCTAACCCTAACTTGACCTCACTCCCATTCCCTTTGCCAACCATTCATTGATAACTCAAGTTATCTACCTTTCACTTAGTCTGTCTCCTTGGTACTAGACAGTCCCAACTTTGTCCTTGCTTACCCTATCACGGTTACATTTCCCAAGACAATGGTCATCTCCATCAGTTGCTAGTACTTAAACCCTAGAGCTAGGGTTTCCATTTACCTTGCACCTTACATACTTTAAAGCCCCATTTGATCTATTCTGGTGTCTAGGTCTGATCTCTCCTATCGGGAGCAGATCCAGGTCTCCCCCATTGTTGTCTTGGACTAAGATAACATAGAGTGAAGGCTGCCTTGATTGGCGTGACAACCATCCATTTGGGAGTCTAGGCAGTCGTGGTTCCACCCCTTAGTTGCCTGCCCCTTTACCATCCATCCTGGATCCACCTCACACAGGCAACTACAAGGGAGGGTGATAACATTTTGGCACCGTTGCCGGGGAAGGTAGAGGCCTACCCTGGTCCGACATTTATCCTTAGGCTCTCCTCCCGTTCTCTTTGCCACAATTTTGGTGCCGTTGCCGGAGAGGTAGAGGCCTACCTTGGTTCAACATACCTCACCTTTCCCTACGGCATATCTTTTATTGGTGAATTACTTGTGTGGTTCACCTGGCGACTCCACTCCACGACTCCACTGAGGATCGTACCCAACATATTAATCTTAAGTTCTTAGAGCATACCATAAATCATAATGAATTCAGATGTATTTCTGAGGCACATGAAGGAAGTAACCAGAGACGTGATTGAAAATACAAGACAAATAAACGAAAGGGATAAATGGAGGTCAGACTACAGGTATGAGGATGATCTCGAGCATGACTATGGGTATGAATCTAGTTATCACAATCTTTATGATACCCACCAACTTCCTCACCCATACAACAAAGATTTCCCAAACATCCCAAGTGGACCTGTAAGTCAACATGAACCTAGAAGTCAGTCCCAGTCAAATCCTTATAGCCAAGTAACCCAAGTTGTGAAAAAACAAGACAGACAATCTCCTTTTGACTTTTCTGAAATATCAGGGGCACCTCATCCTATGCCAAACAATTACACTAGGAGGATGCCTCGGTTCAATGGAAATAACGATATATCTATTGAAAGTCATCTGGATATTCTGTGGGATTTCTTGGAATCTAGAGGTGCAAACAATGAAGATGTTTATATGCGAGCCTTAGGAGAATCCTTGCAAGGGGATGTTCAACTATGGTTTGATCATTTAGCACCAGGATCCGTCACTGGGTATGACATGTTCACAGATTTGTTAATTGATAGTTGGAGTAGGAACACTGATGATTCTTTAGATTGTGAATCTAGCAATGATTATAATCAGTATATTGGCAATTTGCTTTCTCAATTGGATCATTCCTCTCCTGAAATGTTCCAAATTATGAGCGTGCCTGCAATCCATAAGAATGTTACAGAGTACTTTGAGGATAATGTTTCAAAACCCCGTACTGAAATTAAAAGGGATATCAATCAAATCATACAAGATACTTTGTTATTATTACCTGAAGCAGTCACAGAGCAAATCCTGGATTTGATCCATCGAAGGGAACCTGATCACCATCAAGAAGCATCCATAGTTGAGCCTTCCATTTGTGAGTCCATTAAAGAGCCTTTAGAAGAGGAACTCCATGGTCATTGCCTAATAGATGATATTTTGAGTCAGTATCCAACCTATTCGAATCTAGATTTAGACCTTGATCATATCATTGTAAAAGAAGAAAAGGGGGAAATTAATAAAACTTTCGTTGAAGAGCAATCATGTGGTCATATTGTAGTTGAAGACCAAGTTTGTGAGGATAGAAATGAACATAGTGATGTTTTTCCTTATCAAATGAATGATGATGATCATTTATCCTCAATTGAATGTAATGAACAATCTCAAGAAGAACAACCACATGATGATGATGATATAATAGTAAGCGAGATTGACCTAGAACCTTCTTTATCACATCTTTCGAACTGGAATCGATGTCCCAATAATCATCAAGAGCCTCCAAGGAATGATTCTTGTAATGTTGTTACTATTCCTCGTCATATTTTTTATCAAGGTGATTTGGTTGAGGAGATTAATCATAGTGAGTCTAGTTCTTGGGATGTTAGTTTTAATCTTGCCAATTTCTCTAGCAAATGTCCCATATCACATAGAAGATTGGTGTTAACATCTTTAGGTGATCCAAATCAAGTCTTAATTTGTCAATCCACCCTCCCATCATAGCTTTAGAAGTCCTCTATGGTATCATGCGGTGCAGAGTCTCGAAAGTGCCAAATGGTCAATGGTAAAACATTTTATCTCCTTTCATCCTTGGCGCATAATGCTTTCAACTTTGCTAATTTCTTTGATTGGGTGAATGAAAAGCTCTATAAAGACCAATTCCATATTTTCTCATTTTATAAACAACAAATGGGGTTAATCTCAATATCTGGTTTAATGATCTCTAATTGGTCCCTATTTTGTTTCATCATTGATCATAATACGAGTATGACTGAGTATGCTGACCAAAAAGATGAGGGAAACAATGATGGCCTAGGAGGGGTGAATCATGTATCGTATTCTTTTCTGACATCAAATTTAAACTTCCATAAATTTTATGATCCTATCGATCTATGGATAGAAGAAGTCTACAACAATCAATCTCACCCCTCGCATGATTTCATTTCTCTTCATCCATATCTTTCTTCGATTTTCAAACAACAAGTTATAATGGCTTTAACTTTCATTCACATTACTTACAAGCCATCGTTGATTTGTTCTATCATTAATTGTAAAGAAAGCTCAATAAATTCGTTTAGCAAGTGGTTACATTGGATTTATGATTTTACCTAACACTCGTCTAAACTGGTTAGAGTAGGGTAGGTAGACCTGAATAAACCTTTCTTGGCAGTAGTGTAGAACATGCACCTTTGCCTGAAGCTCGTCTTTGAAGCTCTTAGTGTAAATCTGTTTTCCTGCAAAATAAAAAATCAAACTTTTATTGAAAGTTATGGTTATGGATTAGATTTATTTTCTGTTTTTCAGTTTCATGCATCTTTATTTTCAGTATTTTATATATCCACATATTGTTATGACAACCGGTCTGTGAGTTTGGTATAACTCTAGACATGTTGCAGGTAGTCAGGTACATTCTTGGTAGTGGTTGCAGAGCTGGATGGATTGATCGAGGATGCAAGAAGCAGAGTGCGAGTACCAGAGTTCCCGAGGTTCTCAAGCACTCTTTTCAGCAAAACACTTGTCCCAGCTAGAGCCAGATGTTATCACATATATAGTAGCCAGGCTACCATATTCTATTTTTCAGACACAGTACATTTTTCAGCGAGATCTCTTACATATGAGATGCTGAGATGAGCAGTTTTGATGGATCATTATTATATTAGTGGACTATTCTACTCTCCCATGTCAGGACTGAGTCTTAGGACACTCAGATTTGAGGACCGATGTAGCCATTTGTGACATTACAAAGTAGTCATTGATGCCCAGTTTTATATCAGTTCTTTCTCGTTGGACAGATGGTGTCTCAGATGGATTATATTGCATGATTATGACTCAGTTTTTTATATTGTGTTATGGTTATCATTGCTCTTATACTGATTTTTGTGACATGTATTAACTTGTGGTATCATGATCTGGCGGTCATAATTATATGGACTTGAATGTATTTTGTACTATCTATTGATGTCCCTACTTAAACTTGAAAGTTTTTGATCTATACTCTTTGGTTTTAACCCTCCTTAGGGAGAATAGAGGTATTCATTCCCACCATTGTTTTGGCTTGCTAGTGTTGGCTCCATCATTCATTGTCTTCACCCATCCATTTCCTTCCAGTTTAGTTTTCAACCCGACTGACTTCTTGACTTATGGCATGGAGGACCTTTTTTCCCACTAGAACTTTTGTTGGACAAACCTCCCTGTTTATATTGTGTCTCGGCTTTGAGTTGGTGACAAAACTTGCCTTGGTGAGTTGGATTGTATGCCTAAATCATTCTGGTAAGTTGTCCCGATTTTTGGCACTATGCAGAACTCCCCTAGTCACTTGAGATGTTGTTGGCTAAAACTGAAAGCTCATGTACTACCTGTATTGAAAATATTGAATATGCACCCATGGAAAATGAAAATTATAAAACTGTGTTTCTTAACATATGTAAAGAGGGCAAGAGCAATGAAATGCTAAAATACTCCTTGAAGAGTATAAGAAAGGTCCAAAAAAGCAATGGTTAAAATATGTTGTATCCAAATATTGTTGACCTTATAAAAATAAATATGTCTCGGATGAAAGCTGCGATTAGCTATGCTTTTAAGCACCGGTGAAGTCCCAAAGGGTCATATAGGCCAAAAAGGCCATTGACCAAAATGATGGTACTAATGAACTTGGATCAATCTTGATGTAGTCATGATGCCTAAGTTGAATAAGCACTCTCTAAACAACTCACCCATTTGTGAGGCACTGCCATTCCTCGTGTTGTAGTTTGTCTGACATTGGTTATAGTGAGTATTCCCTTTCCATTATCCAAAGTGTCATGATGTTAAGTAGGAAGTCATCATTTGCCTTAGCCTTGTCATTTTCACCCTTCACCCTTCACTAGCAAATTGGCTACAACTATGAAGTGAGTATAGTCTTCAAAGTCTAAGTCTGAGTAATAATAAATAAAGCCTTATATATGTATTGGTTGATGTACCGCCAGTGAAATGAATGCTACTTGTTGTGATTGTTACTTAAATGAGTTGTAGAGCATGTCTTACCCTTTTAACACTTGCAACAGATGGATGACAGTCTGAGTTATTATTGGTGTCTGATCAGTTACAGATGGTTATATTGTTTATTGGCTATGATTGATGATCAGATAGAGACCTGTGAGGGGTATGAGTATACACCTTAGATGGATTTGGACTCTCTGAGTCTAATGAGACAGTTTATTTCTAGTTCTGGGCACTTGCAGATATGATCACGCTCATTTTGCCTTTCTGATGCAGTTTTTCTTCACAGGTTGATATGTCTGAGCAGGGAGATGTTTTAGTTGGATCTCCCAGGGCGTTGTATGGAACATAGGGGTGTAACCACTTGTTTGTACCATAGTACCCCCATCCCAGAGAGCCTAGTGGGCTCAGTTTGACAACGCAAGCACACTAGGAGGTTGTTTTGGCAGGTTCACCTTTCCCAAGGCAAATTAAAAAATGATTAGATGGCTATTGAAGAAATTGATTTGGGCTACTAAGGCAGGGAAATGACATGTGATGAGTCATAATGATGAGAGTGATGTCTTCCACACCTTCTCCAGTAGTTGTAGCACCTTATTGGGCCCACACCTATTTTTGGGCATTTTTATATTATTTTCTGGAGCTTTTGGGAGGCTCACGATTTCCTCAAGGAAGCACAAAGTCAAAGAATTAAATTATTATATTGTTTTATTGTGCCATGGGGACACCCAGAGGGAGTTAGTCAAACACTCCTTGGACCCACCATGTGCTTCATTTATTTCTTGTTGAGTGGGTTACCTTTTTATGGGTGGTTTAGTCCACTTTGGTAAATTATGGTTATATTGATCCATGTGTTGTATGTTGAACTCATCTCAACCATTAATTAGAACATTTCATCTTTTAATCTTAGCCACTCGTTTTGAAAGTGGTTAGGATTCGGTTATGATTGAGGTTCTCTCATTTCTATTTAAAGGAGAGAGCTTCTCATTTGTAAAGGATCTTTGGCTCTTGGATCTGAATAATAGAAAGATTTTTCTGTGGATATTTTCTGGATCTGCTTTGTATCTGATGTTCTCAAATGGTGATTGGATAGTCTTCTGCTTCCCAGCATTGTGGAAATTCATGTGAGATCTATATTTTTTTTGCTATCATTGTCTTGTCTACAGGAGGGCGTTTTGGCTAGAGTGTTTTTGCAGAGGGACCTCAACTCACTCGGTTTTATTCGTCTTGGATCAGGGGGTTTTCATTAGTTTCATTGTGATCTATGATTACTTCGTTTTACTTTCCTGTAGCATTTGGTTTATTTACCTTGTATTGGCAAATCTGAAATTGTTGACGTTTGCTCATGCAGGATAGGGGGCGCATTGGTGGCTTGTGGCTTACATCCTTCATAGAAATCACTTGGATCTTCCAGAGTTGATCGGGATAGCAAGGATCATCACTGTTAAAGACTTCTACAAGCATTTCCAGGTAAGATCTAACAGGTAAGTCTCTTCTCTTCAGATCTTAATCCATTGTACCTTGCTTTACTTCAAATTTTCTGAAAACTCTTAAAATACTAAAAACCCTAAAAAGCAATAAATCTGGGAATCGTCCAATCTTTAGCCAAACCACTTCTAAGTTTCATAGATCGGGCCTCCCCTTCACTAAATCTACTGCAACGCTGCTCAAACTCCTGCTGGTTTGACCTAGATCTAATTTTTAGCCAAAAAACTACATTAACCCCCACTGAAAATTTGACCTGCTAGGGTTGTGATTTTTTCTGATTTTTTATTTCACAGACGGATAGATCGGGTCCCACACAGTCCAAATCACCCTCAACCCTGTCCAGATTCTTGGCAGTTTGACCTAGATCTAAGTTTTTGACTGAAACAGCCCTAGCGCCCTCACTGAAAACTAGACTTTTCCGGAATTGACTTTTTCTTAAATCTGACAGGCTAGGCTAATAGATCAGGGCTTGAGCATTCCAGAACACCCCCAACGCTGAGCTAGTTCCTTCTAGGTTGCCCTAGATCTGAAAAACTGGTTTTCACCCCCCTAGCCCCCCTCATCAGATTTTGACTTTTCCAGATCTGATCTTTACTGAAATTTTATAATTTGGGTTTGTAGATCAAGCTACCCTGATCTCATTTCCCCTTCAACGCTGAGTTAATAGCCTCCTCGTGACCCTAGAACTGTAGATCTGCCTCTCCAAGCCCTAGCGCTAACCCTCCATTGAGCTGGTTTTCCTGTAACCTGAATTTTTCGAGCCAAATCCTTTTTGGGTCCATAGATCAGGGTATATCCCAGGTGGGTTCACTGAGACATTAGGTTGATGTTGACTCCATTGCCCAATGCACATAAGACATTGATCTCCTAGCTAGCGCTAGCCCTAACTTGACCTCACTCCCATTCCCTTTGCCAACATTCATTCATAACTCAAGTTATCTACCTTTCACTGAGTCTGTCTCCTTGGTACTAGACAGTCCCAACTCTGTCCTTGCTTACCCTGTCACAGTTACGTTTCCCAAGACAGTAGTCATCTCCATCAGTTGCTAGTACCTAAACCCTAGAGCTAGGGTTTCCATTTACCTTGCACCTTACATACTTTAAAGCCCCATTTGATCTATTCTGGTGTCTAGGTCTGATCTCTCCTGTTGGGAGCAGATCCAGGTCTCCCCCATTGTTGTCTTGGACTAGGATAACATAAAGTGAAGGCTGCCATGATTGGCGTGCATCCATTTGGGAGTCTAGGCAATCGTGGTTCCGCCCCTTAGTTGCTTGCCCCTCTACCATCCATCCTGGATCCACCTCACAAGGCAACTACAAGGGAGGGTGATAATAGTACCCACAAAAGTATTTTATAAATGTTATTTTGAGTCCTCCTAAGTATGTCAAGCCTAATTAGAGAACCTAGATGACCTAGTTAGTTATTTGAGTCACTCACCTAATGAATATAAATAGGTGAGGTGCCTCTCTAATTCAGACACACTTTCATTCAAGCATTTCGCAAGAGAGAGAGAGAGAGAGAGAGAGTATACTGTGGAAAGGGAGCTGCTATTATTGTTCTTGGGGTTTACACTGTACTTGGTCGTATTTTATGTAGAGGAAGTTTTGTTGGGTTTTCTCTCCCATGAGGGTTTCCCAAGATAAATATCTGTGTTCTTTTGTGTGGTTGTGCTTGTCTTTCCTTCAGTGTTCCTTTGCATATGGTTATGATGTTATGATGCTAAATGTTTTTAGATCTTGTATAACCATTAAAATTATAACATGGTATCAAAGCCACCCTGAAAGAAGTCTTTGTGCAGCCAAAACAATGCTACAACTACAGTTACTTGAGATTAGGGCTTTTATGTTTGAAACTCCCTAGAAGGAAAAATCTAGTCATCTTGGCATTTTCACTATAACTCAAGTTTGGCGAAGGGTCGGGAGCTTAAACTTGGATAGGCCGAAGATGAAATCTTGATGTACCTTGTGTGCAAGTTTCAACCTCAGATTCATTATAATTTAGGAGATATGATTCCTCCAAATCAGGGTTCTAGTCTCTTCTAGAATTCAATCATAAACAGGTGACCTAAGGAGAATTGCTATATCTCGGGATAGTAAAGTCTAAATCATATTTCGCGAGATATTGAAGGTAGGGCACGGAATGTAGTTTCTGAGGTGCGAGTTTCAGACCCCGAATTTGAAACAATGACATGTGGTAGTCCGTACAAGTTCGCTATATAGCACCAATCCTCAAACAGGTAAACTTGGGAAACGTATCATAAGTTCCACTTGGGGAATCCATTTATGCTCTAATCTGTGGGGTTGGAAAGAAGACAGATCAAGCTATCTCAAGAAGAAGTTTCAGACCTTGAGGAGTAGAAATTTCGGGTATATAGTAGAATCAAGACTAGACAATTCTGCAGAAGAAATTGGAGAAACTAGGGCTTCCTATTCCAAGCACTTCCCTCCACCAATCAATTGAAAAAAAAAGGAGTATCAAACTCGCCCTAGGAGGGCGCATATTTCTATAGAAGAAGTTTCTCATTCTGTGGATTTTTCAATTTTTGACCTAACACTGATACAAGGGAAAACTAGGGCATCAGATATTTTGCAGTTTTGTCCACAGTTTTGGGAAAATGAGTATGTTGTCCAGCTCGCCTTGAGGAGGCGCATCTTTCTATCCAATCAAATATGAAATTACCTAAGTTGAAAAATTAGGGTTTATCTGTCAAACCCTAGGTCCACAAGAAGCAGACTTCCATAAAAGATTTCAAACAAGCATCAAGTCGAAGAAATCTCATTGGTAAGTTCTATCCTCTCTATTTCCATTTGAGGTTCTCATTTTTATCATGATGACAAAAATTACCAAGCTTGAAGGAGTCGAGAAGATTCGAGCATGGAAGTATAGAGTGCTTCTCATACCTCAAGAAGAGTGACTTGGAGAACTATGTCAAAGAAGAAGTTGCAGATCCAGAGGGAGATGAAGACAAAGCAGAAGAAGGACTTAGTCAAAGCCAAGAGGATTATTTCCATCTCCATTGGATCTCACACGTATCATCCTTGAAGACTCCCAAGGAGATGTTTGATACAATGACCAACTTGTACAAAAGAAAGAATATCAACATGAAGACGACCTTGAGAACTCAACTCAAGGATGTGAAGATGCAGATATCAGAAAGCATTCAATCTTACTTCTCAAGGATCTCTCAGATAACGAAGCAACTAGAAGCCATTGGAGACAATGTCGAAGAAACGAAAGTGGAGATTACAACCTTGAATGGTCTTCCAAGTTCATGGTGATCTTTCATTCAAGAGATTTGTTCTATAAGGAATCTCACCTATGGAGGAATGCACGTAAGAAGAAGCTCGATCGATAGCAAAAGAAGAAGAGATGGATGAATATGACAATCAAGCCCTAACAACTCATGCGAAGAAGAAAAAGAACAAGAAGGAAGAACATTCTCACAAGAATAAAAGGACTTCAAAAGAAGGACCTCTCACAACTCAGACGTTTCAATTGTGATGAGAAATGACACCTTGATAAAGAATGTCCCAAGAAGAAAGAATGGAAGGATGATATGATCAAGTACTAGTCGATCATGTAAAATGATGTTTGGAGACGTGAAAGGAAGAATTGTAACATCTTCCAAATAGATCTACAATATCAAGCATATAGCAGATTGAAGTATCAAGAGATACAAAGCAAGGTTTGTGGTTTCTCTCAGAAAGAGGGAGTCTATCATTGCAAGACATTGCTCTAAGGACCAGACACACCTCTTCAATGATGAATATTACACTAAATAGTTGGTATAATCGAAGAAGAAGAACAAACCAAGCAACCTCCAAGATTTGGGGACTCTCTACAGAGAACCACTTATGCAAAGAAGGATTTGTACAAGCTCAGTAGGCACCCATGGGATAGCACATACAGTTACAGGAGGAGCTTGAGGATCAACTAGAGTGATGGAGATCCCAACCTTTACTACAAGATTGAAGATAGAAGCCTACAAAGGACAAGAAGCTCATAGATGGGTGCAAGAGAAACCTACAATAAAGTTCAAGATAGAGGATCTTGATATCCAGTGACCTTGAGAGGCGACATAGATGGATACACAGAAGATTAGCAGCTGAGGAGGCTACCTGTCACTCAAATGTCCCAATATAAAGAGTACAAGATGCAAAGGAAGGATAGTGCTCCACTTCAGAGGGAGTGACTACGGTAGATCTCAAAGTTTGATAATCTTGATATGATTCTCAAGATTAGAGGTACATTTTCCTTAGCCAAGGAAAATGTGTATGGTTGAGATAAGGTTTAAGATGTTGGGAAACACCAATGACATCAAACTTGAAGTCAATATGTGATCCTACTTCAGAAATAGTTGATGTCACGATCTATAGGCAGAAGATTGGTTCATTGTTGTAGTTAATGAACATGAGGCCGGACAATTGCTTTGCGGAGCCGAGATGTGTTCACATGGTTGTGGCAAAGCACATGGTGTGGTACCCTAAGGGTACATTTGAATATGGCCTCATATATGCGAGAGACCAGAGGATTTGCCTGCAAGAATACAATGACTCTGATTGAGTTGATAGTGCTACAAACAGAAAGAGCACTCCAACATGTTGCAGAAAGAAGACCAGTGTTGCTCTCAGTGCAACCAAGGATGAATATACTGCAAGTGAGAAGAAAGAAAGGGAAAATTCCTCAAGTGATGAGGAATATGTAATTTGATCCAAAAGAATTCATTATTCTACCAATAAAGGCGAAGATCATACTCTTATCTATTTCAGCATTGGATAAGAAGGGATGCATTTGTAGGACACTGATTCAACACCAATACACAGTTCTATGTGATATGTGGTGTAAGAAGACTTTCTCAGTATTCTCGATCATGAGCAAGATAGGTTCAGGTCCTCAGAATCAAACGATGAAGTAGAGCATATTGTCAGAGACTCTAGTATTTCATGCAAGGAGGTAGAGATCAAGATGGAATCTACCAAACAAACAAAGATAAGTATTTGAATTGTCATTTCCTATATATCTAGTTGTTCAGTTGTGTACATAGATATGTTCCTAAATTTAGGAAGTGCATTATGCATGTTAGAGTATTGCTTTTGTGAACAATTTACTACTAATATGCATATGATGGGTAAGTGGCTTATGGTGTTGTACAACATTTCATTGCTACTTATCTAGAATGAAACCTCTTTGCTGACATGTTGAGAGTAGTACACACTCGTAATAATGTCTTGGTAGTGTTGGCCCTAGGAGAAGATAGGCAGCATTCAGATAGAATTCTATTCGGAATGTGATGAGTCCGATTGCATGACAGAGGAAGCTGGGACAGAGGAAGAGATGAGACAAAAGAAATAGCGGGAGAAGGAAAGTTGCGACAGAAGCAGCTTCGAAAGAAGAAGTCCACGACGGAAGGGAAAGATGCAACGAGATCAACCGCGACGGAAGGAACCACGATAGACGGCGTCCAACATCTGAAAAGGATAGCTCAAAAGATCGTGGGTAAGAAGTCTGCTAGAGTCACGCGTGCTTTACGAAATAAAGCATCTTTGTATTTTGGGCCGATAGTGCCTACTGACAGTTGTAACGGGAATGTATGAGAATAGGAATGACATCTTGTCGGCTAACAAAAAGAAGTCGGTTGATAATGACATGTAAAGAGTCTATAAAAGGAAGAACCCAAGCTGTATGCAGGTACTTCGTAGTCAGTCAGTTGCGTCTGTTACTTCCTAGTTAGTCGGTGTTTGTTGGAAGAGTCGAAGAAAAGAGTGAGTCGATCCAGACTGTGTGCGGATCGACAGTAGAGTCAAAGAGAAGAGTCATTTGATCCAGACTGTGTGTAAATAAATAGTAGAGTGAAGGAGAGAAAACTTCGGAGATCTGCGACCAGAGAACATGAGAGGAGAGGGAAGTTTGTATAGAGTGTAGAAGAATATCTAGAACAGAGTCTGCAGCTGAGTGCGCAAACGAAACGTGCATATATTTCTCATGCCAAATGAAGAGCGCCTTTGTGGTTTTTCTCGAATGGGTTTCTATGATAAATTCTATGTCAATGTGTATTTGATGAATGTATTTGTGTCACATGAATATATGTTGTGAATAAGTGTTTATGTATTTGCTTATAAATCGTTCTTGTATGCATTTGTCGCAATGTTGCTAGTTGGAATAGCTAATAAGGCATTATATTGACTGCTGCAATCTTTGTCGACAGATAAATAGAGTAACATCTTGAATGTGCATAATAAATATAAGTAAGACACCCACCGGCTTCGGTCGAGCGAGTTGGTAAGGTGTTGTGAGAGGAGAAATCCCCACCCAACTTCAGAAACTTGGTTCTAGCAGATACCCATAAGAGATATCTCGAGTGAGACTGCATCTGCGTCGCACGTGCTGTCGACTAAGCGTTGCTCTGTCGGGTCGATATCTTAGGCTGTGTTGTCATACAAAGAAGTTCTGAACCTGGGTCGAAGGGTGAAACACCAAGAAATGGTTCTATTGGCGGGACCCTGAATCATTGTGGTGAGGGATATCGTTTGGCATCCGACAAAGCCGGAAATTCAGGGGTAGGGGGATTCTAAAGCATTACAGTTTGCACAAAAAGAAAGTGAAGGATGACAATTGAATCCGACAAAGTGGTTGGAGCAATACCTTTATATGGATATTCATGAAATTTTCTTTTGCGAATTTCCTATTGTGTTGTATAAATGGTTGTAGAAGCTAGCGACCCAGCAAAAAAAATTATGAGGGGGAGAACCGACATAGTGGAATCCTCAGTTGATTCATTGACTGAAGAGTATTAGTAACCCGATGTCGAGGGCTGTTGATTTTTGTGTAGACAGTATTTTGGAGGGATACATTACTGAGTTTGTTGTCGACACAATAACATAATATAGTGAAGCGAAAAGAAAAATTTTCTAAGGACCACGAGGAAGATACCTGACATCTTTAAGAACTTGGATAAAGATGCTTGTATGTGAAAAAGGAATCCTTAAAATAGAGTCCGACAAATAAAGAACTGTATATAAACACCTGGGTTATGTTGTAGAAGCAGTGCACAAAAAATGGAGCAAAGTAAGCTGAGATGTTCCTTGGTGATAATGGAACTGCACTAGAAGGTGGATGTCTAAGAAGTGGAAGGAGATTTCGGTCGAGAAAAAGAAGAACTGTGACAAGAAGAGGAAGTTGCAATACAACCAGAGGAGAAGATTACGAGTTGACATTGCACTCTGACGAAGGTTCTCGCAATGAATAAGAGGAATATCAGCCTATATCAAAAAGAGAAGAAGAAGACGCAGAAGCTCCAAATCCAAAGTACAAGTACAGAACACCTACGATCCCACATACATCTTCGAAGAAAATCAGTTGTCACAAAATCAAAGACCGTCGCAGATGTAATGTCCTCTTATAGTTAAGCACCAAAACACCTGCTAACCTGCTTAATTCCCATAGGTTCAAGCGGGTACTGCATAAAAGGGAATTAACTAAGGCCATTTGATACTTAGAACAGATCATGACACTCATTCGGTATTAAAGTCATCAGTTTGATAAAGGAAGCCTTGTTTCCTTAGGCTTAAAGTCAACATGAAATTAGAATTGCATGCATGCAAAAGTGAAGCGTAAACCCTAAAAGTGGCATGCAAACCCTAAAAGTACACGTTATTCTATTTAAGAAGGGTTATTGGACCAAAGAGGGCATCTATGATTATTATGGTTGATTTGGAGTTTTTGAGTAGCAACAACAACAATTGGGGTTGAAAACGATGTCTTCAGCTAATGAGGGTTCGACGGTGAAACCATATGCCCTAGTCTCTTTCAGGGTAGGCCATCCAAGTCTATCATCGGCATTCATCTTATTTATCTGTATCCAATAAGTCAGCATCCACAGGAATATTGTTTGCAGGTTCACGTGTGTAGGTGGGGAATAGCTGGAAAACCCCAAAAGTATTCACTGGGTCTCTAAATCAGTGTTGCCAACATCGCCGATAAATCGGCCGAGATCCGAAAAATCGCGGTTTTTTTGGCTCCCCGATTTTTTTTTAAAAATTGCCCTAAAAAATCGGACCGCTTTTTTCCAAGATTTTGCCGAGAAATCGACCCGAGAAATCGCGAGTCGACCGAAAAAATCAGCCGACCGCGGACAGGGGCGGAAAAGTGGGTTTTTTTCATTATTTTTTTTCATTTTGAGTCCGACAGTGCAGTAGAAGGTGAGCAAAGAGTTTAAGAGGGCAAGTGAAGAGAGTTTCAAGAGATCAACAACAAAT
>LPNX011021005.1:287741-317437 GCA_001517045.1 Pseudotsuga menziesii | reverse complement strand
TTTTCCCGTAAAAGGGGTAGAGGGAATCAATAGTTTATTTACTTTACTTCATTGTAGATGACTCGTGAGTCATGATGATGATCATGAGATACATTTATTATATTTTTGATGACTTAAGATGCACGGACATGATCCATTTTGTATGTGTGATGTATCTCGATTCTCTAGACATCTTATATATCTTATATATCGGTTTTCTTTCCATATTCATGTAGCAATGTGTTTATTTGATGTTATTGTTGCTTTAGATGTTTAAAAAATTGAAAAAAAATGAATATTTTTCTATTTTTTAAGTTTGCCGATTTTTTCCCGATGTTTGTCGATGTTTTGCCGAGATATCCCGAAACGATGTTTCCTGGACCCTGCCGATTTTTTCGCCGAGCCGATGTTTGCAACACTGCTCTAAATCCCAGTTTATCTTCCGTATATCAGCTTCATCTTCATCAGTAAGGTCACTCCACTGCATTGAGTTATTATCAGTTCCCAGTTTGCTCATTCGAAACAGTTATCAACAGATTCGTGAGGCAGGGGACGTGAGCATCCAAGAGGCAAATCAATTCGCTAGGGTTCTTTGAGAGATCAGATCCTCTGCATGCACCGGTCATTCTCTTCGGGGAGGAGAGACCACCATTCTTGCAAAGTCTCAACTGCAACAAACCTCTCCTTCAACAAAAATGTCACATTCATCCTGAAAAGGGAAGACGTGTGGAGCTGGGCATCAATCTCAGAAGAGCAGCATTTTATCTCAGCACACTTGCATACATCATATTTCTGGAGGACTATCAGCAAGTTTATCAATGGTAAGTGTACATCTTCCGGGAATCTTGCCCTACTTTTGCTCTAGCTTAGCTATAATTTAGGGCCTTTGGTACGACACCTTGCATGCACATTTAATTCAGTAATTTTGTACCCACTGTAGATGGAGGGTCTACCATTAATAGTGGGAAGCATGCCTACACTAATATGCAAAACACACCCCATATATATAACAAACCTTCCAGCAGACCTACTATGCCTCACTTCCTGGCAGATGCAGTAGCAGGACCAATCACGCCAATAGAACCCAATGAACCATTTGGAGCTTACTTACAAGAGTACAGGGATTTGGGAGATGAGTTCCATGCAGCAATGTCATTCTCAAACTTCTGCAATATGAAAAGTAGGAACCGACCAAGAAATTTTAATAGAGGATTTACCCATAATTATGAGTTGTGGAAAACTTTGGGCAGATTAACCATCCCTAACTTTGACGGGGCTCGCGAGGGTTCAACGACAATATGGATCCAGAAGTTGGATACTTACTTCCAACTCAACCCTATGGCAGAGACAGATGCCATTAAATTGGCTACTTTACATCTAGACGGAGAAGCTCATGAGTGGTGGTACCATGGGCTGGTGACATTGGGTCACAACACCATTAGTTCCTACAGTAAATTCACACAAAGGCTCATGGAGCGGTTTGACAGGAGGGACCCAAAGATACACTTTAGAGAGTTAGCTCAACTCAAACAAACAGGTAGTGTCAAGGCCTTCATCTCAGAGTTTCAGAGAATAGTTGTTATGGTAACAGATGTGTCGAAGAGCAGATTGATTATGTTGTTTTTAGAGGCCTTGACAGAACCTTTACAGGGGTGGGTGAAAGCCTACAAACCATCTACTCTACAAGATGTGATCAGCAGAGCCAAAGATCTACAAGATTCAGTTCCAAAGAACAAGTTTCCACTTAAAACAAACTTCTTGGTAAAAGACAAAGACAGAAAACCTTTTCAACAGAAATGGCCAAAGAAAAATTGTTTGGACGATTGTTGATCCCAGTTTTGTCATCGTTTTTCAGCTAATAATATACATGTTTTGTCACCTTTTTGGCATGTTTTCTGTCATGCAGTTCATTATTTAGTCTCAGGAACGACTATATTTTGGGTTTTTGCAAGTTATGATTTATTTTCATTATTTCACTATTTTATTAGTTAAATCCGATGATATTTGATGATATGCTAACATATTAAATAATTGTTGTAGATCATAGTCCTCAGCAAACTAACAAACAGGCAACATATTCATCCTAGATAAGCGTAGCGTATATCCAATTCACTGTCCAGCTCACCGTTTGAACTGCCGAGCCTACCGCACGTTGTTGATGATAGATTCCCGAGCGCTAAAGCATGAGACGGTCTGCAAACTGCCTACTTTCCACGCGCCTAGGTGAGAGCATGATCCTCATTCTAGAAGGATTGTCAACACATTGCCTCTGTTTGACACCTTGACACCCGCCACGCCAAAACAGAGCCTGTATCCCACATCACGTGCCATCGAAGAACTGTTTCACGAGGAAGGAGGAGAACGTTATGTGTTGGCCATTCGATCAGTTATTTGTCATAAAGGTTGACTTATCTTAAGAGAAGTCGACCACTGAAAGGGTCGACTTGCTCACCTTTTGTAAAACGTCGTATATATAAACGTTGTTATGCAAAAGGAGGTGAAGGAAGCTAGCTAGTGGATACATGTGATCAATTCGATTCCAGAAACTCTGTAATCCTTTCCTTTAGTTTAATAAAAGTTCGGCTTATGCTGTGCATGATCTTGTCTTAGTCGCATTTAGCAAGTCAATACTCTGATTGCTAGGAGGGCCCCTCATCAACCAGAGATTTCCATTCCTGTGTATTTTCGTTATTCCTTCTCTTTGCAATTAGCATAGTTTTATTTGTAATTTGTTTATGCAATCTAGTTATTGTAATCGTTCATGTCTTCTGTTTCCTGTAGCATAGATTACACTTTGATATTATGCTGTTAATATAGTTTCCCTTTAAGCAACCAGTTGCACACAAATTTGCTTTCAATTTCCTTTTCAAGTCTTTCTAGTTTATTGCTTGGTTGATAGAATAGATTGCTTTGTTATTTCCAATTATAGTAAGTTCAATTCTATTTTGTTATGAATTTATTTAGTTATATTCCAACTTGTTTAATAATGCAATAGATTACAATGTCTTTTAAATTATGAATAGAGTTAAAGTTATTTTATAGATTGAATTTAATAATTACATAGGTTTAATTCTTGTCCTTTATGTTTCGTTATCATGTGCATGGATCAGCTGACCTCAAAATCATTTAGATTAATTATTACTTGACATTTTAGTGCTTTTTGTGTGCAAATTGTCATTCAGACAGCCTGTTCTGTCTGTCATCCAAACATTTGCTTCAGTCTGTTATCCAGTCTTTCATTCAGCGCTTAACGTTTTTAATCTGTTTTAAGCCTGTTTCTTTAGTTTTTCGATTATGTTTTGATAAGTGGTAGTTAGATAATGGTTGTGTCTCTTCTTAAAGTCTTAGGTTAGACTGTTTAAAATACTTATTAAATTTTATTCTTATTTCTTCCTTCTTTTCATCCTATGTTTAGAATTATGTCATGCGTTTTGGTTTATTGTATTGCTTTGGAAGTATGCCTTTGACTTGAATTGATTTCACTCTTTTATATAGTTTAGAGTTAGATATGTCAATGTTAGGAAACTATGTTAGTACCTTGTAAATTGATTATAAGCAATAGGATCCGTCCCTTCCAACTAGGCAGTTACCAACGAAACCTATAAAATAGGATTTAAAATCATCTTTGTTAAGTTTTCTGTTTGCTCTTCTTTGTTAAGTTTTCTACTTGTTTATAAGTTAGGTCTACCTTCTTGTAGTCTTGTTCCATCTTTTGCAAGTTAGGAGTTATGTACTTATGAAATAAATCATCATGTTTACTATCACTTGCAATTGGATGTTTCTTAGTCTACATATTTTTGTAGAGGTTAAATTAGACTTGATTCCATTTAGTTTCTTCACTTCCTTTGAAAGTCACTTTGACACTTCTCCTGCTCCTATTCCAATCACAGTGAATGCTTATCCTCAAAATAACCAAGGAGAGTGGAACTAAATGGTTTAGTTTAAATTATTATGTACATTCGTTAGTTGCATGTATAGTTCTTCTTAAAAACATATCCAGTTGTAATTTTGTACAGTTCATCTCTAAAGTTGTTTAGCAGTAAGTAGTTTATTGTCATATAATAGCATTGTCTATATTTTTAACTTATAGTAATCGTCTATAGAGTAGAGTAGTATAACTTACCACTCCGGTCTAGCACTCTGTTCTGGTTCAATTACCTTGATAGTTGAATTCTTTAGAGTTTAACTCGATTTTTCATTTTGAAAGATCTTTCGATCTTTTGTCTGCTAGAATATTTCCACGACACTATAGGAATCCCTCTACCTTCGCATATATTTTGTGTCAACTCTAAGCCTATCAACCCCGGTCGATAATTAAATATTAGGTAAATTAATCAAGACGATATTTTACCCAACAACGATGACATGAGGAAATATTTGAGAAGGAAAAAATTATGTTTCACTTGTTAGGAACCATGGGTTCCAGGCCACAGGTGCTCAGGGAAGGCCAAGGCCCACTATATAGAGGTCTATTCAGACAGAGAAGGGGAGGAATCCGAATAGAAAACAATAGAGGAATTGAGGGCAGTAGAGGAGAAGTCACTTCAGGGAGAAGCACCAGAGAGAGTTATTGCTACATTATCCGAAGTACCTAGGTTTCATACTCTCAGGGTTAGAGGAGTAGTACAGGGCCACAAGGTAGGTGTGTTGATTGATGGGGGAGCAACCCACAACTTCATTGATGCAGCATGGGTGGCTAAGCGTGGTATTCAAACAAAGAAATTTGAGGGACTCTAAAACAATAAAATACTGTTTTTGCGGGAAAACCTAATGTAAGTAACGTAAGTGGTCCATAAATGGATCAATAGTAATGTAAAAATGTAATGTTTGATAGATAATTAATAGTTACATAGGTTTGGGCTTTATATAAGCCCATCATACATCTTTTCGTAAAAGGGCATGACTATTGACTTTAGATAGTCTTTAATTAATAATAAATTAATATTACTATTAATTTATTAATATTAATATTACATTATTTTGTTGTTACATTGCCTTCCCCTTAAGGGAAACTTTGT
The DNA here is from genome assembly GCA_001517045.1 of Pseudotsuga menziesii. Classification (NCBI taxonomy): domain Eukaryota; kingdom Viridiplantae; phylum Streptophyta; class Pinopsida; order Pinales; family Pinaceae; genus Pseudotsuga; species Pseudotsuga menziesii. The sequence goes on along the minus strand of LPNX011021005.1, from coordinate 312,440 downwards.
CCTCAAAGCTTTCATTGACAGTAATGTCTGATTTTGCTTGAACTTTCATCTTTGGATCCTTTGTGACACTTGATGAAATAAGACGATACGAGTTACGGATTCCCTTGGAGAATTGACGCATCGTATTTGTTGTGGTCCATCTCAGATCTATTTTGATCAGACCTCTAAGATCGTTTTGGGGAATGGGTCGTCTCAATTGTTACTTAGTATGTCGAACTATTTGTTTGTCAACATAACTCTTTTGTGAATGCTCATTTTTTACCCTGTCGTTGGTCAAAATGACGATTATAATTAAGATGTATGTAAGGCGTATGTGTTGTTTGTTTTTCTTCCTTTTGAACTGCGGCGAGGACTGCCTTCACTTCCTTGACTTGATTTCTTTGTGGGATAGGTCTTCTTGTTTGTTGTTTTGTATTTTGATTTGTTGTTCTTGCTCGTATGACATCATCTCTCCTCTGTGTGTGTTCATTTTGACCCTGTCGTTGGTCAAAATTACGTTTATAATTGGGGTGTCGATAAAGAGTTCTTGTTGTTTGTTCTTCGGTTGTATTGACTTCTTTTTTAATTGTGATGATGACTGAATTTACTTCCTCAACTTGACTTTGTTTTTCGGAGAGTCTGGATGCTTCTTTCTGGATTTGCGCTATTTTGTTCTCCAGCAGATTGTTTTTACACTGAATCTTCTCAAACCTTTCGTCTTGCGACTTTTTGTCCTCTTTTAACTTCTTAATTTGTTTCTCTAGTTCTTGATTAAGATTCTTTAGGCACTGGTTTTCTTCTTGATTTTCCATAATTCTTCCTTAGAGGTCTTCATTGTGACTGTTCCTTCTTGTGACTATGTTTCAGTTTTTTAATCTTCGTAATTAATGTTTTGTTATGATTTCGTAGTCGAAAAAATTCTTCGGTATTGCTTGATAACACCTTGTTGATTTTTGTAATTTACAACTTATGTGTCTTCTTAATATCATCATGTTGTTGCTGGAGATTTTCCTTCTGTTGCTGATGTTGACATCACTTGAATTCTTGCTTTTCATGCTTTCTCTGGGCATGCTCCAACTCATTATCTTTGTCCATGATGAGTTTGTTTAAAAGCTTTATTTGTTCTTCTAACTCTTCATGTGGTCCATCAATTGATTCTTCGTCTGTAGTTTGCGATACAGGAACTATCACTGAGAAATCCTGTAGCGTTATTTTCTTCTTCTCGTAGAAGAAGGTGATGAACTTCTTTTTTACATTGATGGAGAATGTTCCTAATGTTTCCAACCAATTATAACCCAACATTATGTTGATGAGATGGTCGTCTATAGCTGCAACGGTGAATTGAGCTGCAAAATGATAATCATCGATTTGTAATGGTACTTCTATTTGATCTTCGTTTGACTCATTCTTCATTGACTCTTGAACTTGTACTTGATTTGCGACATCAATGTTTATAAAAATTTTCTTGTTGGATGGACAAAGAGAGATGGCAATTAGACTTTCATCAAACATCCCATAAACTTCCAGCATCGTCATAGGCACTTTAGTCGGAATGTTGAGAAATCTTTTCTCTGCTTTATTAAAATATGTCTCTTCCATTTTTGGTTTGTCTTCCTTCCTGATTTTGATTTGTTCTCTTTTCCCTTTTTATATAATAATTGTAAATATTACAATTATTAAATATTATGATATTAATAAAACAAAATGAAAATTTTAATAATAATAATAATAATATTATCATAGTTACATATATCGACGATATATCGCGAGTCATTCCCCTTGGCGATACATCGCCACTAAAAAATCATGATATTTTCGACATTTTGAATATATCGCGATATATTCAATATGTTGCAATATATTGGGAATATATCGGGAGATTTTGGAAAATATCGCCCTGCTAAAAAAATTTGCATGAATTTTGAAAAATAAATGCATGGGTTAAGTTTTTGGCAGTGTTATTAAAACTAAATATATTAAATTCTTAAAGTAATAAATGATAGTATTAAATTCTTAAAGTAAAAGTGATATTCTCCTTTATTTTCATTTTCTATCCTTTTACTTAAATTTTTAACATTGCCATTAGTTGTTTTAGGATGTTTGAGAGTGGTCCCAACCTCATCGAACTTCATATGCAAAAAGTAGAATTTTAAATCCCATTTAGAATTCAAGAGACTTAATAGTTTTCAAGATTTCAAGATTTCAACAATTCCACTGGATTTTATCAAGTATGAGGGTATGGGATTGGCATTTAATCAAGCACATCAACCCATCCCTATACCTTGATGTTGCTGACATTGACTATTGAAATCTTTTATCATGACCTTGATAAAAATGTACCTTTCACTCATTAAACATGGTAAGTTTCATCAAAATTGTAGAGTAGTTGGACCTTCCACCATAGCTTAAGTAGTTGGAGCTTCCAATTTGACGCCTAACTCATCCAAAGCACCTACAGAACCCCCTACTGCTTCCAGAGGAAGAGTGGTGCCCCTTTCCTATAAAAGGGGTAGAGGGGATCGATGATTCCTACTATTTATCATTGTATTATGTAATATCTAGATGCCTCATGAGCATGATGATTAATTTCTTGGGAGACATTTATTTTGATCATTTGCTGTGATTTTCTATCATTCCATCAAGAACGTATTTCAATATTTTCAGTTTATAACTTTATAGTCGATATGTGATCATGATCCACCATTTGACATCTTATGCATCTTATATATTAGTTGTATTTTCATATTTATGTAGCAATGTGTTTATTTGATGTTGTTGTTGCTTTAGATGTTAAAAAAATGGAAAAAATTCGTTATTTTTGTATTTTTTTTATGCTTTACGACATTTGCCGATATTTTCGTTGTTGCTGCCGATAAGTTACATTCCGAACCCTCGACGATATATTCGTCGACACGATATATGTAACTATGATTATTATTATTATATTTTGAAAGGTTTATATATGTTGTAACATATAATATAATAAATATTATTATTTAATAATAATATTATTATTATAAATTTATTTATTTTTTGAAATATTGGAATGTAGGGTTTTAAACCCTAGCGTAAGAGGGAAGCGGTCGTTATTGGAGAAGGGTCGGGAGTCGAGTGGAGGGGCTGCGGTGGTTGCGAATGGAAGCAATGTGAGTGGGAAGCGTGAAGTGAAAGAAGAGCATGGAGCAACTGAGTGCAACAACTTATGGAGGGTGGACAGTCTATGAAATGGAGGAATGATGAAGATCTGCGAGTAGTGTGAAATGCATGCGCGAGAGTGAAGGGAGGATGGAGAGTACGGGGGAGTACTGTGCAGAGAATGGAGCAAACTATGAATGAGTGGGAGGGTGTGGAGAAAGGAAAATTGTGAGAGAGATGGTGGCGACGGTGTTGGAACGCGGCGAGCAGAGGACGCGAAAGTGGAGGGAGACTAGGGTAGAAGGTCATGCGAGAAGCAAAGGGGGAAGGCTGCAAAACGGGGAAAGCACAGGCATGGGATGAGGAGAGAAACTGCATGGGGAGGGGAGGTAGATGGGAGAGGGGGGAGGGAGATGTGGGCTGCGGGAGTGGAGGATGAGCAAGAGGCGGAGGCCCAGGGACGATGGATGCAAGAAGTGGAGGGAGCGTGGAGGAGCACGGGGGCTGCGAAAGCTACGTGAGGAGAGGTGGGTTGCAGGAGTGGAGGATGAGCAAGAGTCAGAGGCCCGGGGACGATGAATGAAAGAAGTGGAGGAAGCGTGGAGGAGCACGAGGGCTGCGGAAGCTACGCGAGGAGGGGTGGGCTGCAGGAGGGTTGTGAGTGGTGCAGAGGGGAAGCGTTGGGTGGTAGCACGGTGGTGGAGGGCATAGAGTTGGGAAGGAGAACGTGCGCAGGTGGGGAAGAGGAGTGTAGGCGGAGTCCGTAGGGAAGTGTACGGAGCGTGGAAGTTTGAATGGCCAATGGCCAAAAATCTGGTCAATGACCAACTGGTTCAGAAATTCTAAGATAACGACTACTAGCCGGTGATCAGTGAAGCCTGAGGAAAGGCTGCTCTAATACCACTGAAACAGTAAAACACTGTTTTTACGAGAAAATCCAATGTAATTAACGTAAGCGATCCATAAATGGATTAATAGTAATGTAAAAATGTAATGTATGATAGATAATTAATAGTTACATAGGTTTGGACTTTATATAAGCCCATCATGCACATTTTCATAAAAGGGCATGACTATTGACTTTAGATAGTCTCTAATTAATAATAAATTAATATTATTTTGTTGTTACAGATTCACTGTAGCGGTAGCAGGTAATAATAGCATGGAGTGCAACTATTCGATTCCCAAACAGAATGTCACATTAGGGAACTACAATATGATAGACTCATTTTATGTGGTGAATGTGGCTGATACAAATGTAGTATTAGGTGTTCAATGGCTCTACTCAATAGGAAAGTATACTACGGATTACAGGGCGATGGAAATGGAATTCCATGGGCAAGATGGAAAACGGGTAGTTTTGAAGGGCATGAACACTTATCCCCCAAACCAGTATCATCACAAAGATTGGAGACCGTACTCAGACAGGGAGACATAGAATGGTTAGCAGAGTGCCCTGTCCCTTTTCGAAAACCTCTCGATGACAACACCCAACATCCAGCAGATATTCAAGCACTATTGCAGAAACATGAAAGGGTATTTAGGGATCTTCCAGCAGGTCGACCACCAGATAGAGGGTTCAAGCATATTATTGAGCTGGAGGGGACGCAGGAATTCATCACCACTCCTTACAGACATCCCAAAAGATATAAGAACGAGATCGAGAAAACGATCAAGGAATTACTAGAACTAGGATATATTCAGTCGATTTCTAGTCCATTTGCATTGTCAGTGGTCTTGGTTAAAACGAAAGATGGCACCTTACATATGTTTATTGATTACAAAGCACTCAACAGGAAGACCATCAAGTACAGGTATCCCATCCCCAAAATTGATGAATTAGTGGATGAGCTACGGGGAGCAAAATACTTTTCAAAGATCGATCTTCAATCAGGGTACAATCAGATCCAAGTAAGGGATCAGAACATTTCCAAGACAGCCTTATGTTGCCACTATGAGTTCTTAGTCATGCCTTTTGGACTCACCAACGCCCCAACAACTTTCCAATCTTGCATGAACCACACCTTTAGTCCTCAGTTACGAAAATATTTACCATTATTCTTTGATGATTGCTTGATTTACAGTAAAACATGGGAGGAACATTTGAAACACCTTGATGAGATACTGAAAATTCTAGAAGAACATACGCTTTACATGAAATGTCTAAGTGTGAGTTTGGTATGAAAGAGATGTTGTATCTAGAACATATAATCAACGTAGAGGGGGTACAGGTGCACATGGAAAAGCTTCGAGCTAACTTAGATTGGACCACACCAAAGACAGTGACAGAACTGAAAGGATTCTCTCAATTTGTCGCACCACTCACTGATCTTACCAAGAAAGGGGCATTTACATGGACAGAAGTGGCACAACAAACCTTTGAGAAGATGAAAACAATCATGAGTTCTTGTCCAGTTTTGGCACTACCAGACTTCTCTTAGTCGTTCATAGTGGAGTGTGATGCTTCGGGATAGGGACTAGGGGCGGTATTGATGCAAAACCATCACCCAATTGCATTCGAAATCCGAAAACTTAAAGACTATGAGTGCCACTATTCTATATATGATAAAGAGATGTTAGTTATCCTACATGCCTTAACAAAATTTAGACACATATTTGGTGGGAAGCAGGTTTAAAATCAAGACAGATCACAACAGCCTCAAATACTTCTTGGAGCAGAAAGAATTAAATGAGCGCCAACAGAAATGGGTCAGCAAGGTACAGGCATATGACTTTGGAATAGAGTATGTTAAGGGTAAAAACAATGTGGTAGCAGATGCTTTATCTAGACGACCAGCCTCATTATCACTCAAGAGTATTGTTATCACCTGCCTTGTAGTTGCCTGTGTGAGGTGGATCCAGGATGGATGGTAGAGGGGCAAACAACTAAGAGGTGGAACCACGACTGCCTAGACTCCCAAATGGATGGTTGTCACGTCAATCAAGGCAGCCTTCACTTTATGCTATCTTAGTCCAAGACAACAATGGGGGAGACCCAGATCTGCTCTCCAAAGGAGAGATTGGACCTAGACACCAGAAAAAGATCAGATGGGGCTTCAAAGTACTTAAGGTGCAAGGTAAATGGAAACCCTAGCTCTAGGGTGAAGGTACTAGCAACTGATGGAGATGACCACTGTCTTGGGAAACGTAACTGTGACAAGGTGAGCAAGAATAGAGTTGGGACTGCCTAGTACCAAGGGGACAAAAACAGTGAAGGATAGGTGACTTGAGTTATCAGTAGGTGTTGGAAAAAGGAGTAATAATGAGGTCAAGATGGGGCAAGCGCTAGCTAGGAGATCAGTGCCTTGTGTGCATTGGGCAATGGAGTCAGCAGTAAACCAATGTTTCAGAGAACCCACCTAGGAGACACCTTGATCTACGAACCCAGAAAGTAGTTGGTCCGAAAAAGCTAAGGTACAGGAAACCCAACTCAATGGATGGCTAGCGCTAGGGCTTAGGAGGATAGATCTGCAATTCTAGGGTTACCTGGAGGCTAATGGCTCAGCGTTGAAGGAGAGAAGAGGTCAGGGTGACCTGATCTACAAGCCCAAATCAGAAAATCAGCAGAAAAATCAGATCTAGAAAAGTGAGAATCTGATGAGGGGGGCTAGGAGGCTGAAAACCAATTTTTCAGATCTAGGGAAACCGGAGAGAACTAGCTCAGCGTTGGGGGTGTTCTGGAATGCTCGGGACTCGATCTATCTATCTATCTTGTCAGATTTCAGAAAAACTCACTTTCGGAAAAGTCTAATTTTCAGTGAGGGCGCTAGGGCAATTTCAGTCAATTTTTCAAATCTAGGTCAAATGGTCAAGCAATTGGACAACGTTGGGGTTGATTTAGCCTTCTTGGGACCCGATCTATCCGTCTGTGAAGTCAGAATTCAGAAAAACTCAAAACCCTAGCAGGTCAATTTTTCAGTGGGGGGTTATGCAGTTTTCTGCTTAAAAATCAGATCTAGGTCAAACTGTGAGGAATTTGACCAGCATTTCAGTTGATTTGATGAAGGGGAGGCCCGATCTATGAAACCCATAAATGGTTTGGCAAAAGATCGAACAATTCCCTGATTTATTGATTTTTAGGTTTTTTAGTGTTTTAGGAGTTTTCAGAAAAAGTTGAATTTCAGCAAGGTACAATGGAATAAGATCAGAAAAAAGAAGAAACTTAATTGTTGGATCTTACCTGGAAAAGCTTGTAGAAGTCTGTAACAGTGACGATATTTGCTATCCCGATCAATTCTGGAAGATCCCCGTGATTTTTATGGCATATGCAAGCTCCAAGCCACCAAAGCGCCCCCTACCCTGCATGAGCAAACGTCAACCATATCAGATTTGCATATACAAAATAAAGAAACCGAATGCTACAAGACAGTAAAATGAAGTAATCATAGATCACAATGAAACTAATGAAAACCCCCTGATCCAAGACGAAGAGAACCGAGCGAGTTGAGGTCCCCCTACAAAAACGCTCCAGCTAAAACACCCTCTTGTAGACAAAATAATGATAGCCACGAAAATATAGATCCCACGAGAATTTCCACAATGCTAGGAAGCATAAGACTAGCTAATCACCATTTGAGCACATCAGATGCAAAGCAGATCCAGAAAAATTTCCACAAAAAAAGTCTTTCTATTATTCAGATCCAAGAGCCAAAGACCTCTTACAAATGAGAAGCTCTCTCCTTTAAATAGAAATGAGAGAACCTCAATCATAACCGAATCCTAACCACTTTCAAAACGAGTGGCTAAGATTAAAAGAAATGTTCTAATCAATGGTTGAGATGAGCTCAACATACAACACATGGATCAATATAACCATAATTTACCATAGTGGACTAAACCACCCAAATAAAGGTAACCCACTCAACAAGAAATAAATGAAAGCACATGGTGGGTCCAAGGAGTGTTTGACTAACTCCCTTTGGGTGTCCCCATGGCACAATAAATAATATAACAATTTAATTCTTTGACTTTTGTGCCTCCTTGAGGAAATCGTGAGCCTCCAAAAAGAGTTCCAGAAAATAATAAAAAATGCCCAAAAAATAGGTGTGGGCCCAATCAGGAGCTGCAACCGCTAGAGAAGGTGTGGAGGACATCACTCTCATCATCATGACTCATCCCATGTCATTTCCTTGCCTCAGTAGCCCAAATCGATTTCTTCAATAGCCATTTAATTATTTTTTAATCTACCTCGAGAAACGTGATCCTGCCAAAACAGCCTCCTAGGGTGCCTACGTTGTCAAATTGAGCCCACCAACTTCTTTGGGATGGGGGTAGTATGGTACAAACAAGTGGCTGCATCCCCCTATTCCCATACAACGCCCTAGGAGATCCAACTGAAACATCTCTCTGCTCCAAAATATCAATCTGTGAAGAAAAATTGCATCAGAAAGGCAGAATGAGCCTGATCACATCTGTAAGTGCCCGGAACTGGAAATAAACTGTCTCATTGGACTCAAAGAGTCCAAATCCATCTAAGGTGTATACTCATACCCCTCATAGGTTTCTATCTGACCATCAACCACATCAAATAAACAATATAACCATCTATAACTGATCAGATACCCATAATAACTCAGAATACATCCACCTGCTACAAGTGTTAAAAGGTTAAGACATGCTCTACAACTCATTCAAGTAACAATCACAACAAGTAGCATTCATTTCACTGGTGGTACATCAACCAATACATATATAAGGCTTTATTTATTACTACTTAGACTTAGACTTTCAAGACTATACTCACTTCATAGTTGTAGCCAATTTGCTAGTGAAGGGTGAAGGGTGGAAATGACAAGGCTAAGGCAAAGGATGACTTCCTACTCAACATCATGACACTTTGGATAAGGAAAGGCAAAACTCACTATAACCAATGTCAGACAAACAACAACACAAGGAATGGCAGTGCCTCGCAAATGGGTGAGTTGTTTAAAGAGTGCTTATTCAACTTAGGCATCATGTCTACATCAAGCTTGATCCGAGTTCATTAGGATCATCATTTTGTTCGATGGCCTTTTTTGGCCTATATGACCCTTTTGGGACTTCACCAATGCTTAAAAGCACAGCTAATCGTAGCTTTCATCCGGGACATTTATTTTAATAAGGTCAACAATTTTTTGGATAAAGCATATTTTTAACCATTGTTTTTTAGACATTTTCTTATACTCTTCAAGGAGTATTTTAGCATTTCATTGCTCTTGCCCTTTTTACATATGTTAAGAAACACAGTTTTATAATTTTCATTTTCCATGGGCGCATATTCAATATTTTCAATACAGGTAGTACATGAGCTTTCAGTTTTAGCCAACAACATCTCAAGTGACTAGGGGGAGTTCTACACAATGCCAAACATCGGGACAACCGACCAAAATGATTTAGGCATACAATCCAACTTACCAAAGGCAAGTTCTGTCACCAACTCAGAGCCGAGACACAATATAAATAGGGAGGCTTGTCCAACAAAAGTTCAAGCGGGGAAAAAGGTCCTCCATGCCATAAGTCAAGAAGTCAATCGGGTTGAAACTAAAATTGAAGGTAATGGATGGGTGAAGACAGTGAATGATGGAACCAACACTAGCAAGCCAAAACAATGGTGGGAATGACTACCTCTATTCTCCCTGAGGAGGGCAAAACCAATGAGTATAAATCAAGAACTTCCAAGTCTAAGCAAGGACATCAATACATAGTACAAGATACAACCAAGTCCATATAATTATGACCGCCAGATCATGATACCATAAGTTAATATATGTCACAAGAATCAGTATAAAAGCAATAATAACCATAACACAATATAAAATGCTGAGTCATAACCATGCAATAAAATCCATCTGAGACACCATCTATCCAATGAGAAAGAACTAATATAACACTGGGCATCCATGACTGCTCTAAAATAACATAAATGGCTACATCGGTCCTCAAATCTGAGTGTCCTGAGACTCAGTCTTGACATGGGAGAGTACAATAATCCACTGATACAAAAATGATCCATCAAAACTGCTCATCTCAGCATCTCATATGTAAGAGATCTGGCTGAAAAATGTACTATGTCTGAAAAATAGAATATGGTAGCCTGGCTACTATATATGTGATAACAAGTATATCCACGGATTGGAGGTCTCTTCTCTTAGTAGAATATTCCAAAAATAAATTTGGTTGTGAGTTACTAGATGGACATATCCAGGATGACAGGTACAGAATAACTGACGACATCATTTATTACAAGAGTAGGATATACCTCGTCCCAAAATCAGCTTTAAAAAGGAAGATCATACAGGCATCGCATGACTCACCGTTATCAGGGCATCAAGGGTTCTTGGAGACTTACAGACAAATCAGAGAGAGGTTCTCATGGAAAGGCCTCAAGGAGGAGGTATTACAGCACGTTCGGGAATGTAGTATTTGCCTACAGAATAAGATCGAACACACTCATCTGACAGGGTTACTTCATCCATTACCGAAACCGGAGAAGAAATGGGAAAGCATCTCGATGGACTTCATTACAGGGTTACCCAAGGTACAGGGACGAGACTGCTTATATGTAGTAGTAGATCGGTTGACCAAATTTGCTCACTTCTTTGCTATCTCTTCCAACTATTCAACATCACAAGTAGCCGACTTATTCTTCAGAGAGGTTTTCAGACTCCATGGGATACCCAAAACCATTGTCAATGATTGTGACAATAAATTCACCAGTGCTTTCTGGCAGGAGTTGTTCAGATTGGTAGTAACAGAACTTGCTACAATCACAAGTTATCATCCTCAGAGCGACAGGCAAACAAAGATTGTCAACAAGTGGATTGAGCGGTATCTGAGAAACTATGTAGTAGGACAACAAAGGACATGGATTAAATGGCTACACCTAGGAGAGTACTGCTACAATAGAACCCACCACATGTTTATTAAAATGACACCTTTCAAGGCTCTATATGGCTATGAGGCACTGAGCTTTGCAGACTTGAATTTTGGAAACATCAGAGCACCAAATGCAAAAGATTGGGTACAGGACAGTCAAGATATTCTCAAGGTCCTAAAAGAGAATCTACAAGCAGCCCAGAATCAGCAAAAGCTATATGCAGACAGACATAGGATTGAGAGGAGTTTTGAGGTGGGAGATCTGGTATATATACAGCTACAACCTTATAGGAAATCCTCACTTAAGAAAAAGGGAGCAGAAAAGCTAAAACCTCGTTTTTATGGTCCTTACAAGGTAGTCAGGAAGGTTGGAGAAGTGGGTTATGAACTAGAACTGCCAGAGGTAAGAAAAATTCACAATGTATTTCATGTATCCAACCTCAAGAAAACAGTAGGGAAACACCTTGCTCCATCCACCGAGTTGCCTCCCTTGGATGATGAAAGAGATTTTGGTATTGATTCCAAAGAGGATCCTACAGGTGCGAGAAAGGAAACTCCGAAACAAGGTGATTCGAGAGTACTTGGTAAAATGGAAAGAATTACCTATGGAGGATGCCACATGGGAGGGAGAGCAGGTATTGCAGCATCCTAGTTTGCGGTTGCTTGAGGACAAGCAATTTCAAGCAGGGAGGATTGTAATGTCCTCTTCTAATTAAGCACCAAAACACCTGCTAACCTACTTAATTCCCATAGGTTCGAGCGAGTACTGCATAAAAGTGAATTAACTAAGGACATTTGATACTTAGAACAGATCGGGGCGCTCATTCGGTATTAAAGTCATCAGTTTGATAAAGGAAACCTTATTTACTTAGGCATAAAGTTAACATGAAATTAGAATTGCATGCATGCAAAAGTGAAGCAAAAACCCTAAAAGTACATGCTATTCTATTTAAGAAGGGTTATTGGACCAAAGAGGGAATCTATGATTATTATGGTTGATTTGGAGTTTTTGAGCAGCAGCAACAATTGGGGTTGAAGACAATGTCTTCAGCGAACGAGGGTTCGGCAGTAAAACCATCTGCCCTATTCTCTTTCAGGGTAGGCCATCTAGGTCTATCATCAACATTCATCTTATTTATTCGTATCCAGTGAGTTAGCATCCACATGAAGAGTGTTTGCAAGTTCACATGTGCGACTGGGGAATAGCTGGAAAACCCCAGAAGTATTCACTGGGTCTCTGAATCCCAGTTTATCTTCCGTATATCATATTCATCTTCATCAGTAGGGTCACTCCATTGCAATGAGTGATTATCAGTTCCCAATTTGCTCATCTGGAGCAGTTATCAACAGATTCATGAGGCAAGGGACGTGAGCATCCAAAAGACAGATGAAATCGCTAGGGGTCTTTGAGAGATCATATCCTTTGCATGCACCGATCATTCTCTTCGAGGAGGAGAGACCATCATTCCTGCAAAGTCTCAACTGCATCAGACCTCTCCTTCACCAAAAACGTCACACGTGTGGAGCTGGGCGTTAATCTCAAGAGAGCAGCATTTTATCTCGGCACACTTGCATGCATCATATTTCAAGAGGACTATCAGCAAGTTTATCAGTGGTAAGTGTACATCTTCTGAGAATCTTTCCCTACTTTCTCTCCAGCTTAGCTATATTTTAGGGCCTTTGGCAGGGCACCTTGCATGCACATTTAATTCAGTGATTTTGTACTCACTTGAGTGTACTAGCAAACCCTATAATAGTAAATCAGTAGAAGATCAGTATTTGGGATATTACAACAGATTGCTAGCATGTCGCAGACGAGAGAATTGTCGCAGACTCTTTGAGTGTCGGAGAAGGAGAAAGAAGGTTGAAGACAATCTATCTGTCAGAAGAAAAGGAATCTGTCAAAGGAAGGATACCGATCGCAAGAAATGTGATATTGTCGCAAGATGAATTTGAGTCACAGAAATGACAGCTAGACATCATTAATTTGAAAAGCCAGAGAGATTTTGGCAGCATACTTTTTGTGTCACTTTAGTCATTATTGCACCATAACTATCATCGACGTGACAAGCGAGTGGCAGTTTCCTTGTCATCATTCGAACGTTCAACCCATGTCACGAAAATGACAGCTACCTTTCCATTGATTGTTTGCGTGTGTCAAGGATTGACTGATTGAACAGGTAGACGTTATCAAGCTTCGAGACCAAGTTTCATTTCATTCTGCTGCATTCGGGAAGAAAAATTGTTTTCTGCAACTGAAAGAGTTGAACTGAGTTTTCCACGAAGCATGGTTATTTCGATTTCCAGTACAAGCACAGTTGCAGAATCCGTCGTTGAGACTACGTCACCCATGCTCATTATGGAAGACACAGCCAAATATGTTCCATCGCAGGCAAGGGTTGGACTGGAAACTGAACAAGTTCCAGTCATCCCTGAAGTAAGGTTATGACCTGACCCACCTGGTTCATCAACGAAGAAACGTTCTGGTACCAACAAGAAGAAAGTCATCTCGGCACTAATGATGGAAGACGAAGAAGCAGTGGTTGAAATTCGACTACCAGACAATATTCCACCTAAACTGTCAAACACACCCAAGGGTAGACTCACCAGAAGGCAAAGTATCCATTGGTAAAATCCGTTGGTCCGAACCAGAGTTCGGATAACGGTGAACAATGACGAGAGCCTACAACATCACCATTGACTATACAAGAAGCACAAGATATATTTGGCAATGATTACTTGAGGGAAGAAGATGAGATGCCAGATTTCATCGATGACAAAAAAGCAGTAGATGAAAATGTTCTTCTTGCAGGGAGGAAGAAGTCAAAGAAAAGAATGTCCACGAAAGCACCCGGGATTTCGTCTTCAGCTTTCCAAGAAGCCCAGGATATAATTGGTGATAGCAATGAGCTTCTCTCTCTCGTCAGTCCTACTGCTCCAAAGCAGTAACTTTTCAAACCAAGAAAGAAGGATAACAACAGCAGAAGCTACGAAGAAGATAGAAGAGGCAAAGGCACTATGTGCCAAGGCCGTCAAACAAGTTTCTCAGACTTGCAAGCCTTGATTGACAATGCGGAGCTAGAGAAAGTTGCAGAGCAACTGCGCACTGGTGAGACAGAAGCAACTCAGCTGAAGAATGAAATGAAGAAGTTGCCCTTAGCTGAGAAAATGGCTAAGGCTGCGGATATGAAAAAGTTGCAACAACAAGTCATAGCACTGCGAACTCAACAACAACAGAGGACTGACAAAGTCGCAGAGTTGCAGGCCGAAGCAGAAACAATTACAAGCATCATTCAGCCTGTACATCAGAAGGTGCGACGAGCAGCAGAAGCCACCGGACTGGTAACGTCGAAACACATCAGTTCCGACCTTGTGGAAAACTTGCAAAAGGAAGAAGAGTATGTGCGACGAGAGACAAAGGAGATAGTGAATATATTTCAATATTTTCAAAGCAAAGTTGTCACAACTACAGAAGTTTTGAAGTAACGCAACATGGCTCGGGACGAGCAACAGGTGAGTGTTGGGGGCCTGTTGGCCCTAGGAGAAGATAGGCAAAATTCAAATAGAATTCTACTCAGAATGTGAAGAGTTTGGTCACACGACAGAAGAAGCTGTGACGAAGGAAGTGATGAGACAGAAGTGGCGAGAGAAGGAAAGGTGCTACAAAAGCAACCTCAAAGGAAGAAGTCCACGACAAGAGAGAAAGATGCGACAAGATCAGCCACAACAAAAGGAACCACAATAGATGACGTGCAGCAGTTGAAAAGGACAGTTGAAGAGATCGTGGGTAAGAAGTCGACTAGAGTCACACGTGCTTTAGGGAATAAAGCATCTTTGTATTTTGGGTCGATAGTTCCTACTGACAGTTGTAACAGGAATGTATGAGAATAGGAATGACATCTTGTCGGCTAACAGAATGAAGTCGGTTGATAATGACATGTAAAGAATCTATAAAAGAAAGAACCCAAATTGTATGTGGGTTACTTCCTAATCTGTCGGTTCCTAGTCAGTCAGTTGCGTCTGTTACTTCCTAGTTAGTCTCTGTTTGTTGGAAGAGTCGAAGAGTCGAAGAGAAGAGTGAGTCGATACATGCTGTGTGCGAATCGACGGTAGAGTCAAAGAGAAGAGTGAGTTGATCTAGGCTGTGTGCAGATCAATAGTAGAGTGAAGGAGAGAAAACTTCAGAGATCTGCGACCAGAGAGCATGAGAGGAGAGGAAAGTCTATATAGAGTGTAGAAGAATATCTAGAATAGAGTCTGCAACTAAGTGCACAGACAAAAGGTGCATATATTTCTCATGCCAGATGAAGAGCGCCTTTGTGGCTTTTCTTGGATGGGTTTCTGTTGTCCACCGATTGCACACCAGCAGCAGAAATCTTCCGAAAGATGTCTCCTCACTTGAGAAAGTGGGAGAGGTGTGACCTTGGGGGCAAACACAGAGCCAGGTACTGTCACCTACTCCTAGCTCCTCCGTTTAGGCAAACTCCTAATGAAGCCAAGGGGAGTAGTCCCTAACAAAGAGTTTCTAAGGCTCAATGTGTTTAAGTAAGTTTTATGAAGGTGATGCGGATGGGTATTGTTTAGGAGTTTGTTATGATGAAAGAAGATTATAATTCTAATAACTAAAAAATAAATATAAGAAGAAAAGCAATCCACATTGCTACACCAGATTAAAAGATGAACAATAAGACGAGAACTTGTGAAGTAAACTAGCATTCACAGATAAATATTTTATAAACCAAAGGACAAATGGTCCAGATTAATAATGATGCATGAAATGACAAACCAGTGCCTTATGGAGTCAAACTTTTGAGATGCTTGAAAAATAATGAAAATACAAGTCTCGTAATAGTGCTAGTGAAAGTATCCTGCGATTGCTCTTGGTTTATTTTAAAGATTTTTAATGGTCTTGTCTATTATGGCTTGTCAAAAGGTATCAAAGACCAACCGGGAAAGCGTTCAAAGTTATTCCGTTCTAGACATGTTGGCCCGTCCAGTATCCCAGGCTGGTGTCCGGTGGATTGACCAGCTAACCGAGACTCTAAGACAACGGGGAGTTCCGGCGCCCTTACTGAGAATTGACTTTGGATGCTTTCTACAACGCCGGTGCGTTGATTATGGGTAAAATTTTATTATGTTGTTATTTGCGAGATTAACAAGTCCATTCACCGTTCTGAGTATGAGCCCAACTATGAAAGTCGGCAAAGCATACTAGGTGAGGGATAACAATGAAGTAAATTAATTAAAGGGGAATGTGAGTTGGTTGCAAATTTTATTAGAAAAACAAGTTAAACCCTGCGACAGAGAGCGCTCTTGACTTTGTCTTATGACAAAAGTTCAAGAGTCTTAGCTATTCTATATGCCTAAATGCAAGGATGATGCAAACATACTAATATGCTCTCCGATAGAGAGTGCTCTTGACTTGGATTTCGGCAAGTTCAAGAGACTTAGAATTAAGTTAATAAATTAAACAAAGCAAAAGTACATGAAATAAATTGAAAACAAACAAACCCTCCGATAGAGAGCACTCTTGATCCACCTTACGGTGAGATTCAAGAGATTTTAGTTCTTTTTAACTTTTGCAAAATTATATCAAATGAAGGCAAAAAACTAAGTTAAAACTAGTAAAAAAAACAAGAAACTTTTCTTTTCTAGCTTTTATGAAAGCAAAACTTTTCAGAAATGAAACTATCTTTCCCTATTCTATTCTAAGCATTTACTCTACAAGCATGCAAACATGAAAATGGACGATACAAGCTTCCCCCAAATGGGGGAAGAGGGGTGTGGGAGCCTTTATCCCACTTGCTTTTTATTAACTTTTTACAATGCTTTTTTGATGTTTTTGCCTCTTCTTGAATGAGCAAGGTGAGAAAGGGAAAGAGAGAAGAGGGAGATGTTTTTGTCCTTTTTTGCTCTTTGCTTGCTTCTTTGCTTGCGTTTAGCCTTTGGGCTTTTCTTAATTTTCCCGAAAATAAGAGCTTTTAACACTGAATTGTTATTTGTTAGTCAAAAATAAAATGAAACAAATCTACAAACTAACATTAAAAAAGAAGATAAACTTCTACAGTGAAAACGGAGGAGAGAGAATAGAAGAAGAAGCTGCGAAACAGAGGAGAAAAAGGCAAAAAGAGGGCTGAAACAAAAGGCAAAAGAAGGTTGCAAACTAAAGTGAAGAAGGGCTGCAAAAATAGTGAAGAAAAAGGCTGCAAACAGGGTGGAAAAGAGGAAGAAAGAGGCTGCAAACTAGAGTAAAAGAGGGCTGCAAAAAGGGTAGAAGAGGGCTGCAAACTAGTGAAGGAAGGGGGAAAAGAGGGTAGCAAAAAGAGAAGAAGATGAGCAAGCCAAACAAGGCAAGAGAGGGGAAGCCAAAGGATGGAAAAATGGAACTTAGGGCTTCCTAAAGTAACCGGTAACCAAAGTAATTTTATCTTGTAGATGGAACACAAGAGAGAGAGATACTCCCAGCTTTCTTTTTGTAGCAAAAGATGATGAACCTTGTAGGTCCTGTAATCACAAAGTGTTAAACTCAAAACGGTTGTTTTGAAGCATGGGATAGAAGCAGCTGAGCTCACACCCTTCTACAATCTGTGAATCCTGATAACACACAAAGCTCAATACAAGAAGGGAAATCAAAATTATATGCTAGTATGCTAGGAAAATCAAATCAAGATCAACATTTCGTATTACTGACTACTCATGTCCATCTAGATATTTATTTACTTTGCATAAATAACCAAATTGAGACAACAAATGGCTATTCTACCGTGCCAACAATGGCCTTCTTGAGCTAGCAAATTAATCAATCATATACAAGTATTGAAATGGAGGAGTTAGAGACAATATCACCTCAACCATGAGGAGTTCACCACATTCAAAAACTCATAGACCTACAAAGTCGAATATCTTTATTAACAATTCAAAGCAAATGCTTGATACAATTTTCTCAGAGTAACTCTACCACAAAAGTTCCATCCTGTAGAGCTCAAAAGAGCCTCTACTTATACAAAGAGAGAAGACTAAACCCTAAAACCAAACTCCATCAAATGAGGGCCAATCCCCATGATTAAGCAAACTTTGGCACATAACTGAGAGCCCAAACCTAAATCAAAGTTGGTGTGAGGGAGGGGTGGCCTCCACCTAGGCAAGGCGCCCCCGCTCCCAACCCTAACATCCAAAATCCAACCACTTATGAGCCCACACGTGTGGTAACGCTACCTTGAGGAGAGAAGGGCGTGAGCTTTGTGAAGGAGGCGTGAGCTTGAAGTAGGTGCAGGTTGGTGATGATGGGTGCCAAACCCTTAGGGTTTGCACCAAACACTTAATGCATTCAATTCCCTGCTTCGTAAAAATCATCAAACCAATCACTACCCTCCAAATCACCCAACTCATGAGCTAGCTGAAGAGGATGAGTTTGCTAACTGAATGTGATTTTAATGCTCTCCGATTGTTGACTGAAGAGGATTTGTGCCAAGTTGAATCATCATAAATGCCCATTGCCATGTAATTTAGCCTTTTATTTTATTCAATTTGGTTTATTTTGGAGAGTTTTTTATTATCTCCAAAATATTCATTTTTAATATTTTAATTAATAATTTCTCCGTAAATGACTTTTTTGAAAAATTATTAATTATGAGGCTGAATGAACATCTGAAACTTAGGGATAGCTGGCCAGTTGATCGTGAATGATTTTTGGCTTAAGGTTAAAGCCTTCAATCACTGAATTCGGACCCCAGATGACTAACATATTACAATTTTAAATTTTTCCATTTAAACTATGGAAAAATTTAATTAAAAACTTTAGAAAAATTAAAAGCCCAAAATCCAAAGCATCTGGTAAAAAAATTTCGAATTTTTTTCTGAGTCCTGGTGACTTAGGACATGACCATAGTCTATTCTAATAATGTCTAGTAGGTTTATACATATTCAGTTGGGCTCTAATAATCCCCCAAGGCCCAGAATTCAAAATCGGGCATTCCAGCTTTGGAGGAAGCGGGAGAAAACCTCGTCGATTATACTCGGCTAAGGCAAAGCATAATTGACAAGGGAAAAAACTCCCTGGAATACCTTAGTTGAAATTCTACGTCTTAGGAGACCAAACCACTCAAAAAACCCTACTAGCACATTTTATTACAAACCTCACGGGGCCATGGTCATAATTACTGAAAACAAAAAACCGACTAGCCAAAACTGGCTAGGCACAAATGGCGAATCATCTAATACACTGGAACACAAACATTCATCATGTTTGTCAAATGGCGGCTCCTCAGCTAATCCAACTATGGTACAAATAAGTTGGTAACAGTTTCCACGTTAAATACCGTGTCAATGTGTATTTAATGAATGCATCTGTGTCACATGAATATATGTTGTGAATAAGTGTTCATCTATTTGCTTATAAATAGTTCTTGTATGGATTTGTCGAACTATTGCTAGTTGGAATAGCTAATAAGGCATTATATTGACTATTGCAATCTCTGTCGACGGATAAATAGAGTAATATCTTGAATGTGCATAATAAATATAAGACACCCACCGGCTTCGGTCGAGCAAGTTGGTAAGGTGTTGTGAGAGGAGAAATCACCGCCCAACTGCAAAAACTTGGTTCTGGCATTTACCCATAAGAGATATCTCGGGTGAGACTGCATCTGCGTCGCAGGTGCTGCCGACTGAGCCTTGCTCTGTCGGGCCGATATCTTGGGCTTTGTTGTACAAAGAAGGTCTGAACCTGGGTCAAAGGGTGAAACGCCAACAGGTAGAGATGGATAAATAGAGTAATATCTTGAATGTGCATAATAAATATAAGACACCCACCGGCTTCGGTCGAGCAAGTTGGTAAGGTGTTGTGAGAGGAGAAATCACCGCCCAACTGCAAAAACTTGGTTCTGGCATTTACCCATAAGAGATATCTCGGGTGAGACTGCATCTGCGTCGCAGGTGCTGCCGACTGAGCCTTGCTCTGTCGGGCCGATATCTTGGGCTTTGTTGTACAAAGAAGGTCTGAACCTGGGTCAAAGGGTGAAACGCCAACAGGTAGAGATGGATAAATAGAGTAATATCTTGAATGTGCATAATAAATATAAGACACCCACCGGCTTCGGTCGAGCAAGTTGGTAAGGTGTTGTGAGAGGAGAAATCACCGCCCAACTGCAAAAACTTGGTTCTGGCATTTACCCATAAGAGATATCTCGGGTGAGACTGCATCTGCGTCGCAGGTGCTGCCGACTGAGCCTTGCTCTGTCGGGCCGATATCTTGGGCTTTGTTGTACAAAGAAGGTCTGAACCTGGGTCAAAGGGTGAAACGCCAACAGGTAGAGATGGAAGGCATCTAGAAAGTTACCGTATGTATACGAGATATGGATGAATGTTGTATTAGCGGAAATAGTTGCATGATTATATTACATATATCTTTATGCATAAAAATTTGTCATTATGAATATGTTATGAAATGTTTCTAATCATACATTTGTATTTGACTTGTAGGAAGGATTGTATGCAATCACCTACAAGAGAAGAATGATGCAGTTGCAGATGTATGATAAAGTTGCAAGAGAAGAATGATGTAGTTATTGATGTACGATAAAGTTGCGAGAGAAGAATGATGCAGTTGTTGATGCATGATAAAGTTGCAAATATACAAGAGAAGAATGATGCAGTTGCAAATGTATGATAAAGTTGCAAGAGAAGAATGATACAGTTACTGATGTACGATAAAGTTGCAAGAGAAGAATGATGCAGTTGCTGATGTACGATAAAGTTGCAGATATACAAGAGAAGAAATGATGAAGTTGCAGATGTACGATGCAGTTGCAGATATACAAGAGAAGAATGATAAAGAACAAGATGCAAAAGGGAGCTGTAAAGCTCAAGTATGTTCCTATAGAGGAACAAGTGGCAAATGTGTTGACTAAGCCTCTGTCTCGTGAAAAGTTTGAATACTTTCGAGACAAGCTTTGTGTAGTCCGAAAGGACCTCCCTCGAAAGAGGGAGTAAAGAAGAGGTAGAAGGTTTTCTGTTGCAGTGGTGTGGTAGCTCAGTCTAGGGTAGGGTATGTCTAGCTATGCTTGTTGGCCCGAAAGGGTTAGAAAGTCATACGAGGCCTGTTGATCCTAGGGGGATTAGTATGTCTGGCTAGGCTTGTTTGGCCCAAAAGGGTTAGTAAGCCAGACAAGGCTTGTTTGGTCCCCAGGGAGATCCATCTGTCTAACTAGGATTATTGGCCCAAAAGGGTTAGTAAGCCAGGAAAATGCCCTGATGGATCTACCAGAGAACCCACCGTGATGCTGCTCCAAATGGCCAAAGGGCAAGAGGTGGTTTCAGTATTTCAATACTGACAGTTTCAATATTCCCATACTAATGATGATGAGATAGTTTCAGTATTCCCATACTGATGATGATGAGGTAGTTTCAGTATTTCTATACTAATGTTGATGAGGTTTGCTTCAATATTTCTTTATTGATTTTACAAATAATGATCTAGCATTTATTTGTTGATGATGAGGTTTTAGCACCAACATGCTAATGATGTTGTTGTTGTCACTTTAGTATTCATATATTGATGCTGCAGGTAGATGCTTCAGTACTCACATACTGATATGGCAGAAGATGATTCATATTCTCATACTGATATTGCAGAAGATGATTCAGTATTCACATAATGATATGGTGAAGATGGTTCAATATTCACATACTGATGTTGCAGAAGATGATTCAATATCCACATACTGATGTTGCAAAAGACAATTATCCACATACTCATGCTACATAATATGATTTAATATTCACATACTGATGTTGCAGAAGACGATCCAGTATTCACATACTGGTAGATGATGATCTGGTATTCACATACTGATGTTGCAGGAGATGATCCAGTATTCACATACTGATGTAGCAAGAGATGATCTAGTATTCACATACTGATGGTGAAAGAGATGATTCAATATCCACAAACTGATGTTGTAGAAGATGATTCAATATTCACATACTAATGTTGTAGATGATGATCCAGTATTCACATATTGATGTTGCAAGAGATGATCCAGTATTCACATACTGATGGTGCAAGAGATGATCCAATATTCACATACTGATGTTGCAGAAGATGATCTAGTATCCACATACTGATGTTGCAGAAGATGATCCAGTATCCACACACTGATGTTGCAGAAGATAGTCCAGTATTCACATACTGATGATGTAGATGAGGATGCCTCAGTATTCACATACTGATGATGATGCAGTTGCAGATTGATGATGAAGATGCATGATGTTGTTCCAAAATTTCCTATGACATATAGAGACTCATCAGTCAGATGTACAGTTGTGGTAGTGGTTGCTGATGATGAAGAATACCTTCCTCGTTAAGAGGAAATGTTAAAGAAATGTAACTTCGGAAGATATTCTATTGTATTTCTCCTTCAGAGATGTTATTCCTTCGTTCGGAGATGTCCTTGATGTAATTGGTCATGTAAAAGTCAAAAGGTAAAACCTTTGTTGTAAGTCGGGGCAATAGTACCCACAAAAGTATTTTATAAATGTTATTTTGAGTCTTCCTAGGTATAGGTCGGTTCTAATTAGAGAACCTCGTCGACCTAGTTAGTTATTTGAGTCACTCACCTGATGAATATGAATTGGTGAGGCGCCTCTCTCATTCATACACACTTTCACTCAAGCATTGCGCAAGAGAGAGAGAGAGTATACTGCATAAAGGGAGCTGCTATTATTGTTCTTGGGGTTTTACACTGTATTTGGCCGAATTCTATATAGAGAAAGTTTTGTCGGGGTTTATCCCCCATGAGGGTTTCCCAAGATAAATCTTTGTGTTCCTTTTTGTGGTTGTGCTTGTCTTTCTTTCAGTGATCCTTTGCTTATGGTTATGATGTTATGATGCTAAATGTTTTTAGATCTTGTATAACCATTAAAATTCTAACAGATGTCTCGTCACATGCCAATCTCATTCTCATGTAGAGCTCTAATGTAGATTTGACCATACTCTAAGAAGTCTTGGACAATTCTTAGAGTCAATTCCAAATATAGCATTATATTAGACTTTGTCTCACTACAAGGGATGAACCCCTTGTCACATAGACAAGTCAACTCACTCTACTAGAATGGATCACTTCTTCACGAAACACTCCCACATGGAGTATGCACTGTGACCTCTAGCCTCCTATCACTCAAGCCATTTCACATGACAAGATAGAGACTATGTTAGACACAATGACACACTGAGAGGGGGGGTGAATCAATGGGCCAGCACTTTTTACCAATTTCACTTCTTTAAATGTTTAAACAAAGATGATCAATAATTTCATCAACATAAATCAAACACATCACAAGAGACACTTCAAAAGATAAACTTATAAACTTTATTATGTCAAATTTGATATTACATTGAAGGCCACCACCTTGGGGTCAACATCAGCTTCAACTGACTGAGAAGCACCAACTTCTATGCCAAGACCCTGCTTGGTTTTTCTTAGATCCAACTAAGAAAGGGGTTGCAAGACCCAGCTTGCAATTACATACAAATTCTTGACTTACTGCATTTCATCTATCACTTGTCATCTCAACTATAACTGCTGCAATTCCTGTGTCATCAACCTGTCCTCTGCTAACCCAATCATGTCACTTTATCATTTCTACTCATTAGCATGTCACTACTTAGTCATTATGTCACTTGTGAAATAACTATGTCATGTCAATCAGATCTGTCCTCTGCTCAGCAACTTCTGTTGTTATGAATGTTTCCCACAAAAAATTTAGAGTTGCCCGAAGGTCTTTCCCCTACCCGGGTGTCTTTCGTGGCTTGCCTCTTCGACTAGCGACTTGTTAATGGCTTGGCGGCTGCTACTAGCCGACTTACCCTCCACCGACGGCTTAACAATATCTTTGGTGATTGAATGTTGTTGTTGGAGGTTCCTTGCCTCTTACCTGGTAGTTGACATGATGGCTGACAACTCTACCTCTGGCAATCGCCTTCTCAACTATTGTCGGCCTACCCTGTCTCGATAGTTATGTTGTGGGCGGCATGTTCTTCGAGTCCTTAGCTAGCAGTTGCGACGAGCAACGCTGCTCTGCACCACAACCCACTCCTTACATTGTCACCAACATGCAATCGGAGCTCTACAACCCGATGTTCCACAATTTGGGCCTGATCGTGGTCGTTGCACACGCCCACGGTTTGCTTCTCTCGACCTCGTTGCAACAAGGGTATTAATCTGCCTACAGTGTCACCGTCACAGCTTCCATGGCACCGATCCACTTCGGCTCTCTCCACTGTGACTCGAAACCCCACGGTCAAGCCTCCTCTCCAGGGCTCGATCTAGCGCATTCGTGGATTCTTCTATGATCTGCTGGAACCACCTTCTTGACCATGCCTCCGCCCCTGACTGCACGAAACAGTCTGATGCATTATCACCTTGCTTCGCCTTCGTCGTTGTCCATGTTGTTGCACCTTATTGCTGCCTAATTCGCACCTCGGGTAACGTGGCAGAAATCTTCAAGCCACTGGGTGCGACCTTGGGGGCAAGCTCGAGCCAAGTGCTGTCACCTGATACTCAGTCCTCCGTCTAGGCCAACTCCTAGCGAAGCCAAGGGGGGTGGACCCTAATGAAAAGTAAAATCTAAGGTTTTTACTCTATGAGAGAAATAATTAATTCTAGGAGTTTTAATATGGAATGGATGAATTTAAGAAATTACCAATTACCGCCAACAAAATTTAACCCTAAC
>LPNX011021005.1:206542-287361 GCA_001517045.1 Pseudotsuga menziesii | reverse complement strand
AGAGCATACGGGGAAGGAGTCTTGGTTTATTTTAATTAGAACAAGTTTTCTGATTTAGAAAAAAAAGATAAAACCCGGGAGTCTCTTTCCAGATTCAGTACTTGGGGAAGCCCTTATCCACGAACCTGTACTCGGGAAAGCGAGGGGGTTTATTTTAACTTAGCAGTGCATAACAAAATTGTTTTTGTTTTTTAATTACTACACTGCTCAAATCTTTTCCCTTATGGTACTTCGGTATAGCGCAGTGGGTAAGTATTCAGGTTACTTTTGCACAACTTAAACAAAGCATGAAATGATAAAGAAAGACAACTACGCTACCAGCATATAAGAAAACAGAAAAGGACACCGACACAAATCCCCCAAGGGGGATGGGGACCGGGCTCTACTGAGCCTACTCAAACTTGTTTTTATTAATATGTTACAATGCTTCAGCAGAGAATGCTCTTTGGTCCTTGTTATCTGGGATCCAAAGGCTTACAACATGCAAAGGAAATAGGCCCAGTTAAGGGGAAAGCCTCCTGGGAGCTCCGGATGTTCGAAAAAGCTAATTTCGGGCAGAGTTTCCGTCTCTTTTTTGATGGGCCTGCTAAAAACCAGCAAGCATATGTCAGTGAAAGATGCCCAAAAACACTTTGGAAGTGTCTTTGGGCAGCATGAAAAAATTTACAAAAAAAAAAAAAAAAATCTAAGTAACAACTGATTACAAAAACAAGGAAACAACTAAGTGAGGTAAGCTAGAAAGCTTGCCTTCTTAGGATCTTTGCTTGCCTCTTGAGGAGAATGGAAAGCAAATCTTAAGCACAAAATGCTAGATCAAACTTTAAAATGCATAGAAACTCTTTCAACAAACTTTTTTAATTTTCAAAATTTTTTAAACTTGCGAAAAAAAGGGAAAAGTAACTAGATCTAAAATTTTAAATGTACCTTTGAAGCAGACTAGAAATAGAAACTTTTAGACATCAAATCTATCTTTGATATGATTTTAGATGCTAGATCTAATGTGGAAACGTTTGAAACCGAAAGAAAATTTTAAGAAATTTGTAGATCAAAATTCAAAGAACCCAGAGTAGAGCAAGAAATAAAGGACAGAAAAAGCTTCCTTGGTGAGATCAGAGGGACAGAGCTTATTTTCAAATTTTACTAAAGGAAAGGTAGAGCACATTCGCTCATCAATACTCCAGCATTAGCTTCCTGCAAAAGATTATCAACACTAGCAATGGGGATTAAAAAATACCTGTGTAAACCGAAAGAGACTACAACAACAATGTAGATCCAAGCATGAAATCATACATATATCAAATAGTCTTCCTCGACTTGCAATAAAAGAGTAACCTAACAAGAATTACCTTTTATCTCTACAAAAATACCATTTCCTTCCGAAAGCAAGTCAATCCCAAACATATGCAAGCATGAAAACAAATACAGGTTACCTCACAAATGTAAAGTAAACTCTATCCCAACATCCATAGATCCCACACAGAAATTGCCTCCAAAGTCTTTTATTCACAATACTTCAAGAAAACTATTACAATATTACAAGCAGAGGTTCCACCTTTTGATGTTGAACAAAGGAGAAGAGACCAACTTATATAGGAAAAGAGAGACCCAGGGGGGTCTCATCAATACTGAAGAAGAAGTCAGAGTTTAGCTGAGCTTGAACAGAGGAGGTGATTGACACCTCTCTCACCAAACTCCCTCAACGAATCATAAAAACCTCTAGCACATACCAACCAATGAATAAGACTGAAGAAGATACCATTCATTACCCACGCGTGAGTGTACGGCTATGTGACGTGAGATTTACCAACAAAATACTCACGCTTTGCTCCAAGCTTTGATGTATGGTAAATCTTAGTAATTTGAAATCAAATCTTAAGTGAAGGGGGTCCACCTTCTCATGCCTACACAACTTCAAAGTGCCAGCGTGAACAACTAAATTGGTTGATGTCACCCTCTTAAAAATCAACGCATGCTTTAGTAAACAATGTGTGGCATCACTTAATAAGTCACGGTTTAAATGCTAAGGTGGGTAATAAAAAGAGGGGGCCATTCCAATAGCTAGCGTAAACAATACTTCAATCATTTACCACTCGCTACCATAACCAAGGCTAGCATGAGTCTTTCCTTAGGTTGACGTCATCTTTGAATTTGACTTGTTACCTTACTTTGAAACCAAACCTTGATTTTATATGAGCTGATGTATAAATCGCTAGTCACATGGGACCCTTGCCATATCACTCAAATCAATTTTTTAATTGATTTTGACTTTTCTTTTATTTTGACTTTAGTGCCAATTTGTCCAGATTTAGCATTAAAATGCTATTTTTATGCACTTTTAGCCCAAATAATGCCTCACGGGGTGCTCCGGCTGCCCGACTGATGTAGAAAGTGGTCCCATGGGTAAAGTGAACGCTCCGGGTGTGAAAACGAGTGTCCCCATGTCAGAAACGGACTCTGTAGCTGACTTTTATTACAATCTGAAGTTTCCTAATTAAACCATTAAAAAATGGCTTAAAAAACGGAAAAAAAAAAAAAAATTTATTTTTTGCGGAAATTGATGAAACTCTAGGGGGACCTAGTACATGTCCATACGACTCAATTCGAATGCCTAGCATGGTGAAAAACACCGACACGAAGGTTCTAATAACCTCCCTAGGCCGCAATACCAAGATGACTACCCCAGCTTTGGAGGTGTGAGTGAAAAACTCATAAATTATTAGTCGTTTGTTCAACAACCAATAATAACCAAGGGAAAAAACACTCTAGGCTAGTCGGCTTGATGCTTAAGTCTGGGAAGTCGAGCCTTTTATAAAAAATTAAATGCTAGGACATTTTTTACAATTTCCCCAAGGGGGTATGAACATGCGTTACAAAAAATAAAACGACCCTAGAGGCCTGAAAGGACCTCTGAACTTTGAATATGAACAAGTATCTTGTTCATCACTGGCGGCTCACTGAAAGTACCAACTAGGTGCAGCCTAGTCGGTAACACACCTCAGCATGTTCCACCTGTGCACAAAACTCTACCAGTGATCACGCTAGATCGACACTCCTACGTCGATCCTGCTCCACGATCTGTCGCGATCTCTTATCGGTTGGGTTACTGTCTCTTTACGCCCTTAACACCTCATGCGACCTACGGGTCCATTTCCCGATAACTGCTATCAAGGTTGTAAGGAATCGCTAGGGACACCCACAAATTGCTCCTGATTCGCGCTCCATGAAGAATCGATGAGGAATCTCTCCCAAAATCGTGATTCCTCATCGATTCCTCTTGGGAGCATTTTTGGGAATCGCGATTCCTGGGAAAAAAAATGCTCCCTGCCATCCCCGAAATCGTTGAGGGAGAGAGGCTCCCAAAGCGATTCATCATCGCTCCCGAGCATAAAAACGCTCACTCATCTATTTTTTTCATTAAGACATTTTTTTCCATTTTTCTCAATTTTGCAAAAATAAAAATAAATTTAGTGAATGGCTAGGGTTCAATTAACCTTTATAAACACTATTGGACTCCATTTGGACTCATTCTATTCCTCATTTGCTTGTTTTCATTTATCTTGCTAGGGCTTTGAGTGGCTTTGCTAGTTGTTTGAGAGCAAATTTGTAGGAGATTGAAGGGGAGATTGAAAGCTTCTATTTGTGAGAGATTGGAAGGAAGATTGAAGGCTTCCTAAAAAACATTCAACCATCCTTGAAGAGCTAAAGAGGTAGGCTCTAAAAATCCAATCTTTGTTTGTTTTTGAAAAAATATTTTACTATGTTAAAATTTTAAATCTTGTATGTGTTTTTTTCCTACTCTTTCCAATTTATTCTTCTCCAACATTCTATTGCAGGCAAGAAATGATTCTCATATTGAATCAAGAAGCATGATGGGTATGTGGTTTTTGTTTTTGGTTCTGATTCTTCTCATGATGGTGGTGGTGGGAAGTAGATTTGGTGGTGGCAATGATGAGGAGGAAGAGATAGGGAGTGGCACATACCATGGAGAGCAAGAGGAAGAGAGAGAGGAGGAGGAGGAGGAGGAGATTGAGAGCGACGAGGGGCAAAAACAAAAAGACACAACACCTTTGTGGAAGTATGTGACAAGGCTTGGGGGAGGAAGAGGGGTGGAACCATGAACTTTACATGCCTCCATTGTAATAAACTTAAACAGGTTCATATACCCATGTGAGAAAGCATTTGTGTGGGCTTATGCCATGTGATCAAGGTAAGGCTACTGGAGTCAAAACATGTGACTAAGTGTCAATTAAAGAAAGAAACAAATACAGGATGGAAGAAGAGGCCACTCAAAACAATTCCAAGAGATCAAGGGTCGAATTTGAATCCCCACAGAGAATGTTTAGAAGTGTATCTGGATCATCATCCACCCATGCTAGTGGATTCTCGCCTATGCGAAAAACATTATCAGATTTCCTTGACCTTGGTTGCAGAGATGATGTGGATTCAAAAATTTACAAGTTTCTCTATGCATGTGGTGTGTCATTCAATGTTCTTCGCTCACCCTATTGGCATGAAATGATACAAGCCATCAATGGTGCCCCTAAAGGATACTGGAGCCCTGGGTATGACAAAGTTAGAACTGTGGGACTTGACAGGAAAAGAGCCAAAATCAATAGTGCTCTTGGAAAGTTTACAAATGATTGGTCCAACTATGGGGTATCCATTGTATCTGATGGATGGACAAATGTTAAAGGCAATCCATTGATAAATATTCTCGGTGTGTCTACTAGTGGGGCGTTCTTCCTTTCAGCGCATGACTACTCAGATCGCTACAAGAATGTTATTAATATTGCACAACCTTTACTTGAAACCATTCAAACGATTGGGCCATACAATGTCATTCAAGTCATTACAGATAATGCTGCGAATTGTAAGGCAACATGAGCAATCATTGAGGATAAGGCAGAAGGAGGAATCACGGTTGATGTTATCTGTTAGACTGTTAGAGTTTGTTGATGAAAAATATTATATGTTGAAATTTGAAGGTTGATGTTGTTGATGATTAATCATTTGATGACAATATTACAAGTCATAGCTCCTAGATGATTGATGTTATATGTGTATTAAATGGTTATATCTATGTTTTCTATATCTAATTTGGCAAATTACATGTTTTTTAATATATATGCATCAAAATATATTAAAATATGTATTATATAAAAAACGCTCCGAAAACGGAATCTTTTGAAAATTTCGCTTTTCGCTCCTGCTCCCAACAGCGTAGACTGCTATGCTATCTTCGGCCTTCCTACCACCAAACCGCCACCTCCTCTATCATAGTAACTGGCCTCATACTTAAATCAGAGAAAAACACAGACTTAAGAAAAAATATCAGAGAAAAACTCAAACTTAAGAAAAAATCAGAGAAAACTCAGACTAAAGAAAAAATATCAGACTGCAAAAAAATTTATGCCTGCTGCTCCGTCACTACTCCCCTTCACCCGAAATTTCCTCAGTAAGGTCGAATTTCGTCAGAGCAAGTAGTTATTTTAGAGCACTCACAATTCTGGTTTTTGAATGAAGTGTCGCTAGGTATTTATACTCGTTTTCTAGTATGATTTGGAGCTGACCTGTCAAATGGTAACTTAATATCTTGTTCATATTTTTTGTTGGGGCCGACTTCAATACAAATCTATTTAGCTTTGTTCATGTTTTAATTTGGGTTCGATTTCAATATACTTGGGCTTTAATTCTTGTTTTAACTAGTGTTAAATCCATACCCAATGACCATCTTACAGATTGTTCATAATCTAAGTCACCTGACATGGGGACACGAAGGACATGGGGATTCGAGTGTCTAACACGGACACAGTGACCCCGGGAATCAGGACATGTTATATATATTTAAATTATATATATTAAAATTTAAAAGTATAGACATATAGCTCCAAATTTTTACAAATATTCAATATAAATCAGAATCAAGCCTTCAAATCTTCTTCACCTGCAAAACAAAACACTCTTTGAGCTCTTCCAATATTTGCAAATGACAAAATACAAGTGAAAATTCGTTTTTAAAGAGGGCCCGACCATCTTTTTTTAGGTTTGTGTGTCCTGTTTTTAGGACACGTAGTGACAGTCACGGGACACATGTGTCCGAACAAGGGACACATGTGTCCAAACAAGGGACACGCTGCAGAGACATGTCGGACACGCTTTGCCAGCGTGTCCGTGTTCGACACGTGAACACGGGACACGTAGCCCAAAACTAGAGTGTTCGGTTTCTTAGTTCATAATCATTAACAGGCTGCCATGTGCAAGACTTTCAAAGTCTCTTTCAAGGTGTCATTTAATAAATGATCACAATGCCTTTGCATGAACTTCAAGCCCATGCCAATTCAACACATTGAGGTATGTTCATGACTCTACCTTCATCAATATCCAAGTAGCCACATTATGTCAACAACTAGGTGTCCAAGTGCTTTCCCATCCTACCATGTGAGTGCTAACACCTTCTTAGACATTATTACCATCTCCAAGGGTTCCATGAGCCCATTAACTCACAATTGACCACAGTATGGGTCATTTGGCCCTTCTTGCCAAATTATCATGCCATTTCATCAACCTTTATCTTACCTGTCTCCTTGTTACTCCTTTGTTGTCCCTTTATCACTCCTTTGACATTAATGGATGTCATCAATGACAACCTTGCTCAACAAACTCCCCCTTTATCATTGATGGCAACACCTCATCAATTACTCTCCCCCTTTGACATTAATGACAAAGAGCCCAACACTTAACAATCAAGTCATCAAAAGCTTCACAATACCCAAAAACTTCTTGAGATCATTCAGAAAGAAATGTTGTTGATAATATATTCTTCCTGAATTCTCTTCTCCCCATAAGATCATTGGCAAGAAGAATTTGATTTTTAAACATTACATGCTTACCCTGTGAAGATACTGTTCCTTATCACTTGTTGTTCATCTACAGACCCTTCTTGACGAACTTATTATCATCACTAAAGAGACTCTTTATAACAAAGTCTGCATTCAAACAACTGTAAAGCACCCATACTCTAATAAACAGATGCACTAGCTTCTACTTTGCAAAGGATAGGCTTTACTGCTACTTCTTTGGATACACTACCTCCCTCTTGACCTCTTCAATTCAAGTCATACTATGAACTTCAAACATTAGATTGTCATTTGGCACTTCATTCTTTGACTTTCATTTTTGCTTGTCTTCTCAAGTTCTCTGCTTGGATCTGTGCTTGAGGTGGATTTCGAAATGATTTGCAAGCCATCAATTGATTCTTTTCTTGTGATCAAATCTGCAACCAAACAGACTTTTATCATCCTTGCTGCTATCATTCCATCTTACCAAATTAGATATATGTTGTTACAAGATAGCATACTTCAGGATATCTGAAATAGATCAACACATGTATGTCTTTGCTTGGCATTGTCATCACATAGTGCTTACACAAGGTTGAGATGTCCTTCACAACAAATGTGAAGCATGGTTCAAGAATGCATAGGCTCTTGAAATCTTCACAAGTTTAGCTATAAAAAATTTCACACAATCCTTCACTGGATATGCATTGAAATCATAAATCTGTACCAAATTCTTCACAATTTGTATACCCACATCTTAAAAGTTTGCAGCATAAACGTTTCACAAGGGTTTGTACAAATTCCTTCACAACAAGAATTCTCCTCAAATTCTGCTCTTCACAAAGTCTGAATTATAACATCCTTACAAGTCTGTTTTATAAAAGGTTGTCTTTAGTGCCAAAATCAGAACTTTGGTTGTGCCTCTGAGTTACTCAAGGTTAGAGTTGAGAGTCTTTCATCAGATGAACAGGACATACTTTTGATTCTCAAAAGAACCTTCACCTAACTATGCATACTTATGCGGTCAAGTACAGGGCCTGAAGGATGGTTTCTTTGTATGCTTTTGACTGTCTTCCTTCAAATTATCCCCTTAACATAGCTCTTGCTAGACCTCAACTTCCTCTTGAATGCTACTGTGTACTGCAGGAGTTTTAACTCTGAATGCCTTGATATGTATGGTCTCACAATGCTGTAGATGTGAATTCAGATGCCTTCACAAAATCAGTCCATTTTGCACTTTATAAGTGCCTTGTTACAAGGCTTCTGCAGTTCATTGGATGCTCCCCCTATCAATGATATCATCAGGGGTCTGCTTATGTCAAGTTCTAATCATATGTTGTTCATCATGAAAATATTGTCAGTTGCTTTTCACACAATGATAGAAATCTCAGTTGAACATCATATCCACAACTAGAGAGAGTCATTGGTACACTTTATTAATCTTGCAAATTACCCTTGCTCCCTCTATCAAAGTGCCAACTATAGCTACGATCCTTGGACCTGTTCCACTACTTGGAGTAATCATCTTTTACCTTTGAGTCCATCCTCCAACTCCATGAACTAAAGGTGTTCTAAGGTCTTCGAGAGACCTCAGTCTTGGCCTGCCATAAGGCAGCCATCTTCTCTGCTATAATCAACTGCATTCATATTAAACAAATCATTCTTTTTCATCCATACTTGAGAGAGTCCTTTGCTGTGATTACCTGTCTTTTAGGATTCAGATCTTCTTGCATCATTTTTCTTCCAAGACTTATCGGTTCTCCTTGCTGATGTATATGATGGGTTCTTCATTGGTTGTCTTCTTGGACTAGCACAAGTTTGGACTTTATGACCAAATCCACTGCAATTGTCGCATCTCATAGTGTGGCAATAAGCAACAACATGGCCAATGTGATTACAAGTCCAGCATCTAACTGTGTTATTGGGACTTCCACCACATCTCATTCCATGGAATGTACACTCCATAGCCTTGTGACCAAAACCATTACATGAATAGCAATAACCATTGAATCTATATTCATACCTGGATGCTTGGTTCCACTTTGGAGATGTATCTTTTCTGAACTTGCTCTGAGGAGTAGGACTAACTCCCTGATATCTTCCAAGTTTTCTGATGTCTTTTGTAGGTATGTGAAGAGTAGCTTGGTTTTCATCTTTGGAGAATGAGGGACCTGCTTCAGTCTTCTTAGGAGTCTTTGAGATATCTTCTTGGCTCTTTGTTTCCATGTTGTATCCCAAACCACTCTTGTCAAAAGGTGATCTTTGACAACTCAATATCTTATCTAGAATGGCAGAGTTGTTGTTGAGCTTGACATAGGCACTTGACTTTTCATTTTTCTTCCTGAGGTCAACCACCTCCATTTCAAGACGTTCACAAGTCTTATCTCTTTCATTTAACTGATTCATCAAAACATCTTTCATCCTTTTGTCTTCCTCAAGTTGAATCTTCAAATCAACATTGTCCCTTTTTGTTTCCTCAAGTTCTTCTTGGTCTTTACTAGACTCTCCTTGACTAATAAGATTAATCTTTAGCCTTTCAACTTCATCATTTTTGTCTTTCAGCTCATCCTGTAAACTTGTCTTCTTGTGATTGAGTTTCTTGAACAGATCCATAGACTTCTCATGGTACTTTTCGAAGGACCCCAAAATCTTTCTTTTAAGTCTCAAATCGTATCTAAGATCAATGTCTGCTAGGTGTGCTAGGACATCTTTCTTTGCTTCTTTAAGATCATCTTCAATGTTATCAAAATCACTGCTACTATAATCAGAAATATTCTTACCGTCACTAGTGTCTGATGCGTGCTCCTCCTTTTCTTCTTGCTTTTCATCTTCAGCAGACTTGACTTCTACAATCTTTGTATCTTGGTTTCTTCCTTGATACTCACTTCCAGCTTGAACCAAAGGTATTTGGCTCAAGTGTATTCTCCTACACTCTTTCTGACAGAGCTTGAGAGTCCATCCATAAGAAACTTCAAAGCAATGGTGTTGTCCTTCTTAGCATCCTTATGTGCAACTGACTTTGTCTTGTTGTTGGACGGAGCAGGTGGATTGACCACAATCTCCCATACACCAAATTTTTTCAAGTAAGCTTTCATCTTACTTCTCCATCCAAAGTAATCGGTCACATCAAGTACTGGAACTTCATCATTGTTGCTGGTCTCTGTCTTTGCATCCATTGTGAATCCACCGATCTCTTTCAAGCTAGTTAGGCTTGTGCTGAAGGTCCGCTTTGATACCAATTGTTAGATACAATGACACACTGAGAAGGTGGGGTGAATCAGTGGGCCAACACTTTTTACCAATTTCACTTCTTTAAATGTTTAAACAGAAATCATTAATAATTTCATCAATATAAATCAAACACATCATAAGAGACACTTTAGAAGATAAACTTATAAACTTTATTATGTCAAATTTGATATTACATTGAAGGCCAGCAACTTGGGGTCAGCATCATCTTCAAACGACTGAGAAGCACCAACTTCTATGCCAAGACCCTGCTTGGTTTTTCTTAGATCCAACTAAGAAAGGGGTTGTAAAACCCATCTTGCAATTATATACAAACTCTTGACTTACTGCATTTCATCTATCACTTGTCATCTCAACTGTAACTGCTGCAATTCCTGTGTCATCAACCTATCCTCTGCTAACCCAGTCATGTCACTTTATCATTTTTGCTCATTAGCATGTCACTGCTTAGTCATTATGTCACTTGTGAAATAACTATGTCATGTCAATCAGATATGCCCTCTACTCATCAACTTCTGTTGTTATAAATGTTGCCCAAGAAAAATTTAGAGTTGCCCGAAGGTCTTTTCCCCTACCTGAGTGTCTTTGGTAGCTTGCCTCTTCAACTTCCGACTTGTTAATGGCTTGGCAGCTGCTACCAGTCGACTTATCCTCCACCGACGGCTCAACAATATCTTTGGCGGTTGAATGTTGTTGTTGGAGGTTCCTTGCCGCTTACCTGGCAACTGACTTGCTGGCTGACTACTCTACCTCGGACAGTCACCTTCTTAGTTGTCATCGGCCTGCCCTCTCTCGACAATTATGTTGTGGGCAGCCTTCTTCCCGAGTTCTTAGCCAATAGCTGCGACGAGCGATGCTACTCTACACCACAACCCACTCCCTACGCCATCACCACCATGCAATCGGGGCTCTACAGTCCCCCGGTGTTCCACAATCTGGGCCCGATTGTGGCTATTACATGCCCACGGTTTGCTTCTCTCGACCGCATTGCAGCAAGGGTATTACTCTGCCTACAGTGTCACCGTCACAGCTTCCATGACACCGATCCACTTCGGCTCTCTTCGCTGCGACTCGGAATCCCACGGTTAAGCCTCCTCTCCAGGGCTCGATCCAGCGCATTCGTGGATTCTTCTATGATCTGTTGGAACCACCTTCTCGACCATGCCTCTGCGCCTGACTGCACGAAACAGTCTGATGCATTATCACCTTGCTCCTCCTCCATCGTTGACCGTGTTGTTGCACCTCAGCACATTCCACCTGTGCACAAAACTCTCCCAATGATCACACTGGCTCGACACTCCTACGTCGACCCTCCTCCACAATCTGTCGCGATCTCCTATCGGTTGGGTCCGCCGAATGCACACCAGCAGCAGAAATCTAATGAAAGATGTCTCCTCACTTGAGAAAGTGGGAGAGGTGTGGCCTTGGGGACAAGCACAGAGCTAGGTACTGTCACCTACTCCTAGCTCCTCCGTTTAGGCTAACTCCTAACGAAGCCAAGGGGGTAGTCCCTAACAAAGAGTTTCTATGGCTCAATGTATTTTAAGTGTTTTTTGGTGATGAATGATGCGGATGGGTGTTTGTTTAGGAGTTTTTTATGAGATCACAGTTTTAGATGAAATAAACACAAGATAAAGGGGCAATCCATGTTCTGATACAAGATATAAGATTAACAGTATAATAAAGACTTGAAAAATAAAAGCATCCACAAATAGATAGTAAATTCAAGTAGAACTTCAAAAGGACAAATGGCACAGATTAATTAAAACATGTAAGTGTAAATAGACCATTGCCAAACGGAGTCAAAAATTGCATAGTGCTTGGGGATGCTGGAGATACAAGTCTCAGAATAATGTTGGTGAGAATGTTTTGCAATTGTTCTTGATTTATTTTATTGTAAGTTTTAAAGATGATCTTGCTTAAGGTGTCTAGGAAACCTAACCGGAAATACTTTCAGTGGCTCCATTCAAAGACATGACGGACCTGTCTGGAATCACAAGCTAGGTGTTTGGAGAATTTAACCAGTGAGTGTCCAGATTGGGTTGCCCATCGCCCACACTTGGAATTTTCCCACTACCTGAGTATTTATCAAAAAACGTCGGTGCGTTGGTTTTGGGGTGAAAGTTTTATTATGTTATCACTTGCAAGATTAACAAATCCAATCACCGATCTGAGTACAAGTCCAACTTTTTAGGGTCGGCAGAGCATACTAGGTGAGGGATAGCAACAAAGTAAATTTTAATGGGAAAGTGAGTTGAAATGATTTTAAATTAGGAGCACACAGTTCAACTCTCCGACAAAAGGCGCTCTTGACTTCGTCTTATGACGGAAGTTCAAGAGACTTTAACTAAACTATATGCTTGATGCAAGGAAATGCAATGGGAATGCTCTCCAATAAAGAGTGCTCTTGACTTGTGTTATGGCAAGTTCAAGAGACTTTAGTTCTTTGTTAAAAGACAAGCAGCTTGAAATAAGAACATAAAGATGATGTAGCTCAAATAAACAAAAGATGAGATGACTAAACTAACAATTAGTATCTACTTTGCAAAAAATGAAACTACTCTAAGTACTTGAAATAAATCTAAGCTAAGAACAAAGACACTCTTCCCCAAATGGGAAAGAAAAACCAAGTATGGGAGGCCTTATCCCACTTAGCCTTGTTTTGTTAATGAAGTACAAATGCCTTGGGAATTTAACCCTTGTAAGGACTTTGAGAAATAACTTAAGTAAAAATCAAAAACTCTTATGAGTTTGTACAAAGGATAATGACTTCTTTTTGGTTTTGGATCCTTGTCTTTGGATCTAGTTCTGCTTGTTCTTTCTTGCTTGGTTTTGCTTTTAGTTCACCTGTGGATAAGAGCTCTGAACAAGGACTACTAAGAGTGTTAGGAAACCAAATTTTAACTTGTGATTTCGAAAAGATTAAGTGGATGAGAAGACAAGT
Source organism: Pseudotsuga menziesii (assembly GCA_001517045.1). NCBI lineage: Eukaryota > Viridiplantae > Streptophyta > Pinopsida > Pinales > Pinaceae > Pseudotsuga > Pseudotsuga menziesii. The sequence goes on along the minus strand of LPNX011021005.1, from coordinate 274,332 downwards.
GCCTTATGAGATGAAACAAAAGACCAAAACAATGGAATCAGACCCAAAAGCAAAACTTGGAAAGGAAAAGGCAAGCTCACTGATTTTGATGTAAAATGCACGATTTTTTGGCGAAACGTCTTGAGACTTTTTGAGAATTTAAAATTAAAGATTTTCTAACATTTTAGGGTAATTTCCAAAATCTGGAAAATAGCAAAAAATTGCAGAAAATCAATAAAAATCAGCAAGCACAACATGGCACACTTTTCGAGAAAAACACACCAAAAAATCATTTTTTTGAAAGTTTTCAAAATTTTTAATATTTTTTCAAGAAATTCTAGAATTGAAAAAGGCCTAAAAAACAAATAAAAAAAACCTGTAAACAAAAGTGGAAAGTATGCACGTTTTTCGAGAAAAATAGTGCACGTTTCCCAAGACAAAAAAAGAAAGGTCAAAAAAGAGGAAGAATCAAACAATGAGGTGGGATCAAATTTAGAACTGTTGATGAAATTGTCATTGATGCCAACATGGACTTGCAGTGGCCCCACAGGATGTCATTGATGCCACCAAGTCCCACCTGCAGTGCCTTGATCCCTTACAGAATGGGTTTGTGCCTTGAAGCACCTTGTACCCAATTGACAGGTCCCTGTACCCACACGCTTGGATTTTGATGCCACCACTTTGCTGAAGATGTTGAAGACCCAGCTGATGATGCTGAAGACCCTAGAGATGGTCTTGAAGCCCTGGTAGACGTTGGAGAAGCCCATGAAGTCTTGGAATCCCCTGATGAAGACCATGATGCCCTTGCAAAGGTCATGGAGCCCACTTATATGGTGGCATGATGGCACTTTGATGAAGTCCTTGCTACTGAAGATCCTAGTGCTTGCACTTGATCCCCTTGTGTCATTCGTTGAAAAGGTCATGGAACCCTTGCATGTACTATGATGGTGATGACCTTATATGGTCTCTGGCATGTGCTGGATGCCCTTGGCTTGAGGTGGAAGCCCTTGTATTGATAAGATCAATGGATTGTTGGATAAAACCCTTGAAGATGCCTTGATGAAGCATTGTAGTGACCTTGAAGATGTCGGCTTCAAATAAAAAATAAGGTCATGTCGGCTCAGCATGAGGTCAAGTCGGCTTCAAATAAAAATGAGGTCATGTCGGCTTAGCATAAAAAAAAATATAAAATATTGAATTATTGCTATGTCGGCCCCATTAAAAAATAAAAATTAAATACATGTCGGCTCAGCAAAATATGGTTAAAAATTAGTATAAATAGAGCACGAGTGCTCTCATTTTGCAGTGTGAATTCGGTGGAGCTCTGAGATTTTTGTCTGAGGCAGCCGCAGCTAGACTGAGGAAATTTTTGGGAGCAGCAGTCTGAAATGTTTTCTTTTTGGTCTTGATCCAAGGGTATTCAACGAAGATGAAGTAAAATAAATTCGTGGACTGAGGCAAATGTCATTGTGGAAATTCGTGAGCAGCAGAACATTTTTTTTGTGGCCCTAACCCTGCTAGGGTCTTCATCAGGTAGGTCGAGCCCTATCTAGGGCATTCTACAACAGGCCAATCCTCAGCAGCAGCCTTCAGGGCCTCTCCCAGGCAGGCCGCAGCCCTGCTAGGGCTTGTACAATGCACCCGAACCTCCAGACAGTCACCCACAGCACTTTTCTCAGCCACGCAGGATTTGTACAGTCAACTGCAGCTTCAGCACAATCAACTGAAGCCTCAGTTCAGTCAACAGAAACATCATTTTCTTGGATTTGATCAGTGGCAGCAGCTCACTGGCTCAGTGACAATCATGCTCTATGGTTGATTTCTTCTTGTCTCATGGTGGAGACTGGATTTGTGGCAGCATCACCAGTTCGCTTTTACCAGCATATTAGCAGCAGATCTGAGGTTATGATGAGGAATGATGCCCTATTCAAACATTTGCAGCAGCAATTTTGAAGACCCTCAATTGCTAGGGTTACGGCAGAAAAATGCATTTACAGTCCTCTTTCAAGCACACACCAGTCCTTAATAGACCCGAGTTATTCCACAGAACCCTGAGGTTTACTAGCACCTGAATTCTTGCTGAAGGTCACCCACACAGTCAAGCCAAGTAAGTGGTATGCATGATATGATGATGATGACGTTTATGATGCCTAACACTCTATGATATGTTGATACATGCTCATTGATGATGCTACTTAATGAGCACTTGTACACAATCATGCATATCCTATGATGGCAGTCTTGAATTTGCAAGAGAAGCTACAGCAATACAAGGTATGTTCAGTCTTGCCGACGTCTTGTATTAGTTCTTGTTCTGATTAACAAGACACAATATGCAAATTGCTGAGTTTTCTAAGTTGATGGGATGGAAGTTAGTTGAGCAGAAGTTGCTTATGTTTCTGAAGTCAAAGGAAGCCTTGATTAAGATTTGAAAAGAATCACTATGGGTTGACTCAGGTTGACTGAGTTTGAAGATAATCAAATTAAAGATTAACTTGACAGTGATATAGGAAAGCAGTTTGTCTTGGTCTTGGCATAAATGTATTCCTTGATGAGCAGAAGTAAAAGGAGCAGATCTTTAACATAACAGCAGCTGATCCGAGATGTGTGACAGCCAGGATTGATGGTGGAAGCAGTGACAATACTTATTGAAGTTATTGACTTGACAAGTTAATTAACAAGTGACATGACAGTAGCATATGAGCAGTGTATATGGTTCATTACAGCACATACACAGTTCAGCATTCACTCTCCACAGTCAACTTTTGCTACAGCAGATTGACATGACAGAGTTGGTGACTATGAGAAGCATTGAGGGCATTTTTGGTTAATATTCTTCTCTGAAAATTTGTGGGTCTCTGAGGCAGCAATAGAGTAGCAGTCCGAATTTATTTTGTCTGATTTTTCAAGTCTTTTTGGAGCAGGAGTAAAACAATGTTTGTTGTTGCACTGAAGCAGCTGTTTGATGGGGACATGGACAGTAAAAAATACACACTGTCTGAACAGCAGTAAGAGCAGTTCGGTGTTAGCCATATGGGCAGTGTAGTGTTGTGATGCCACTGTCAACAGATGACAAGAATAGACTTTGATGATGTTGCCTTTCTCCACCACATAGGAAGCACAAACATTGCAGGATAAGTCTCTTTATCTAAGATCATAGGGTATACTCTTTTGTTTTGTTCATGATGAGATTGCAAATTACAGAACTCTGATTTTTGGGTATATACAGTCCTATTTGGTTTGCAGCAACAGAATAGGAACAGTTCTGAAGTATACCACAGTCATCCACAGCATCAGTAAGAGGATACATAACAAGTCTTACAGCAGAAAATCAAAGGTTTTCTACAATGATGTGTGAAGAATTTTTGTGCATGCTTTCCTATACTCTAAGATGATGAAGATATGATGATAATATGAGCATGATATCTCAGTTATATGTATGCACAGTGTATGGGCAAACCTTGTTAATATAAGAAGATTTTGTGGACATCAGCAGACCTTCATGAACAGTCTTGAAGTCTTAACAGTGCATGATGAAGCTTGAAGATATGAAGACTGATTTGAAGAGGATATGAGCAGACCTCTTGATGACAAGCAACCAGATGATGACAAGCTTGATTGTTGTTTGACAGTCTGCTTTGTGAAGACCTTTATGCTGACTGATTGAGTATGGTACGTGTGACAGTGATACCTTTAGCAAAAGATATGATGACGATGTGACCTGATGACTTGACAGTATTGAAGAGCAGTTGTTGATGAACAGAGACGATTGAGCAGTGTGTTGCAGAAGTATTGATGAGAGTGGTGAGCAGATGATCCCAGAACAGATTGAAGAGACAGATGATGTTGATGTGACACAGTGACAGTAAGCTATAATTGTAATAGCAAGCTTGTCTTGCTTTTGAGGTTAGGATACCTCAAACCCTTCTTAGCAGTGTCTAAGAAAACCAGGCAGGGTCCTGGATGCAGAGTAGATGCTCTATGTATCAGTAGGAGCTGATTTTACCTAACGGTTGTAGCTGAACCAAAACTAATATAAAAGATTACAAATTTATATGGTGTGGTGCTCTTCTGTGTTATGGTTCTTGATGATTTAAATGCTATGATATGTGAATGATGAAGTTTATGAAATGATTATGAGATTGGTAGAATAATGGAATGATGATTTGGTAGTTAAGTGTGACAAGCTAAGAAAAGTTTTTAAATTGGCTTTACACTGATTCACCCCCCTTCTTAGTGTCTAACAATTGGTATCAGAGCCCAAGCCTTCGTCACAAGCCTAGCAAGCTTGAAGGAGATCCTTAGACACAATGGAGGAAAAGAAAGAGTCATCAAGCAATGACGTCCCTGTACTTGATGTTACAGATTATTTCAATTGGAGGAGTAAAATGAAGTGTTATCTGAAGAAGTTTGGTATTTGGGAAATTGTCATCAATCCACCCGCTCCATCAAACAAGGAAAATCAGCTGCACAGAAGGAAGCGAAGAAGGAGAACACTACAGCCTTGAAGTTCCTCATGGATGGACTTCCCAGCTCAGTGTAGGAGAGTACACTTCGGCAAAAGACCTATGGTTCAAGCTGGAGAGTGAGTATCAGAAGGCAAGATCAGAACCCGAAAAGACAGATCAGAAATCAGAAGACAAGCCCCCAGAAAAGCTCAATCAAGAAGAAGATAAACAAGAAGAGGACTCTAGTAAAGGTATGGACTCTTGTGATTATAATGATAGCTTGTGTGATGAAATTGAGAAGGTTCTTGCAGAAGATGATGAAAGGCTATCAAAGACTGCACATCAGATACATCTCACGTTGCTAAATATTGATCTTAGAGCCAATTGGTTCCTAAACACAGTAAATATGAACCAGAGTGATTTCACGAAATTCAAAAAAGAAATCTTGGACTCCTTGAATGAATATCAGCAAAAGACCATGTCAATGAAAGTGTTGCTTCTAAAGCTCAAAGACAAGGACAAAGAGTTGCGAAATCAAATGAAAGACAAGGATGCTGAAGTTGAACAATTAAAGACTGAATTGATCAGTCAAAAGGAAGAATCAGAAAAGCCTGCTCAAGAGCTTGAAGAAACTAGAGAGGTCAATCATGATCTAAAGACTCAGCTGGAGGAAGCCAAGAGGACAGAAGAAATCTTGTAGAGTCAGCTAGAAGAAAAGGAGGAGACAGTCCAGAAGTTGGAATTGGAGGTAGTTGGTCTCAGGAAGAAAGGTAAGAAGAATGAAGCCTTGGTCAAGCTCCAAGACAGTTCAATTGTCCTAGATAAGATCTTAGATTGCCAAAAATCTCCACTCGACAAAACCGGTCTTGGTTACAAGAAGAACAAAGAAAAATCTGAAGATGACACTTGGTCTCCGAAGACTTCAGAAGCAGCTCCATCAACGTCCAAAGCTGCTCCCCAGGCACCTGCACATGACAACAAGGATTTTGGAAGTTCAAAGATGAAACAAGGAGTTAGGTCTGGCAACTTCATAAAGGAAACAACTACAAGACCTTGGTATGAAAGTGGCTTCAATGGTTATTGTTATTTTTGTTCTAACTTTGGTCATAAGGCTATGGATTGTAGGTTCTATGGAAGAAGAAGGGTTGGAAGCCCCAATGTCTCAGTTAGATGTTGGACATGTAAACAAGTCGGCCATGTTGCTGCCACATGTCACACATTGAGATGCTACACCTGCAGTGGGTTTGGACACAAACCCATGAATGTGCCAGTCAAAGAAGTCAAGCAAGAAGGAGTACTACATACACATCAGCAAGAAGATTTGAATATCAGAAGACAAATGTCTACAGTCAAGGACACTCTCAAGCATGGAGAAATGAAGTTGATCAAAGAAGTGTTGGAAGCTCCAACAGCTCAGTCAGATGTTGGTCATGCAACAATGTCGGTCGCATTGATGCACATTGTCGTACGATGAGGTGTTATAGCTGCAGTGGCCTTGGGCACAAAGCTCAAGATTGTTGAAGTAAACAATCCTTGAGAAGTTACCTAGACAACTCATCAAGGAAAGCCAGTACAAATGAAGGAACAAATGCTCAAAGGACAGATGCCAAGAAGCAAGTATGGATGAGGAAGACAGAGCAGTTGCAGATAGGAGAGGTTGATCAGAGCAGGGAGGATGGCTGCCATACGGCAAGCCAAGTATAAGGTCCCTTAAAGACCTTAACACACCTTGAGTTCATGAGGCTGGAGAATGAACTCAAAGGAGAAATGATGGTTACTCCAGGTATACAGACAGGTCTTAGGATCGTGCATATTGACAGGGGAAGCAAATTCCAGTCAGTAGTGATCAGAGATTTCAAACACAGGTATGTGGACACCCTTTGCCATTGATGCCAAACGGGGAGAAATGAAAACAAAGGGAGAGATGAAGACAAATGGGGAGCATGCTCATAGGGGGATCATGAGTTGTTGTCATCAATGACAAAGGGGGAGATTGTTGATGAAATTGTCATTGATGCCAACATGGACTTGCAGTGGCCCCACGGGATGTCATTGATGCCACCAAGTCCCACCTGCAGTGCCTTGATCCCTTACATAATGGGTTTGTGCCTTGAAGCACCTTGTACCCAGTTGACAAGGTCCCTGTACCCACACGCTTGGATTTTGATGCCACCACTTTGCTGAAGATGTTGAAGACCCAGCTGATGATGCTGAAGACCCTAAAGATGGTCTTGAAGCCCTGGTAGACGTTGGAGAAGCCCATGAAGTCTTGGAATCCCCTGATGAAGACCATGATGCCCTTGCAAAGGTCATGGAGCCCACTTATATGGTGGCATGATGGCACTTTGATGAAGTCCTTGATGCTGAAGATCCTAGTGCTTGCACTTGATCCCCTTGTGTCATTCGTTGAAAAGGTCATGGAACCCTTGCATGTACTATGATGGTGATGACCTTATATGGTCTCCGGCATGTGGTGGATGCCCTTGGCTTGAGGTGGAAGCCCTTGTATTGATAAGATCAATGGATTGTTGGATAAAACCCTTGAAGATGCCTTGATGAAGCATTGTAGTGACCTTGAAGATGTCGGCTTCAAATAAAAAATAAGGTCATGTCGGCTCAGCATGAGGTCAGGTCGGCTTCAAATAAAAATGAGGTCATGTCGGCTCAGCATAAAAAAAAATATAAAATATTGAATTATTGCTATGTCGGCCCCATTAAAAAATAAAAATTAAATACATGTCGGCTCAGCAAAATATGGTTAAAAATTAGTATAAATAGAGCACGAGTGCTCTCATTTTGCAGTGTGAATTCGGTGGAGCTCTGAGATTTTTGTCTGAGGCAGCCGCAGCTAGACTGAGGAAATTTTTGGGAGCAGCGGTCTGAAATGTTTTCTTTTTGGTCTTGATCCAAGGGTATTCAACGAAGATGAAGTAAAATAAATTCGTGGACTGAGGCAAATGTCATTGTGGAAATTCGTGAGCAGCAGAACATTTTTTTTGTGGCCCTAACCCTGCTAGGGTCTTCACCAGGCAAGCCGAGCCCTATCTAGGGCATTCTACAACAGGCCAATCCTTAGCAGCAGCCTTCAGGGCCTCTCCCAGGCAGGCCGCAGCCTTGCTAGGGCTTGTACAATGCACCCGAACCTCCAGACGGTCACCCACAGCACTTTTCTCAGCCACAGAGGGTTTGTACAGTCAACTGCAGCTTCAGCACAATCAACTGAAGCCTCAGTTCAGTCAACAGAAACATCATTTTCTTGGATTTGATCAGTGGCAGCAGCTCACTGGCTCAGTGACAATCATGCTCTATGGTTGATTTCTTCTTGTCTCATGGTGGAGACTGGATTTGTGGCAGCATCACCAGTTCGCTTTTACCAGCATATTAGCAGCAGATCTGAGGTTATGATGAGGAATGATGCCCTATTCAAACATTTGCAGCAGCAATTTTGAAGACCCTCAATTGCTAGGGTTACGGCAGAAAAATGCATTTACAGTCCTCTTTCAAGCACACACCAGTCCTTAACAGACCCGAGTTATTCCACAGAACCCTGAGGTTTACTAGCACCTGAATTCTTGCTGAAGGTCACCCACACAGTCAAGCCAAGTAAGTGGTATGCATGATATGATGATGATGACGTTTATGATGCCTAACACTCTATGATATGTTGATACATGCTCATTGATGATGCTACTTAATGAGCACTTGTACACAATCATGCATATCCTATGATGGCAGTCTTGAATTTGAAAGAGAAGCTACAACAATACAAGGTATGTTCAGTCTTGCAGACGTCTTGTATTAGTTCTTGTTCTGATTAACAAGACACAATATGCAAATTGCTGAGTTTTCTAAGTTGATGGGATGGAAGTTAGTTGAGCAGAAGTTGCTTATGTTTCTGAAGTCAAAGGAAGCCTTGATTAAGATTTGAAAAGAATCACTTTGGGTTGACTCAGGTTGACTGAGTTTAAAGATAATCAAATTAAAGATTAACTTGACAGTGATATAGGAAAGCAGTTTGTCTTGGTCTTGGCATAAATGTATTCCTTGATGAGCAGAAGTAAAAGGAGCAGATCTTTAACATAACAGCAGCTGATCCGAGATGTGTGACAGCCAGGATTGATGGTGGAAGCAGTGACAATACTTATTGAAGTTATTGACTTGACAAGTTAATTAACAAGTGACATGACAGTAGCATATGAGCAGTGTATATGGTTCATTACAGCACATACACAGTTCAGCATTCACTCTCCACAATCAACTTTTGCTACAGCAAATTGACATGACAGAGTTGGTGAATATGAGAAGCATTGAAGGCATTTTTGGTTAATATTCTTCTCTGAAAATTTGTGGGTCTCTGAGGCAGCAATAGAGTAGCAGTCCGAATTTATTTTGTCTGATTTTTTAAGTCTTTTTGGAGCAGCAGTAAAACAATGTTTGTTGTTGGACTGAAGCAGCTGTTTGATGGGGACATGGACAGTAAAAAATACACACTGTCTGAACAGCAGTAAGGGCAGTTCGGTGTTAGCCATATGGGCAGTGTAGTGTTGTGATGCCACTGTCAACAGATGACAAGAATAGACTTTGATGATGTTGCCTTTCTCCACCACATAGGAAGCACAAACATTGCAGGATAAGTCTCTTTATCTGAGATCATAGGGTATACTCTTTTGATTTGTTCATGATGAGATTGCAAATTACAGAACTCTGATTTTTGGGTATATACAGTCCTATTTGGTTTGCAGCAGCAGAATAGGAACAGTTCTGAAGGATACCACAGTCATCCACAGCATCAGTAAGAGGATACATAACAAGTCTTACAGCAGAAAGTCAAAGGTTTTCTACAGTGATGTGTGAAGAATTTTTGTGCATGCTTTCCTATACTCTAAGATGATGAAGATATGATGATAATATGAGCATGATATCTCAGTTATATGTATGCACAGTGTATGGGCAAACCTTGTTAATATAAGAAGATTTTGTGGACATCAGCAGACCTTCATGAACAGTCTTGAAGTCTTAACAGTGCATGATGAAGCTTGAAGATATGAAGACTGATTTGAAGAGGATATGAGCAGACCTCTTGATGACAAGCAACCAGATGATGACAAGCTTGATTGTTGTTTGACAGTCTGCTTTGTGAAGACCTTTATGCTGACTAATTGAGTATGGTACGTGTGACAGTGATACCTTTAGCAAAAGATATGATGACGATGTGACCTGATGACTTGGCAGTATTGAAGAGCAGTTGTTGATGAACAGAGACGATTGAGCAGTGTGTTGCAGAAGTATTGATGAGAGTGGTGAGCAGATGATCCCAAAACAGATTGAAGAGACAGATGATGTTGATGTGACACAGTGACAGTAAGCTATAATTGTAATAGCAAGCTTGTCTTGCTTTTGAGGTTAAGATACCTCAAACCCTTCTTAGCAGGGTCTAAGAAAACCAGGCAGGGTCCTGGATGCAGAGTAGGTGCTCTATGTATCAGTAGGTGCTGATTTTACCTAATGGTTGTAGCCGAACCAAAACTAATATAAAAAGATTACAAATTTATATGGTGTGGTGTTCTTCTGTGTTATGGTTCTTGATGATTTAAATGCTATGATATGTGAATGATGAAGTTTATGAAATGATTATGAGATTGGTAGAATAATGGAATGATGATTTGGTAATTAAGTGTGACAAGCTAAGAAAAGTTTTAAATTGGCTTTACACTGATTCACCCCCCCTCTCAGTGTCTAACAGGAACAAGGTGACCACTAGAACACTAGTCCAAGAACACCTTCTAGCTAGCTAGATGCACACAAGGATATAGTGGGATAGAGAAGCAACCACAAAACAATGTGGCCCTCGGGATGAAATCCCAGGGTGCTATCTCAAGTCAAAATCTGGATGTAGAAAGAGATGGATTTACAAAATTGGAAATGAAACTAGATCTTTAAAATGGGACCTTTAGAAAGATGGATCTAGCTTTGAAAAAGTAGATCTAAGGCTAGAAAGCCTAGATCTAACTTAGTAGAAGCCAAGTATACTTGAAATAAAGACTTAAATGACTTGATAACTTCTACAAAAGTGGAAAAGAGGTAGGATATAACCTTGAAAATAGAGATTCACTTGTAGTAACCAATGTAACCAAAAGAAAGATTGAAGTTTGTTGTTGATGGAGGAAAGGCTAGTCTCCTTGTTGTGTTTCTTTCTTTGAGAAGAGAAGGACTTGGAGAACCTGCAAGACAAAGAATTAGAGAGGAAAAACCATTGCATATGCAAAAACTAGCTTGATTTCCAAACCACTCTCCACCTTGGATGATCCCTGCAAAACCCTTATATTCAAGCACAAATCCGAACAAGATATTTCTAAGCTATGTTTGAACATAAATTGAATAATGACTTTCTTAAGAAAAGATAAGGTGAGAAAGAGATCACCAAGACAATGTGAACCAAGTCCAAGAGCTCATGCATAGACCTCCAAAGTCGCTTCTTATTTTAATAGCATAAACAAATATTACAATATAGATTTTCGCAGAGTGTTCGTGCCTAAAATCTTCATCCTCTATAGAGTTCCAAGAGCCTCTATTTATACAAAAACTGAGCCCCAGGGGGGATTTAATGAACTGAAGAACAACCCGTAGTTAACTGAGTTGAAGTGAAACTAAACTCAACTGAACCTTTGTTTAAGTGAAGAGGAACTAGAGAGGTAGATGCCACCTTTGCTACCAACTCAAGTCCTAAGGGCCACATCACCAAAAAACCTTACCAAACTTGCCACATGCGCATCCTTGATCTTCACGAACCGTACGACAGCTTGGCGATGGAGGAAAAAAATAAATGAAGGCTTCGATGGCAAGGTATAACATACTCCTAAAATGCACGCGTTGAAAGCATAGGTTTTAAGTGGAGAGGGGTCCACCCCCCTTCCACTCACATCCATATTAACGAATGGTGGTAGCGTGAGCTTTCAGGTCACCCCTCACGATAATTCTCCCTTAACAATTCGCATGGTGTGCAATATTAGATTATGGTTTACAACATTAATTTAATTGGAAAGGGGTCCAGCCCACTCCCACATACACCATCACATTCGTTTCTTATATCCTCACGTCACATTGGTTCAGCGTGAGTCCTCCTCATGTCATCCTTTCTTCATGCATATTAATTAAACTTCAAACTTTAAACCAAAGTTTGTCCACGCCCATGTAACTTGAAGAGGGTCGTAACTCCATGGCCCACATGCCATGTCATCCTTTCACCATAAAATATAATTATTTGACTTTTTTAAATATTTTGACCAAGTGCCAAAATGTCCATTTTTAGCATTAAAATGCCATCTTGATGCATTTTTAGTCAAATACTGCCTCACGGGGTGCTCTGGCTTCCTTACTGATGGTGAAAGTGACCCCTGGGGTAAAGACGTTACTCCAGGCTTGAAAATGAGCCCAACCATGCCGAAAACGGACTCCAGATGATTCTTTTTTAACATTTTGAATTCTCATTTAAACCATTAAAAAATGGCTTAAAAAACGAAGAAAATTATTTTTTCTTGGGATTAAACGAAACTCTAGGGGGGGCTAGTACATGTTCATATGACTCAATCGAAATGCCTAGCATGACAAAAAACATTGACACGAAGGCTCTAATAACCTCCCAAGGCCGAAACATCAAGACAACTACCCCAACTTTGGAGGAGCGAGTGAAAAACTCAGAAATTATTGGTCGTTTGTTCAACAGCCAATAATAACCAAGACAAAAAACACTCTGGGCTAGTCGGCTTGATGCCCAAGTCCGGGAAGCCGAGCCTTTTATAAAAATTTAAATGCTAAGACATTTTTTACAATCTCCCCAAGGGGGTATGAACATGTATTTTACAAAAAATAATAGGTTCAGCCAAAAATTGGCTAACTCTAGAACACACTGAACTTCTGAACTCTGGAGATGAGCATTCATTATGCTCGATAACTGGCGGCTCAATAGGAAGTTCAACTATTGTACAAAATAGTTGGTAACAGGCCTTGCTACCACCAAGCCGTCACCTCCTCTATCATAGTAACTCAGCCTCAGACATTTATGCATACCAAAATCAGAGAAAAAATTAGACTTAAGAAAAAATATCAAACTGCAAAAACACTTATGCCTACTACTCCGTCACTGCTCCTCTTCACCAAAAATTTCTTTAGTGTTATCCACTAATTCTGCAGTTAGTGGATTTTGAGTGAGCCACCAACTATTGAACATGATGCATGTTCATTGCCAGAGTTCAGAAGTTTAGTGTGTTCTAGAGTTAGCCAGTTTTGTCTTGCCTTTTTTATTTTTTTGTAGAAATGACCATACCCCATGGGGTTGTAATAAAGTGTGGGGTCTTGAGTGGCTCGGTTCTCTTAGACTTAACAATCAAATAGGGTATTCCAAGGAGTTTTTTCTTTTGTCGATTATTTCTTTGCCTTTAGTCGAGTTATAATCGATGAGTTTTTCTCCTGCTACCTCCAAAGCTGGAATGCCCAAATTTGGCAGTTAGGCCTTGGGGGTTATTAGAGTCGAACAAAAAAAGATGAAACTACTAGACACTATTGATATGTTCTATGGTCATTTCCTAGGTCCCGAGATGCATCAAAACATTGTCCGGAAAAAAAAATTCCCAGACGTCCCTGGATTTTTTATTTTTTATTTTTTGACTATAGAGAAATAATTAAAATATTCAATTAATTTAATCATTTTTCTTATGGTTTAATTGAAAATTTTCAAAATGTAATAATTAAGTGGTATGGGGGTGGATTTTGGCAAATAAATACTTGTTTTCTAAGCCAAAACACGCATTCAACCCCTAGACACACTTATCCTAAGTTTTAAGTGATTATTTATCACTTAAGTGAAATTCTCTCCAAAAAAGGCAAAAGTGAAGAAAAAAATTTTAAAAAGGGAAAATATGGAGAAAAACACATCCCTAAATCAATGGGAACTTGTCCCAGACATGTTCCAAGTTAACTAAGGATGATGTTGGGGCTAATTGGAGACCAAATCAAGATCAAATCAAGTCGATTGCAATCAAATCCATGAGGGGGCGAATTTCTCCTTAGAGGGGCACATTTAGCCATGATAGACCTCACCTCTTGTTGTACATGTGTCACAGAAAGAGGCGAGGGTGACCTATCTTATGAGAGGTGTCATCTACCACCTCTATTTCACTCTAGTTCGCCCCCAATCATCTCAAAAAGCTCCAACACTTGGCAAATTCGCCCCCCTTGGGGTTTGCTCTCATTTTTCCTATTTAAGCGAGGCCTTCTTCCTCATTCCAGATGGAAGCAAGGAACCTCTGCTCATGTACTCTGTTGTTATTATTTGAATAAAGTTGAAGGCTTTGGAGGCTTATGAATGTGATTCTATGGATGCATACTTTTGGTGGATGAGGTGATATGGTTGCATTTCTTTCATGCTTTGTTCTTTCATAATCAATATGGCTTAGAAGGTTATCTTAGAGCACGTAGAGTAAATATTTGCAGTTGTCAATTTATTTACTTACTCTTTACTCTAAGCGATTTAAGAAGGCATGTTTTATGAAGTTATAGCTCATGCTTTTTTGGTTTCTAACCATGAGTGGTACCAGATCTAATATGTTTGTTGCAAGTGTGATAGCTTTTGTTTGCAGATCACAAATCCGAGTAAAAGGTTGAGCTCGGTTGCATCTCCTTTTCTTGGATCTAGTGCAGAACACTTGTGGTCTCACATTCAAACTTCCAAGTTTTCCAAGAGATTCAAGCTTGAGTAGTTGTTACCGCTTCTTTTGATAAAACTCAAAATCTCTCTCTTTCCCGGTTACCTTTTCTATTATGCTTAAGAAATAGATCTGTTCTTTCTTGCTTAGTATTTCAATCTAGTATTCTTTAAGCATTTAGATCTGATTTGTTTTCAAAAGAACTTCATCATTCGATTAGATCTAAAGCTAGGAATTTGTGCTTACATGCAAAAAAATTCAAAATTTTTCAAAGTACAAAATTTTTCAAATTTTTTTATTTTTGCATTGTTTTTCCCATCATTTTATAACATTGTTAGTTCGCTGGTTTTTAGCAAGGCTGTGCATAAAAGTGAAGTTTTGGAGTGACCAAGATCATCAAGGAGGCCTCAAAACAAGTCGGTGGACACCCACTTTGATATAGTTTCTTGATGCACCATTGTAAGCTCTTAGATCCAAGTTTATTGGACTAAGAAGCACTCCATCTTCGTCATAAAAATTGTAAAAGAATTAAACGAGAGTAGTGGGGTAACCAGCACCTACATCCCACCCCCCCGGGGGGATTTGCGACTTTTGTCATTTTTCATGAGATTGTTTCTTCTAACCCCACCACTTCACACACTCACTTTTCAAGTGCAGGGTGTATACTTCTTTCACATTTCACTGTTTAAATCATTGTTTTATTTTTGCAAAAGTAATTTAGACATAAAACCATTCTTCGTCGCCACGAATTATGCTCTCACCTCCACCCAAAGGCTTTGTCGATTAGTGGAGGTTGATCAGAAAAGTGGCGCATAAGTTTGGTCAACATATATCTTTCATTAGTAGTATTTTATTTCTCTCATTTTCTAGCTTGTTTAATAAAATGAACCCAAAGTCTCTTGAACTTGTTGAAAAGCAAGTCGAGCGCTTTCTGTCGGAGAGTCTTTATTTCTTGTTTTAGCTTAACTGTATTGTTTTAACTTTCATATAAATCTCTTGAATCTCGCCTTAAGGCGGATCAAGAGTGCTCTCTATCGGAGGGTTGTTACAATCTCCACATCTAATTAAAATCGGAATAAATATCTGTGCTACGCTTCGTATGCTCTACCCAGTTGGGATACCCAGAAGCAACCGTAGACTTGTCCAATTCTCACATTTTAATCCAAGTCACCCTAATAAAAGTAACCACCCAACAAAGATAAGTGAAAATCCGGCACTTCGGTTAGATTTTGTGTGGGAAAATTCCGCCTAGGGAAGCTGGAACCCTTGCACTTAGATCTTGGGGGCACCATTAGGCTACATCCTTGGTTGGTGTAGTGTTGAACACGCCCTTGGGACTTTGGCAGCCAACATGTCCTCGTACAAAACCAGCAAAGCCTAAATTCCGGAAATATCTCTAGTACCGCAAGGTATATCTTGGAGATCCCCTTCCCCGTCATAATCAACTCACCTTTAAAAACTTGCATTAAAACTTACCAAAAAGCACTTGTAAAACAATCTCTTGCACCCTATTTGGCACTGATCTTCAGTTTAACTTGCTTATTATCTGTCTAAAGCATTGCACCGTTTAAATTATCTATTGATTCATATCATGAATGCTTTGTTTTAGCTGTGTAATTGTCAAGAGATTATTCATTTCCATTTTACTCGCACGTGTTCACTTGGTTCTGTTTTTTGTAAGTGTTTATAAAAAACTCCTAAACAACACCCATCTGCATCATACACTTAAAAGAAAAACATCTTTAAAAAAATTGATCCTTAGAAACTCTTTAGGGACTGCCCCCCTTGGCTTCGTTGGGAGTTTTCCCAAATGGAGGAGTCGGGATCAGGTGACAGCACTTGACTCTTTGCTTGCCCCTAAGGGTCGCACCTCTCCCTTCTACCGAGAGACAGCCATTCGAAAGATTCTCAGCTGACGGTGTGCACATCGACGGGCAACACTCAGTAAGGTCGAATTCCCTCAGAGCAAGTCGTTATTTCAGAGCACTCACAATTCTGGTTTTTGAATGAAGTGTCACTGGGTATTTATACTCGTTTTCTAGTATGATTTGGAGCCGACCTATCAAATGGTAATTTAATATCTTGTTCATATTTTTTATTGGGGCCGACTTCAATACAGATCTATTTAGATTTGTTCATGCTTTAATTTGGGTTCGACTTCAATATACTTGGGCTTTAATTCTTGTTTTAACTTGTGTTAAATCCATACCCAATGACCATCTTATAGATTGTTCATAATCATTAACAAGATGCCATATGCAAGACTTTCAAAGTCTCTTCAAGGTGTCATTCAATAAATGATCACAATGCCTTTGTATGAACTTCAAGCTCGTGCCAATTATACACATTGAGGTATGTTCATGACTCTACCTTCATCAATATCCAAGCAGCCACAATATGTCAACAACTAGTGTGTCCAAGTGCTTTAACATCCTACCATGTGAGTGCAAACACCTTCTTAGACATTATTACCATCTCCAAGGGTTTCATGAGCCCATTAACTCACAAACGACCATAGGATGGGTCATTTGGTCCTTGCCAAAATATCATGCCATTTCATCAACCTTTATCTTACATGTCTCCTTGTCACTCCTTTGTTGTCCCTTTATCACTCCTTTGTCATTAATGGGTGTCAAAAATGACAACTTTGCTCAACAGACTAAGCATCCGAGCCACAAGATACATATAGTCAATTCACATGTCTATATCAGAGGGATACGAAGGGGCCATTCTCTACCAACTATTGGTCAATTCACTCAACCAATGTGGGAGAATGATTTGTAGAATGTTTGCCCAATACTGAAACCCTAGAGAACATCAACACTCCCTCTTAGCGAGGGGAGCATTCGGAAACACCCCAAGCTTCACGCTTGATTTAGAATGCCCATCAGTACTACATCAATACTACATCTACATCTCTACAATACCTATATTGCATCTACCTTTGGTACTATGTTGTCTCTTCTACTCATCACAACCATTGATTTCACATGAATGTCTGTCTGCTCATCTGGAACATTCACTTCACATGAATATCTCTCTGCTCATCTTCACGATATCACATCTCCATCAACACTCCCTCTCATTCAGAGAGGCACTCTCCATCACGCCAAGCTTGGTGAGAATGTCAGCTACCTGCTCGTCTGTGAATATGTACAACAGCTTCACTACTCCTTTCTGCAACATGTCTGCAATCTGTTCTAGTTCTACTATATTGAGTGCCACAGAAGTATGTTTCTCACTAATCCAGGATATCGTAACTGGTCCAAGTGGAAACAATGCTTCAAGACACTTTCTCTATCCGCTGCACCCCTCTTAGTTAGAATTTGTATATCTTTTGTAGCTTCACTTCATCATCTCTTAAATCATATCCAAATGTATCATGTAGGTACTTCAACACATGTTTTGCCAAAACCCAATGGAAGTGTCTCAACTCAACCATAAATTTGCTTAGAGTACTCAAGACAAATATCTCATTAAGGATCTGATCAACTATATATCAATAAATCTGAATTTAAAGTAGAATCACTCATCTTCATCAGATTTGTACATCACGAGATTTACTAGATCTGAATCTGAAATGGAATCACTCATCTTCTTTAGATCTGTCTTCATAGGTATAGCCATGAACTTGCAGTCCATCATCTTGAATCTCTTAGGACCTCAACTGTATACTCCCTCTGTCTGAAAGAAATCTTATCCGGACTCTCCCACACTTCTGATCTGAAGAAGCAATGTATCAAGCTGAGAAGCTTCATCTTAAACTCAGAGGCCAACTCCCTCTTGCACTCGATACTGAGTTTCTTATTTTTACAATGGAATGGAGTACCAAGATCAAATGATCACCGTCATCAACCTTGTAGTAGAGGTTGGAATCCATATCATTCTTGGTGAAGTACAGGATCATCAAGTATATCACATCATAGGTGCCTTCTTGAGTCTGTACAAATTCTTCCTTATCATCAAGAAGTTGTGCTATAGCTACTCCCTCTGTGTGGGAGCATATTGCTTTCTTTGCATTTGAGTATCTTGCTCCCTCTGTATCTGGACAATCTGTTCCCACTGCATCTAAGTATCATGCACTCACTGCATCTTTTTGGGCCAATCTTCCCATACCATATGACTTAGGATCATGGAAGATTGTCATCCCCTGTGTATCCATCTGTGTCACCCCTTATCAAGTGGGTCTAACAAGAAGCATTGAATACTATCCAAGACTCCCTCTAAGTCCTGCAAACTGGTTGTCCTTCATGAGTCATCTCTAATGTTAATCAGAACAATATGTTAGATCTTATAGATCTATTTGGAAGTCACCATTGGCTTCCCTTCAAGTCTCGATGCATCATTCTTCATGATGGACTGATATTCTTCCATCATGACATCCTTCCAAACCTACTGGCCTACTGCCTCCTTATCACTGGAAGGTTTGGAATCAATGATGTGACTCATCAATGTCATATCACATGAGAACCTCTGAAAGTATTACTAGAAGTTGTATGCCTTCTTGCATCCTTCAAAGATCACGAGGCCATTATGTCTTCTTCCCGTTCATTGAATTATCTCTCGACATATGCACTGGTTTTGTTGACTCGTCCTGATAGTCAGAAGGATAAATGAAGGGATTTGTATCCTCGTCCTTCAAAGCTTCCTGCTGGAACCAATATCCCCACACCATATACTCAAGAGAATGGGAGAGTGTTTTCCCTTGCCTGGGCCATTCACCTCTAGCCACATGACTTAAGCCCTGAGGATGAATGTCTAGCCCTGTAGATCTCAATCACAAATCTTCGTCTTCTTCTTCCTTGGTACATGGGTGTATGTTGGTCAACCAAGGATTTTCTTTGCCATCACTTCTACGAATGCTTCCTCAATAGTATTGTCCCGCAATATAGGTGAGGACACTAGATATGAGCATAAGTTGTCGTACTGGATGCATCATCCCATAGGAACATGGGTAGATCTTGATCATGGATCATTGTCTCTACAATCTTCATAATGGACTTATTCTGCAACACGTGACATAAATGTCCATACGGGTTAACCAATACTAATTTAAATAGTTATGATATTGATCAATAAAACAATAATTTAAATTAAGTAAATAAAACTTATCATACAAAGTATAAAATACTTAGCTTTGTTTGTTTTGTTGGCTCCCTCTTCATTTCTGCGTCCTTGCAGAAATCACTGGAGTTTGTGGAAGTGTATCCTTCTCTATTGTCTGAGTGCTTGATCTTCTTTCTTGTCGAAAACTCATTGAAGTTTGCAACCTAGGTCTTCATAAATCACCAATGACAATCACATAGTGCAATACATCATTTAGAGATGAAGTTGTCGTTGGTGCACATGTAGAGTGTACTAGAAGAAGTACTCTTTTCGGAGATCATCTGTAATTTCCTCAATCTTATCTTCTTTTGTCTTCTTTGATGGAGGCTCCTCAACACTAGTTGTTGAAGCATGCTGCTTTCTCTTCTTTTTCTCTTGAGTGCTTTAATAAGAAAAGTGCCCAAACTTCTAACAATTGTAACACCTTATCTTTGAAAGATCCTTCTTTTCTTTAGCTGGACCTGGTCCTTAACTTGTATTTTTCTTCTTTTCGAACTTTCTTCTTCCTTTTCCTTTTCTTACATGAGATGCAAGAGCTTGGTTTTCTTCTTCCTGAGATTTCTGTGAGTTATTCTTGGATAGTACTGGCCACTTCTTGAACATAGTCAACCCATAGGCAATCAAACTCAGATAGCTCCTCTCTTCCACAAACTCTTTGAATAAATGCTTCCCACGAGGAAGAAAGTCCATTGACAGTTACCATAACAAGTTATGCATCTTCAATAAGGTATCCAATGGATTTAATCTGATCTATCAATTGGGAGACCTTCATAAAGTAGGTGGCCACTGAATCTGAGTTGGTCATCTTTATGCAACGGAGTTGATTTCTCAAAGCTAGTCTTTTGCTAGTGGTTTTACTTTCGAACAATCCCACTAAGGCATCATACATTAATTTGGCAGTTGTTAACTCCAAAATATGAGGAATCAAGTGGTCTTTCACTGAATCTATCAGGATTCTCTTTGCTTTTGCTTCAATCTTCTTGTATTTAGCTTTCTCCCATCATCTTCTAGTTCTGAGATATCCTTCTTTACATAGTCCCGGATTTCATTTTCTTCCAACATAGTGTATTCTAGTCTTCCAAGATCTAAAATTTGAAGCACCATCCAATCTATCGTCCACTCTGAGGCTAGACACCATTCTGACAAATTCTGAAAATATGACCTAGAAACCCTAGCAGGAGCTAGGTCAAACTTGAATTTTGGAAAAACTGAAAATGGCCTCCACATAAAGATGCACCCTCCTAGGGTGAGTTAAAGAATGCTAAGGTCGAACCCAATTTGTGGACAGAAAGGCTCAAAACTAGAAGCCCTAGTTCTTGACCTTGGTAGAGACTAGGTCAAAATTGAAAATTCTCAAAACTAAAATCTACTTCCATAGATAAATGCACCCTCCTAGGGCGAGTTCCAATGTGTTATTTCCAAATCTAAACTGTGGAGAAAAGTATCCAACATTGGAAGCCCTAGTTTCTAGATTAGGGCACAAATAGTCTTTGGCAATGGTATCTATTTAGAAGTTAGAACTACTCTGATACCATGTTAGAGTTTTAGCTTAGCAGTATAATTTTCATCTCTTTCAACTTTATTTCATTATTTACTTCATCCCACAATCATAGCATTATTCATTTGCAATAGAAGTAAAAAAAACAAGGATCACTAAAAGATAACCATGCATAAGAGACAAATTTTATCTTGGGAAACCCAATAGGGAGAAAACCTAGCAAACTTTTCTCATAAGGAATAATCAATCAATCCAATACAAGAACAATACCAATCACAAGGATTTAGCCCTAGCACAAGCGTGTGCTCTTCTTCCACAAGAACCCCTAGCAAGCTTCTAGGGAGAGATAATGAACCACATGAAAATAATAGAACCCCGAAATATTTCCTTCTTTGCCTTAGGTAGGCCTTCCTTGAGAAAGTGGGCACCACTAGAGAGAGAAGAGTTGTTGTGTTGCTATGAATAAATGAAGTGTGAAGCACTTTATTTCTATTCTTCTTGTCACTAGAAGTTTCCACAGTTAGGTTAGCTTGTACTTTTATTTTATTTATTTATCTTTCAAGTCGACTTGTCATTTTGTCTTCTGGGGTCAATTTACCCCTTTTATTGGGGTAGATGTGTTCTTCCTTTCTTCCCACTTTATTTGGGACTTGTTCAATGGATTGTCTTAACTTCTTTGGATATTTCTTTATCGTAGAAAAGTTCTCCTTTTTGATGTCTCATCACATGCCGATCTCATTCTCTCATGTAGAGATCTAATGTAGATTTGATCATACTCTACGAAGTCCTAGGCACTTTTTAGAGTCAATGTCAAATACAACATTAGATTAGACTTTGTCTCACTACAAGGGATGAATCCCTTGTCACATAAACAAGTCAACTCAGTCTACTAAAATGGATCACGAAGCACTCCCACATGGAGTATGCACTATGACCTCTAGCCTCCTATCACTCAAGTCTCTTCACATGACAAGACAGAGACTAAGCATCCAAGCCATAAGACATATAGTCAATTCACATGACCATATCAGAGGGCTACAAAGGGGCCATTCTCTACCAACTATTGGTCAATTCACTCAACCAATATGGGAGAATGATCTACATAATGTTCGCCCGATGTTGAAACCCTGGAGAACATCAACACTAGATCATGTTTGTGATGAAGATATACAACCCTCAGAGGCTACGGAATCAAAAGGTATGTTTATATCAAAACTTGCACCCTTAAATTTATTAATCGATACGTTTAAGGGTGTGGTTATGGGTCTTTGGGCAAGCGTTATGGACCCCAATTCCTCTAGAATATGTGATTGACCTAGAAGTAATGGGTAATAGTGACTTCCCTCTTAACCCTCTTGGATTCCTAGTTGAAAATCCGAAAAGAACGACTCTCATTGACACTTCAGGGGGAAATAGTTTAACGACGGGAATATGCCTTGACCTTGAACCATTTGAGGGGAATGCACCCTTGTTTGGTGAGATTAGATACAACTTGAGGAACATGAAAGTAATTCCTCCTTTAGAAGGAAAACATATTTGTGGAGGATTAGCCTTGAACCGGAGGAGATAGTCTGAAGGGTATGCAAGGGGAAGGAATCATATATCTCCATGGCATAAAAAAGGTAGCATCAGAAGTCAAGATAGGAAAACAATCATCCTTACTGGGGCTACTTAAAGAAATTGGCCCCGCTACAGAAGGGTTCTCATGATTCGCTTATCCCTCAATATTAGAGTTTTGGGAAGCACCTCCAAAAATATTGCCCTGAAAAGATTAGTAGAAGTACATAAGCTTGGAATAATTATGTTGCAGGAGACCATGGGATATGGTATGAAATTGGCAGCACATTTGGAAAAATTATTAGCATGGTGAGATTTTTCTTATATCAATGCTCGTGGATGTTCAAAGGGGTGTAATCACAAGGTGGAGCACCAGCCTTTTCATATTACTAATTCCTTATCTATTGATTTAGGGTTAGGAACAATACTCTTCTCATAGAAATTGGGCATGGAATTATAGTTTTGAACCTATATGATCCTTGTACGAAGAAAATTGCTTTTGGGGAAAATCTCTTTAGGTCATATATTCTAAAACTTGACAATCTTATTATTGGGGGTGACTTGAATTTCTCTCAAGGAAGAGTATAAATTTGGGAACAATCAACAAAGATAGACCCTCTAACTAACTTTTTTATTCAAAGATTGGATGAGCGCAATTTACTTGATATTGAGCCTATAAAACTTTGGTCTACGTGGGGGAATAAATGGATAGGTGAGGATCAGATTGCTAAGCAAATGATAGGTTTTTAATCTCTGAAGGTTTACTTGATGAACAAGTGAAGATCAAACAACGAGTTTGTTGAGCCCTAAAAAACTCCCTAAGTCATGTAACTTGGGGCACCACCTAAATTCTAAATCAAGGATCAATGGACAAAATGCACTCTCCCTCGGTTGTGTTCCATCAATTTTAGCTTGATTGTGGCACATTGTTGGTTGACATTTTTTTAAGTAGCTCTCTTAGCAATTCTTATATCACTGATCACTTTGGTGCATTCCTTGACTAGTTTTCTCACTTTCCCTTTAATCCATATCATCATAATGCATGCTAGTAAGTGGTTAAGAAGACCTTAGGAGTCTAAAGTTGTAGGCGAAAGAGCTAAGTTTGACTTCCCAAACTTGTGTCAGACTTAAAGTTTCATGATGAGCCTCAGTCTTATCCTTTTCCAAGGCATCTGGGTTGGCATTGAAGAAAAGCAACCAAACACTTCAGGATAATCTCCTTGCAAAAAGTTTTGCCTTGCAGCTTTTAGCTCGAAAAATGCTTTCTATAATGATCAATTTCGCTCCAAAAAGCTTTTTTCATCAATGTATCAACCAAAAAAGGACTTTATCTATCAAGACATCGTAACGAAAACACCTCCTACAAGCTCATTTAATAATATCCAAAAATATGCACTTCTTCTACATCCATAAAAACAGTGATTTGAATTTAAATGGCATCACCCACTAAGCTAGCATGAATGATGTCTTACCCACCAAAATGTAGGAGGCAAATCTCTATTTTGATCTGAAATGTCGGAGCTGAAGGTCCAACTTGGCCAACATTTCAGAGGCTTAGGCCATAACTGGCCAACATTTCATAGCTTAACGCCTTTAAGGGCCAACATTTCGGAGGTTTAGGCCATAATTGGCTGACATTTCAGAGGTTTAGGTCCCTAACTAAACGACTCCGCGAAAAGCGACCTCACAATCTTGGTCAGAGCTTTTGACCGTAACCTTCGTTTTAGGCGTTCTTTATACAGTTGTAAAGGTCTCAGATAGCTCTACAACTTTGTTGTTATAATTTTTGTCATGTGGCCTACTAAAATGTTCTAAAATTGCAAATAAAACGAGGAGCACATTGTCGATGGCCAAAAGGACAAAGTTGAGTTGTGGAATGGCCTAGAAACTTGGTAGCACAAACAAAAGCAACAAAGGTCATTGGAATTGACGAAGTAAACTTTAAAACAATTAACTCCCTTAGGTAATTGCTAAAGTATGGTTTGAATTTTACATATATTCATAACTTATGTACCTTGTTGTGACGTTACGCAGGTATTGGTGCTGAGATGGATTGATGGACACTAAAGGGAGAGTAGAAGAGATGCAAATTCTAGGCATCGTGGCAAAGGGACCCCACCAATATACAACCAAATGACAGAAGATGAAGGATTGCATCAACACTAGAGAAGGATAAGTTTTTCCTTATTATGAAAACTCATTCTCATCTACAAATGATTGTCACAAAATAAATGTAAATAAGTTTCTCATAATAAAACGACAAATGTATGAGAGACTTGAAAAGTCAAGGAGGAAGGCCAAGAGTCACCTAGAAGGCCAAAGGCCATTGGAAAACTAAAAGTCATTCTTATTCCCTCTAAAATGTAGTCTTTACCTCATTTGAGAGAGGGGGGGAGTTTTGGCCCTGTGGAGGAGATTTTGTTCTGAGGGAGCTTCTACTTGTAAACTTTTTGTAAAACTCTTTTTAACAAAATTCCAATAAGAAGAAGCCATTGTTGGCCTAGCTATTTTGGAGACAAATTTCAACTTTGGGACCTCAATGCATAGAACCTTTTTCTACTAAGTGGTTGCATTCTAGAATTGTTGTGAGAATGTTTTTCTATAGTGTAGATTGTTTTGTTGTAGAAGCTACATTTATTTCTGTAATTTAACTCTAGATTGCTTACGCTATAGCTGTGAATATAGTAATGTATTCAGCTGCTCTTTTTTTAGACTATTTTGGTGTGTAACTAGTTATTTATGTTTATGTTCTTGTTCATACAATAATTATTTATAGAAGATCTAAACATTTACATTTTTGGTACTGTGTTCACATTGTTAGTTCCGTTAATTAGATCAAGTATCATTCTACATTTTGCATCTTAGATTAGCTACATTTCATATATTGCATTTCAAAAACCCTAAATGGTGGATCGGGCCACAACAAGTAAAACCTCAAACCATAAAGGTTGTCGGTCCATAATATGGATGGGTTCCCTATTCCAAACAGTATCAGTTATAATTGGGACCTTTCACCAAGGGTAATAACCCTTGCTGATTGCATAGGGAAAATTTTGACGTGTCAATAGGGTCGACACATGAAGTGACTTGGATCATTTCCCATTTTTACAGCAAATGGCCAAGATTGGGGATAAGCCACCTAGCTCCTTAAAACTAAACCTCTCTTGGATTTCAGTAGAAGACTTTGTGGATTTAATCAGATCAGCATGGGTTCCTTTTGATGAGACAAGAAGAGAATTCGCATCGATCCAATTTGCGGAAAATTTGAAAAAGACCAAGCAGGTAGCTATTGCTTGAGCACATGAAAAAAATGAAGGGCAATAAGGAGCTTTTATATTGAATTTTAGCATTAGCATGAATACTTTAAAACTTTGAGATGAGTGAGTTCTTTAGTAAAATCCTCAAACCCTAATAGGTTTGATCCACAGATATCAAAAATTCACAAAAGATGATTTTTACATAAAAAAAACAAATTAGGGCTTGCTTCCCTAATTCCTCTTCTGCTGCCCGAGATCAAACTGACCAAATCTGTAGCTGCCCGGATTTTCTCTCTTCTGCCTGAACCTGCTAAATCTCTGCCTGGACTTGTTTTCTGCCTAACCATATCTTCTCTCCTGGCCGAACCTTCTCTCTCCTGCTCGAGCCCTGCTGGGCTCCTTCTGCTACTTTCCAAGCCTTGTCAGGCTCCTCTGCTGCTACCCGGAGGTCTACCAAGCTAACCTGTTGCTGCCTGGAGGTCTATCGGGGCTCTATCAGCCTGCCCGGGACTGCCCAAGGCCTGTTGTGGCCTGCTGTGGGTGCTCAGAGGCACTACCAGGCTGCCCGAGGGTGCTAGGGCTTGTTGTAGGTGCCCGTGGGCACTGGCAACCTGCCCGAGGGTGAGGAGAGGGTTGTCGAGGAAGGAGGGAAGCTGCTTGAGCTTCTAGAAGCCTCCCCGTGGAGGAAAACCAGCTGCCTGTGAAGAAATCAAGCTGCCCGTGGAGATCTGAAGCTGCCCGTGAGGAAGGATGATGTCTAGGGTTAAACCCTAGTTGGTGAAGAAGACAAAAGAGGGTTGTTGTAAGAGATCACCATGAACCCTAGCTTAGGGTTTGTTGAACAAGTGTTAATGCCCTAGCTAGAAACCTCCATGCTAGGGCACAACCAAGAAATTTCCTTCTCCTCAATAACCAGCGAATACTTCTGTTGGAGCAGTTGTAAGATCATGAGCAGTGTGTGTAATAATGAAATGGAATGATCTTCTTTTATAGCCTTTGAAGCACCTGTAAGTGGACCAATACTTAAAAGAACAAAATAATATTATTTTATTCTTTTATTACTTTGACTTTTACCTTTAGTGGTACTAAAGGTCCTTTTGCAGTTTCACTTTGAATCCTTAGTGGTACTAAGGGTCTTTATGTATTTTAGACTTTTACTTTAGCCTTCTTCAAGTGCCCTGTGGTCAAAACAAATGGTCAAGGTGGTCCTTCATCCCCTCTCAAAGTACATCATCATAAACAAAGAAAATTACTAATTCTTTTATCTCACACTCTCTATGACACAAGATCGGGTACTAGGTGTCTTAACCAATGGTAGCTGAGCCTTGGAGAATATCACAAAGCCCACAGATGGAGGGTCAAAGTGTCACACATGCCTAGAATCGGTCTAGGGCTTATAGTGTTATCCTGGTAACATACCAGGTGCCTCAACCATAGGCTGCATAATTTGACGTGTTGCTCGCTGATGTGCACACCGTCAACGGAAATCTTCTTAATAGACGTCTCCCGAGGAGGGAGAGGTGCAGCCTTGGGGCCAGGCAAAGAGTCAGGTGTTGTCACCTAATCCTGACTCCTTTGTTTAGGGAAACTCCTAATGAAGCCAAGGAGGGTAGTCCCTACAAAGAGTTTCTAAGGCTCAAAAGTTTTTAAAGGTATTAAGTGTGTGATGCAAATGGGTGAGTTTTAGGAGTTTTTTATAAAGACTTACAATAAACGGAACCAAGTGAGCACTTGCAAGTAAAATTAGAAATAAACAACCATTTAACAATAGCACAACTAAAGTAAAGCATTCATGATATGAAAAATAGATAAAAGAAACAATGCTTTAGATAGATAAAAGGACCAGTGTCAGATGGAGTGCTTGAAAATGTTTTGCAAGGGTGCTTGGTAAATTTTATTGTAAATTTTAAGGCTGAATTGATTATTAAAGGGAAAGGGGTCTCCAAGATATACCTTTCGGTACTGGAGATATGTCCGGATAACAATCTAAGTGGTTTCATACGAGAACATGTGGGTTGTCTAGAGTCCCAGAAGCGGTGTTCAACACTACACCAACAAGGATGTAGCCTAACTGTGTTTCCAAGATCTCGGTACAGTGGTTCCCGTGTTCCCAGGCAAAATTTGCCCACTTTCGATTATTCAGCAATCAACGTCAGATTTCATTGGTTGTCTTGGGAGAATATTTTATTATGGTTGAAATAGATTTAGAATTTGAGAATCAAAAAAGTTTGCGACTGCTTCTAGGTATCCCAACTGGGTAGAGCATACACAGCATAGCACAGATGTTTATTCTGATTTTATTAATTGTGAGAACAAACCATTGTAACAACTCTCCGACAGAGAGCACTCTTGATCTACCTTATGGCGAGATTCAAGAGATTTTATGAAAGAAAACAGGAAACAACTGCTAACGTAAGGAAAAAGACAAAGCAAGAAACTCTCCGACAGAAAGCACTCTTGATCCACCTTTCGGTGAGATTCAAGAGATTTTATGTTCCTTTTTTCTTTAACGAATTATATAAAAGCAAGAAAACTAATCTAAGGCAAAATTAAAGCCTCTCCGACAGAGAGTGCTCTTGATCCACTTTTCAGTGAGATTCAAGAGAATTTGGATTCCTTCTTTTTCTTTTAGCAATTGAATAAAGGTAAAGAATGCTGAAATAAAACTATACTAACAAAGTTTTTCTTTTATGAAAGAAGAAGACTAATCTACTCTAAACAATTATTATGCATGTAAAAAGCCAAAAAACAAAAAACAAGGGACGATACAGGCTTCCCCTATCCCCCAAATGGGGGAAGTGGGGTGTGGGAGCTTTTATCCCACTCGCTTTTTATTAACTTGTTACAATGCTTAAAAAGAAAGAGTTCCTTCCGATCCTTGAAGAAAGGGTCAAAAAGGCCTAAAACTGCTTGGGAAAGAAGGGGAATGAAGAAGGGGGAAATGGGTTGGATCTCGGGTGCTCCGGAAGGCTTAAAGCACAAAATTTGGGCAACGAATCCCTCTCTTTTTTGTTCAACCTGCTAAAAAACAGCAAGTTAAAAGTTTACAAATTAGTGGATTAGTGCAATGATACAATGAAAAAAATACACTACTAAGTACTAGCAAAGATTGGAAAATTTTGGGACTTGAAGTACTAAGTAATAGCTGCTAGATCTAGGTTTAAAACTATGATTCAGATGCGCTTTAGATCTAGTAAAATAACAAGCTAATCTTTATGATAAAACTTCTTTTTAAAAATGAAATAGCTTGCTTCAACATGTAACCAAGGAAACGTTTTGAGGTTTGAGAGAGGAAGAAGAGAAGAGTTTTGCTCGAGCTTGAATCTTTCTGAGACTTGAAGGTACTAATGGGCACAAGAATTTGTAGATTCTTCAAGATTTGAAGAATACGGCGATACAACTTAGCTCTTCCCCTTACTCCAAAGTTGCAACCTGAAAAACTTATTCACACTTGCACAAAAAGGGATCAAATCTAGTACATTCAACCAATGGAAACCAAAAGAGCATGAATACAACTTAATAAACAATGCTACTCTTGAATCACAAGAAGCCAAAATGTAAGTAAATAACTTGAAGCATCAACTATTTACCCTATGTGTTTCAGAGAACCCTCTAAGCTAGATTGATTACCAATTTGATATCAAGCATAAACAAATTAAAACAGGATTACCTCAATAAGCATACACCATTCGCCATGTGACATGAACACCAATGGACCTCCAAAGTCTCAATACTATTCCGATGATAACAAACAAATTACATGCGCAGAGGTTCCTTGCTTCCACCTGGAATGAGGAAGAAGGCCTCGTATTTATACAAAAAGGGGAGAGCTACCCTAACCCTAGCGCAGGCATGAAGGAGAGGGCGCAACTGTCAAGTAGCTAGAGCTTCAAGTGCAATGATCTGGAGTTGAACCGAGTGTCGGTAGATGTGATTGGGGTGAGGTGGCCTCCACATAGGCAAGGCACCCACCCTATCACCTTGGAATCATCACCAACCAATAAAACTGTGCCAAAGAAGGAATTTGCCCAAGTTAGCTGAGAGAGGCGCAAATCCCAAGGCTCAGTTGCTTATTGTGCTCCGATACTGACTCGGATCAGTTTGGTGATGATTGGAATCTTCTCCAATGCTCTTTTCCATGTCATTTAGCCCTTTACTTTATCCAATTATGTTTATTTTGGAGAGTTTTTTATGTATCTCCATTTAATATTTTTATGATTATTTTAATTAAATATTCCTCATTTATTGATTTTGAGGAAATATTCAGTTAAATGCAAAATAATCATTTAAAACTTAGGATAAGTGGGTCTAGGGGTTAAATGAGTGTTTTGGCGTAGAAAAAAAGTATTCACTTGCCAAAATCCACCCCCATACCACTTAATTATTACATTTTGAAAATTTTCAATTAAACCATAGGGAAAATGGTCTAATTAATTGAAAATTTTAATTATTTTTCAATAGTTCAAAAATAAAAAATAAAATATCCGAGGACGTCCGCTAAAAAAAAATTCAGACAATGTTTTAACACATCCCAAGACCTAGGAAATGACCACAAAACATACCAATAGAGTCTAGTAGGTTCATATTTTAATGTTGGACTCTAATAACCCCCCAAGGCCTAACCGCCAAATTCGGGCATTCCAGCTTTGGAGGTAGCAGGAGAAAAATTCATCGATTATTACTCGGCTAAAGGAAAAGAATAATCAACAAGGGAAAAAACTCTTTGGAATACCTTATTTGATTGTTAAGTCTAAGGGAACCGAGCCACTCAAGACCCCCCTACTAGCACACTTTATTACAAACCCCATGGGGTATGGTCATTTCGACAAAAAATAAAAAAGGCTAGCCAAAACTGGCTAACTCTGGAACACACTGAACTTCTGAACTCTGGAAAAGAACATTCATCATGTTCAATAACTGGCAGCTCAATAGGAAGTTCAACTATTGTACAAAATAGTTGGTAACATGACCCAAGGTCAAATACTTGGTAACAGACCAAGCGCCTCCATTCTCCCGGAGAATGGCC
Source organism: Pseudotsuga menziesii (assembly GCA_001517045.1). Taxonomy (NCBI): domain Eukaryota; kingdom Viridiplantae; phylum Streptophyta; class Pinopsida; order Pinales; family Pinaceae; genus Pseudotsuga; species Pseudotsuga menziesii. The sequence continues at coordinate 243,760 of LPNX011021005.1, read as the reverse complement.
CTTAGCCCCGGGTTGAGTCCCTAGTCCCGAACTAGGTTGAATTCCTAGTAACTGACCAGGTGCCTCCATTCAAATAATGGCCATTCAGCTCTAGGCCGAGTCCCCTAGTGCTAGACTGGTTCCACATCCCAGTCCCGGACCAGATGTCTCCATTCAACAGAATGGTCACCCAACTCATTGTTGAGTCCCCCAGTGCTGGACTAGTTCCACATCCTAGTCCCGGACCAGATGTCTCCATTCTCCTAAGAGAATGGCTCTCGATGTTGCTCAAGAAAAATCAACATTTTAGAGTTGGAGAATCGTCTAGAGCAGATTTACACATCGGATTTGGCTAGATTTGTATCATAAGACAATAAAAAAAAGATTTGTTCATTGGAGGAAAGAATGAGGAAGTTGTTAGAAGATGGAGAGTCAACCTAGAAAGTAAAAAGCCTTGCTATTTGGCTAAAAAAGGGGGACGAAAACACAAAATTCTTCCACCAATTTGCTAATCACAGAAAAAATGTAAATAATATTTGGAAGTTAAAGAACAGATTTGGCGAAGATGCTACTAGCTTTGAAGATTTGGCTCGTACTGGAATGGATCATTTAGGTGAGATTTATCGGGATGATAGCGGAGTGAACTTGTTCAAATGACCTCTTATTTTCCAAACTTCGTCTCTGAGGAAGATAATGGTAGATTACTGGACTTAGTCTCGAAGGATGCGTTGAAAGAAATATTTTACAGATTTAAAAAGGACAAAAGTCTGAAGCTCAATGGCTGGCCGATTGAATTCTTTTTGGGTTTATATGAGGTATTAGGTGGTGATTTATTGAGAGTCGTAGAGGATTCAAGGGCCAATGGGAGAATGTTGGCATATTTCAATTCAACTTGTATCGCCCTGATTCCAAACTTGGATAACCCATCATCCTTTGAAGACTACAGGCGTATTTCGCTCCGCAAATATATATACAAAGAGTCAAAAATATTTACTCCAAGTCAATATCTGAAAAACAATTTGGATTTTTCTTGGGCTGTCAAATCCATGAAGCGATTGGTGTTGCGCAGGAAGGTTTACATACAATCAAAACAAAGAAAATCTCAGCTATGGTGATTAAAAATTTACCTTTCCAAAGCATATGGCAGGGTTCATTGGAATTATGTAAGGCTTGTTTATGTTGATTCTTTTGGGCCTCTGTACAATTTGTTACACAGATTTCCAACTTCACACTGTTGTCATCAAACATGGCAACTTCATGCTTAGGTTTTCAGTCTAATCACCCTACACACTTTAAAGTTTAAACAACTTTTAATGGAAGAAGTCAAATGCTTTCACTCTGCAGCCTCATGTAAAAGCGAATTTTGCAGGGCTACGTACATGGATAATGGCTGGATAAGGAGCAGCACTCGTATCACAATGTATCAGCATTCAAGTTCGTAAAGTATAACATTATTAAAAAAGGTAAAGCTTTATATCTTTTTTAAAAGCGATGTATAAGGATAACCTGCAATTTAATGGCTGAAACAGAGGCAATATATGAAGAAGAGGCCAATGTTGCATCGAAATGTGAGATGAAATAAAGAAAAAGGTATGTGTTTGGCAGTTGACTTCATTGGCGTAATCAAACATATGCTTTACATCTCAATGAAATCATAGTCAACGTAATAATCTGAAAATTGGAGATCAAACATTTTGGAAAGATTAAATGGAGGGTTGTCTCCTTTATCAAAGATTACCCAACATATGAATTTTTATAATTATCAAAAGGGTATTTTAAATTATAAAAGGGGAGGTCATTGACTTTATAAACATCAAAAGGGAGGTTATTTTTCAAAAATATATTTTTTATAAGGAGAATCATATAGGATCATATGATTTTACAAATATTCAAAAAAGGGGGCTAGTGTTCATATTTATTTGAAGTAAACTAAATTTTTAAGGAGTTGCATATATGTAAGTTTTCTTTACACTTAACGGGAGGAGTTATAAAGTTTACATTTTGTAAGGAGTTATAAGGTTTTACATTCTTGTAAAAACGAGCATATTTTGTACAATCGTATGTTGTTTTAAGGTTAGTAAACCTTTAAACGGGTTATAAGGTGTTTTTCGGAGATACAAGGAGAATTGCATTTGAAACTCAATAAAAAAAAATTTATATTCTTTTGTCCTAGACCCACTCGAAATTGAATAAGGGGTTCTTAGAATCTGTGTGTGCGACTTTGGTGTCATATGATCATATTGGTGCATTTTGATTGCTCTATTTTACAAACAAGCACACACACACACAATAATCTAAAGAAGGCAAGTATAGGAATAAACATAAAGGAAAGAAAAGGAACAAAGAAACAATTTGCACTTGAAAATAAGCAAAGGTATGGAACAATTTGAACTTGAAGACATTAAGTTTATACATTTTTTGAATTGTTTTGAGAGGTTGATTGATGTCATCAATTAAAGTTTATGAATACATCATTGTTTTTGAGTCTTTACGGGTCTTACAAAGCCCTTACAAATTTGTGTATTTGGAGTCATGTGGTTGGCATACTTGTCGCTTTGGAATAAGTCTTTGGCATCATTGGGTCTTGATCTGACCTGAAATTGAATAGGGTGACCAAAAGTGTCTAGTGTTTTGTAATGTTTCGTTTGTGAGGAGATGGGGAATAAACTAACGACGCCATTATGAGTGATATTAAGTCATTAGAGGATGAAGAGAACCACTTAAGCAGGATCAAGTGACATGCATGACATGCGAGACCTGAATCAAAATGCATGTGACATGCGTCATTAAAGTTGCATGCATACATAAGTTAAGTTGCATGCATCATGCACTAATCAAAAAGAATAAAAGAAAGCAAATCGACTTCTCAAGGTATCGATTGTTATTATTCATTATTGAGAATTGGTTTTGAGAGATTCGAGAGTTGTTTAGGGTTGAGGGCAAATTCCCTTATAGACAACCTTGGTTTCAATGGTGAAATCTATCCATCCTAGCTAAGCTTAAGGGTAAATCATCCAGGTTTACCATTGTATGCATCATAGAGAATAAATTGTGGAGTAAGAGCAGTGAATCAAGTACCTCATAGTTGGGCGCATCCTTTTCATGGTGGAATATCATTGACCTAGATGGATGCCTCCTTCTCTTGGAAGCCTGAGTACAAGAAGGTGTGTTAGTTGTGGGCATCAATGTGGACAAGGAAGGGCACCTTAATCAATTGTTAGAGCAAACTCTTCTCTTACAGTTGTGTGGGATTCATTGGGGCATGGACTCTTTGGAAGCTGCATCCCTACATAAAAGGTTCGTGAACCATTAATAGGGCATCACTCTAATACCATTGTTAGTGTTTATCAATCAGCAGAGATCTCCCTATTACTGATGCGCATTCATACTTGGAGAATAGAGATCTAAAGGGAATCTCTACGCTTAGCAAGAGGGTGGCGACCTCTGACCTAGGATAGCAATCCAATCTGTAAGGTTGTCGTGTATCACTTTGGTATCATCCACTATTATAGAGGCCAGATGTGACTTGAGGAAGGCGTGAATAGTACATATGAACCTATATTCTCCTAGCTGGGTGTGTTCTTTCAGGAGGCACTCTTCATCAAAGTATATGCTCAAGTTTGCTGGTTATTACAAGTTGCTACAACCATCAAACAACCCACTGTCATTGTTATTTAAAGTCAACAATACTCCTCTGCTGGTACAGGTCGTGTAACTGCCAAGAATACCAACTACAACCATCTACAATCCAAGAATATCACTGTTTAAAGATTACTTCTTAAGATCCATCAACACAAACTATCAGCTGCTATAGTCATCTAATATTCATCACCTTTTATTGAGTAAAGGTCAGAATTGCTATATCTTTGATATCTGGTTTTTATGTGTTGATAAACAGGCTTGGCTTGTTTCCTTGGGGATTTAAAGTTTGAATACATATATATTCACGTCAGTTGTTAAGCTTGATGATATTGGGGTATCCATTTGTATGAAAGGAGAGATGGCGGAGCGGCTCTCTGAAACGCGGCTAGGGTTTCCCTAGCCGCCGCCTCCCTTGCTACGCAGAGCCGAGTTCTAGCTGGATCGTTGGCTGTTGCTTCTCCTCGTGGTCTCAGCGTGGGGTTTCCTCTGGCTGCCGCTTCTCCTCGTGGTCTCAGCGTGGGGTTTTTCTGGTTGCCGTTCTCTCCCCGTGGCTCTCTGCTTTTCAAGTAATGGGCTCTCATGTCCAGCTCGCCACCTTCAAGGCCCTTGTTCAAGTTGCCGCTCCTCAAGCAGCTTCTCATACTCCCTCCAAGTTCGTGAAAAAGATGGACGAGATCCCTTTTCTGGAGCTCTCTCCTACAGATCCATGCCAGAAAGCACTCATCCTCTCAGAGAAAGCCCTCATCGGTAAGTTCACGGGGTTATTGCCCAGCCCTAAGGCGGTGGAGCTCTGGATCGCAGAACATTGGAACCCTCTTTTGCAAGGACAGGTCTCTCTCTTTACAGCTGGAAGAGGGTTTTTTGTTTTCCTATTTTCTAATAAAGAAGAAAGAGACCTAGTCTTTCGATCGGGTCCTTTCTTCATGGGCTCGAGAGGCCTGTTCTTAGCCCCATGGACTCTAGGGTTTAACCCACAAGCAGAAATCACTGCCGCTCCAATCTGGGTAAGACTCCCTAACCTCCCTCTTCATCTTTGGGGGAAAAGCACTCTGACAGACATTGGTAATAAGCTAGGACACTATCTAGATAGTGCAGAACCAAAAGGGGGTCAATTCAAATGCGCTCGTATTTACGTAGAGGTGAATCTAGAAAAAGGGCTTCCAGAAGCCCTAAAGCTCACATTAGGAGAATGGAGCCACATTCAAGAACTGGATTACGAGCAAATCCCATTCAAATGCAACTTCTATCATGTATACGGCCACTTTGCCAAAAGTTGCCCCAAGCTTGCAGAATCACAGAAACCAGCAAAGCTCTCAGCTTCCAAAGATACAGAGTTTTAGACGGTCACTAATCAACGCCATCCTCCCCGGCGAAAGGAGCCTCAAGCTTCTCAGCACAAGGTCTCTCCTCAAGATCATTCTCCTCTTGCAGATTCTCCACAGCCGGAAAACAAAAACAGTTTTGAAGTTCTCCAGGAAGATGAAGCACAAGAATATGAGGCTGCGGATGTCCCGGAGCAGGGCGTTCCCCCTAGTCCCCTTGGCTCCTTGGAGGCAGCTGAACAAGCTTCTCCAAAACCTGCTTCTTCAGGTTCTAAGAAAGACCCCAACGCTTTGGTTCACGAGACTCCAGCTCATGCAAGATTGGCATCCTCGGTCCCTTCCTCTAGGACAGAGGGAACCTTTGATTCCGAAGACTTTTCAGCTCCTTCTCCTCCCCTCACAAGAGGGCGAAAGACTAACAAAGAACGTAGAGAAAAAGAAGCAGCCTCAAACATTAGCTCTGGCTCCCAAAAGCAATTGGACCCTTTCATTAAGGGGCATTTCACCTCTCCGCCTAGTTAATGTTTTGTTTCTGTATTCTTCTCTGCTCACAATTCGTGAGAGTCTACTCTTGCAAGCAATCATTTTCTCGGAATAGCATCAGAAGCATTTGGGACTCATCTCTCAAAGTACTCATAAGAAGGCCGACTATTCAGCTAGAGGTCATCAGCCTTCTTTTTCTGAATTCCCCCTTTGTAAGCCTAGCTGGGCTACAGCCATTTTAATCAATCAAAATTTTTTAGTTTCTGTTAAAAAAAAATGATATTGGGGTTATGATGTTTATTACTGTGGCATGCAATTAATCTATGAGACAATTAACCATCATAAATCTCATACAACAAACCAACAAGCCCCTAAATCAGCAGTTACTAAAACCAAGTGAAGGCAAACGCAGTCAGTAAGCTAGATTCACAACAGCAGATTTTATTGGTTTGCTATACTACAGTGGTATCAAAGCATGATCCTCACCAGTTGTGGGCCACAAAACAGATTGAATAGAGGTGCATGTCAGTGCATGTTGATGCATAGTCGTGCATGTCAGTGCATGGTAGTGCAAGTCAGTGCATGTTGATGTATGGCAGTGCATGTCATTGCATGAGACTGCATGTCAGTCCATGTTGATGCATGATTTTGGTGAAGTGCATGCTAGAGCACAAATTTCTTGCCAGCTTGTGAGAACATGAAGACAATGAAAAAACTCTTGACTGAAAATTTGCAAAGGTTAGTAGCACTTCAAGACTTGCCTCAATATCAGAAATATCTAGCCTTGGGTGATGAGGTATGTGCGGGATTGTCCTTTCAAGACTATTATACCATCAAGTTCAGGAGTGGGCCCAAGAATTTGGATGAGGAGTAGAGAAAGATGAGCATGAAGTACAGGTTGATGGTGAGCTTGACATGGAGTCAATAGTACATGATGAGGATGTGCATGAGGAGGTAACATTAGAGCTATCGTTTGAGTCGAGCGACACCAACACATCTAATAGTTAAATTGTAGACAGGTTGTGTGGTGAGTTGGAGTTGGTACACTCTTCATCATCTATAACAGAAGTCTAGACATTAATGACGGGTGAGATACATGAGGAGGACAGTAGTATTGGTGATGTGATGGAGGGTCATTTAGATTTACAGGTAGGAGAGGAGAGACATGACTTGGAGATGGTTGACTCTATACATGCCGAGAAGTATGGAGGTCAGGAGCCACTTCTTGTGGAGGGTCCGTTACTGGCCCCAGTTGTAGTTGCAGATGTGTTGACGAGAGACATACGCCAAGGACCAGTCGATAGTGACATGGATGCATTCCTTATTTTTCGGGATGGGTATAGTACATATGTGTGGGATCTTGGTGCAAATGACACCAGTAGAGTGAGTGCACAGGAGGATACTACAACCCACACAAGATACAAGACAACTGTAACACATGAGGGGATGTGTAGCACTCATGGTTTGAGGGGAGAGCCTTCGATGATGATCCAACAAGAGGAGAACTCAGAGTTGCAAGTGACAGAGGTGAGATCCGACACAGAGGGTTTGGATCAAGCATGGGATCATGGGTAGCCTCTGTGGGAGAGAGGTTTAGCCATGGAGGAGATAGTTGAGCGTGTTCTTAGTGGAGCAACCAATAGGGAAGTATATGCATACAGAGATTGGGTGGACATATTATTGGCAGATATTGAGACACTGGGTTACAGGCTCAGTTGACATCAATACAGTAGCGCATAAAAGAAACCCAATGGCACAGGAGGATACTAGAGTATGCAGTAGTATACCTGGGTACATAGTGGCACACAGAGAGGTACCATGGAGTTTCGAAGTGTTCCCTCCTCGGAGACCACCTGATAGAGTTCACAAGCATACCCTTGAATTGGGTTGCCCCAGGATCGATGAGTGGAAGGGCGCGCTTCATGGAACAGTAGATCCTGTTGGGAACAGAATCTTCCCAGCCAAAATTTCTAGATTATGGTAGCGCACAGGTAAAGAAAGACCTTGATTTTTGCTACTAGAAGCTCATAACCCATCATCTTTTCACCAAAACACTGAGTTTTTGTGTCAGCCTAGCTAAGTTCTCCTCGCCTTAAGCCCTCATCATGGTCAAATTGAAATATAAGTCTTTGTCCCATATTCTCTTCTTTGCAATTGAAAGTGTCATGGGATCTCACTAAGTTCACCAAGCTTTGAAATCCTAGTCAAGCTTTGTTTTGCCACTCTTATTCTAAAGCCATTAAAAAATAAAAGAATTTTAAAGGTAATTTAAAAGGTTTTAAATTATTTTTGTTTCTAAAAGGTTTTATGAATATCATTTTTTCATATACCTTTTACCTTTTAAATTTTATATTTTGTTAACTTCACGTTAACATAATCCTTTGTTTTTGAAGTGTCAAACAAAATAACAAAAGTATCCAAGCCACATCAAATTCAAATAAATAGCCTTCATTTTTGGTTTTGTCTTTTTTAAAAGTTCCTTTGGTTGTTGATCTTCAAGCCCATCATCAAGCTCAAGAGTAACCACCTCTCAAAGCATTTACAGCAAGCGTTCAAGCCTAAAGTCCAAACATCCAAGTTTTAAAGTTTTAAATCCCGTCAAAACAAAGCCACAGGTACATAAGATATACGCTACTTGTTGGGTTTATTGGCACTTAGATGAAGAAGTGTAAAAGGTTTTACCATTATAAATGCTAGATGAGACGCATGCATATAAAATAAACTGCCAAATGTTGAGCTTATCAGTTGTGTAAAGCAGCGATGAAAATCAAACACCAACCTGCCCCAAATGTCAAGTTCGGGAACCAGGTCATTGACAATATCAGTCATACCAAGTGCCAGTCAGAATACGCACAAGTCAATTGCAAAAATATAAAGGAAATGTTTATCTCCATGCTCGTTTTCATCATCAGGTTTATTGAACATAGCTCATCACTATCAGCATTGGAGATTTTTACGAGGATCTTGCTCCTTGGTGTAATAAATGAGAGTTGGTGGCAATTTGATAGAAAAAGAATCATTAGTAAAATAGTTTATTCCAGAATTCCAGGGCAGTTTAAGAAAGGGGTTTGACAGTGTTAAAGTGTTGGATCAAACATTCAAAGGCATGAAGGCAGTTTCTCAAGGAATGAAGGGAATAAAATGACACATGGCAGAGTAATGATATTGTTCGGGAAATATTGGGACAGTTAGCAAATATTGGTTCCATATTTTGAGCAAAAACTTTAAGCAGATCCACATCTTCAAGCAGCACAATTCCACATCCAAAGGAGTTGATAGGATCTGTTCCAAATCTATTGCAAATTGTTTTCTAGTTTTAGATATTGGATTCGAATTATTAGCCACTGATTTTATTATGATTTTGATATAAATTTGATATTTTTTAATGTGAGGAAAAGGTTCCAGCCAGGAGGCCGTGAGTTTCTACAGAAGGGTCGAGAGGCTACTTTGTAATTTCTTTTGGAAACTTGCAATCTGAATATGAGACTCCGCCTTTTATGTCTCAGGTTCTCTCTGTCATTAAATCTGAGTACCTTGTGGTTTTGTGTAAACCGATTATGGTCATGAATTCCTTTATAATGATGTTTTTATTATAAATGCTCATGTTGTGATTAAGTATCTCGAATTCCATACTTAGAATGTTTTTTTGAATATGGTGTTTAAATGTTATGTGCAAATGAACTGTTTGTTCCACACGTGATCAGTCAGTCTTGAACGACATCTTTGACATCAGTTTTATTTCAGTCCAGTTATCCAATGCTATTCTCAGAAGTTGATGTTTTCAGCTACCTTATGCTTTCTCCATGTGGATTAATCTCTTGACCCCTACAGAACCCATCCTAAAATCCAAATTCATTCAACTCGAGGTGCCTAAACTTTGTGCTCAGCAGTCGGCACAAACTTTACGACAAACATCTTTTGGTGACCATACTGGGGAGAGAAGAGTGAAGTGATCGTCCCTGGGAGAACGACATAGATCCAGCTCTTGATAGTAGACAAGAGAAGGACACAGAAACTAACTGTAATCATCTACTTGGCGACTCCACATTCAAAAACTCCACTAGAAGGAGGATGTTGCTGACAAAAAGATGAGAACACCGAAGGGAAAAACCAGGTTTCATCTTGTTGGTTTCCTCCATGAACTCTTGTTCTTATTCATTAGCTCTTTCCTGTCTTTTCCATTGCATGTCAAAAGAATCATTCTTTGTTTTGTCTATTTTGATGATCATAAACCTTCAGTTACATATCCCTCTTTGGAAGAAGAAAGCATGCATTCCTCTTGCATTGTTGATGTTGATCATATTCCTTCATTTGGAATACATGTGCAACATGATGTACATATACACATATCTCTTGAACATGATTATTCTTGCCATCCTGTAGAAAATAACGTTGATCCGTTACTTTCTATCATTACTGCTGAAACTTGCCATCAGCCTGTTGAAACTCACTCTCAGCCCACTGAATTTCAGTCTAGAATTAGACAGAAGATGTTTAAATCTCTTAGGATGTCATCTCACTTACATCCTTACCCTCCCAATTTTGTTGAGTATCTTCCTCGGTTTACTGGAGAAGACCATATCACAGCAGAGAATCATTTGGAATCTTTTCACAATTTCATTGATAATTTCAAAATCATGCATGAGGATGTTGTCATAAGGTTATTTTCGAAATATTTGGTTCGGTATGCTGCTTCATGGTTTAGAGGTCTGGAAGCTGGTTCAATTAGTTCTTGGATTGATTTTTACTGTGCATTTTCCAAGTACTGGGGTGAGAACAAGTCCCTTGATCAGTACCTCACTAATTTTCATACTTTGAGGAGAGGGGAGGAAGAATCTTTGGCACCTTTCAACAGGAGGTTTCATAATATTTATTACAGCATGCCTCTGGAGATCTGACCTTCCGAGACTGCAGCTATGGTTTATTATGTAGCAGCTCAACATCCAGATCTTGTTCTTTTTCTAAGAGAGAGGAAATCTTCATCATTACAACAATTGTTTGAGGATGCTAAAGAACTCGAGGAGAACATCCAAGCTTGCAAAATTCTTCGAGATCAGGCTCATGTTGAAGATATACAAGCTTATGAACTGGAAGAAGAACATAGGTATCATTCAGATTTAAGACAGTTTTCTTCATCATTTTCAGATTTTCTTATGGACAAGAATATAAATGATTCTTGTACTCATTCTTCATATCAGTTTGATGACTTTTTAGATGATAATATACTTTTAGTTGATCATAGTAGAAATTTCCTAGCTCCTGCTATGAGATTATCATGTTATGAAGAAGAAGTTGTTGCGCCTCAGCATCTTACTGTTAATATAAGAAATCAGCAGTCATTCCTGTCTTATGATGACTTTCATAAAGAGTTTGTAAAAGGTGAAAATCAAATTTTTTCCTTTGATTATTCAAATGGTAATGAGCAGATCAATATATCAGCATGTGAACAGTTTTGGATCTGAGCCACAGGAATACGATGAAGGTGATAAGGAAGGATTATATGAGCAATTGTTGATCCCTATCCCATTGACAGCTGATGAGCAGAAAGTTAAAGAAATTTTTGAACTTGAAAGTAAAATAGATGATCAGACTTTTTTAGAAAATCTGCATGCACATGAACAACAAGAAAACTGTGGGTATATTTCAGATTTGGAACAGAATTCTTCAGTATTTTCAAATTTTTCTATGGATCGGAATGTACATCATGCTTATGATCAGTTTCCAAATCATTTTGAGCATGCAGTAATAGATGATTGTATGAATAACTATATGTTTTTAGCTGATCATAGTCAGAATGCTTTAAGTCCTGCTATGCAATTATCACATGATCATTTTTATGAAGATGAAATTATTATTCCTGATTATAAAGAACTGATCTCGAAAGAACAAGCTACTCATTTCTTATTCAGCAAAAAGGAATCTATGCATAGGCAGTTATCTTTTCAGAATAAGCATATCTCCGAATGGTTATGAGGATCCAGTAGCAATTTTATTGGAGTCATATCTTTCAGATTCTCTGAAGATTTCAGATTTCATCATATCATTGGCACTTCTGGGTGAGTATGATTTTCTCAAGGAGTTTATATCATTGCTGTTGTATTTCTGTTATTCTCTATTAATCAGTGACAAAGATGAGATCATTTCAGTTATCAAGTTGCTTGAATGGTTACTGTGGAAGTTTGCATTTACTTGAGAAAATTGGAGAGCTGGTTAGAATAGGGTAGCACAGGTAATAAGCTTGCTTCCCGAGCACTTATTTTTTTCAGTTTGCACAATGTGATCAGATTTGCAGCAAGTTTATCAATTACTTTGCTTGAATAAGTGGCAGATTTTGGCAAGTGTTTCAGAGGTTGGTTGCACAGGTGACTCCATAGCCCAATGGATAAGGCCATAGTTTGCAGTGAATGGTTGCAGATCAAAGCACTTGGTCCACATGTTCTTGGAACCTCGCAGGGAGGACTCCATCCCCAGCCAGAGCCGAAAAGACAGAATGGGAAGGCACGAGGTCTGCTTGTTCTTGGCAGCCTATCTTTATCGGGGATATCATCATATGAGGGTCAAAGAGCATGATGCTCACAGGTCTACTTCTAGCCCTCATTTTGGGAGTTTGGTCATGCCCTCAAGGTTGACCAACACACTAGTTACTTCCCAAATTCATATGGATGGTTGGACGGATGTTACAGACGATGACCATGGGGTCAACATGCAGGATGGATAGTCACAACAGGACAACACAACCGTGAATAAAGGACAAACAGCTAGAAAGACAACCATAGGGGCTACAAAGCTCCCAGATGATAGTCACCAAAAGAAGGCATTCTAGCAATGAAGGAGAGGACCAAGATACTCAGGGACACCATATTACAGCAAGATGTTGAGCTTAATGTTCTTCGAGTTGTATGTGCTACGTTAGCTACCAAGCTTTCAGCATTGAGGAGCAGTTAGATTCCTTGATAGGGCAACAAAAGAAGCATACCATTTCATTTTCAAGCAATCCTCTTCAGGAGCACATAGATGGTGAGTGGGCTAGTAGATCGTCGCAAGGCAGTTTGGCAAGAGACGAATAGATTAGCAGGCTCAGAGTAGACTCTTGGTACTTGGTTTCCACCAAAGGATTGCATCTCGAGGGCTTGGTTCATGAAGACTCTGATGATTATCAACATGGCACGACAGCAGCCTGTAGGAATTGCGTTTGGTGGAATCCGCATTTGGTGGTGAGAACAGGGATTCATGCGAGTGATGGATTACTTTAAATTATAGTGATGATCGACAGGGCATTGGCGATGAGTGGCCTATTATGTTATGATGACCATGGAGGGGAGGGTGATACTTCTTTATGGAAGTACATGCTTTCTTCCTTGGTATTCAAGATTGAGACTGATAGTGAAGTTGCTATGAAGGAGAGGACCAGTCTCCGCTTTCAAGAGTTTATTCAGGGAATGCTTAGGTTCGAAGGCATGACAAAGCAGCCTTTTGAGGAGTTTGTGCACCTCATCATCACTTGGCTCATCAAGGTTAGTCAAATGGATTCCTTTGTTAGCACCAGGCAAACCAGTGCTCTGTGTTGAACATGAATTGTCATTGATGTCAAAGGATCGAATGATTGAACATGAATTGTCATTGATGTCAAAGGATCAAATGTTGAACTTATCATTGATATCAAAAGACATATGTTGTAACTAATCAACTAATGCCAAAAGAGCATAAGACATATGTTGTAATTGATAAACTAATGCCAAAGAGCATGGAGACTTCCTCACACAAACCCAATTTGAAGAAATACATATGGAAGAATGTGGAAGTCCAGAAAGAACAAAGATTACACCATGACATTGGTCATACGTGCGTATATAACAATCTAGAAAGAAGAATATTGAAAATGGCAGATATGTGCAAATACCATTTGTATGGGACTTACGAAAGAAGAATACAAAATATGAAGTTGTGCGTAGAAGTCCCACAATGAAAATGGTATGTGGCACGGGACTTATGAAGAAGAATATGAGATATGACCTTGTGTGCAAAATTCCCACAAAGAAGTTGGCATAAGTGCGCCAAACCCCAAAAAGCTTAATTGCGATAAGCGACACACCGACACAGATCATAACTTGAACAAAATGCAAACATGTCGAAGCGTTATTCAAGGATAAGGACCTTCAACAAGTGTACATGTCTCTTGAGCTAAGAAAAGTATAAATAAGCAAGAGATGGATGCGTTGAAGCAAGCTTGTAGAATGAACACTTGAAGATATTTTGATTTGAACAAGCTTCATTTTCAGGGGGTATCAATGGCTCATTAATCGCAGAAAGAGTTTTATGCAACGGAGCCGAAGTGCGCAAATCAACAAATGATGAGAAGCAATAAGAGTGCCATATAGAAGGATACCCGTATTCAGGATATGCGAAGTTTCTACTCGGTGAAAGTCGCAGACCACAGAACCACAGAGGTGACCGAGTTCGGAACACTGATCAGCGCAGAAAGGCAAATCGCAGATAGTCGAAATAACTTAGTGTTCGCAAATTGTGTGATACAAAAAGATAAACATAGTTGAAATAACTTAGTGTTCGCAGATTGTGTGATAAAAAAAGATAAACATATCGCAGCATTTATCGCACATCGTGGTTACAACAACTGACTATCCTGATGCAAATATTCAGAGGCAAAACACAGATCAGAAGATTAACAACAGTTGCATTTCTAGTCAAAGTAATTTGCAGTTCTTTCATATACATTCTTATTTATATACAAGGGAGATGGGATGGGGAAAGGATAAGGGAGTCAGAGATTCCTTCTAGTAGGTGCTGGTAAAATTTCTCAAGGAGGCAGGACGGGGCAAGGAACGGGGAGTTGTAGCTTCCTTCTAGTCGCAATTGGTTAAACAAATTTAGGCGGTTGGAGCCTCCTTGCAATTGGAGTTGGTAAATATAATTTGGGAGTGAGTGCTTCCAATCGGTCGAAGTTGAAGAAACAATTGGAGGTTGCATTTATTCACAGGTTGGTGCTTGGTTGCTACAAGTCGCAGTTTGCGCAGTTAGACAAACATCAGTTCAGGTCGATGCATGAGGTTCGTGAGTTGGTGCTCGCACAAATCGAAGTCGTTGTAGGTCGATGTGCGTAACCAGTAGATTGTTACTTGTGGATCAGACTGTTGCCTAAAATGAGTTGGTGCTCATGTTTGGAGATTGCATTCCCTTCCTGATGTAATAATTCATTTTATCTATAGATATACATATAATTATTCTTCAGTCTTTATGTGCAATTGTGCTTGTTTCTGCTAAAAAGTTTTGATTGGAGAAAATTATTTAATTGTGAAATAATTTGATATTTGCGCTGCTTATATTGATTCACCCCCCCCTCTTAGTATAAGGTAAATCCAACAATTGGTATCAGAGCGAGTGTCTTCAGTGAAAGATTAACATTTGGAAGAAAAATCCAACGCAGATATGGACAAACAAGAAGGATTGTCTACCAACCGAGCACCAAGGTTTGATGGCTCCAATTATACATTTTGGAAATTACGAATGGAGGTCTATTTGCAATTTCTCGGTATGGATATCTAGAAATCAGTAGAGGATGGATACGAGTTTCCAAAAGCAGATGAATAAAAAAAAGCTAATGAGAACACAACTTCTAGAACTGTGCTAGTTGACCCAGAAAACAGAAAACAATATGAATGGAATGCAAGAACAAAGAATGCAATAGTATGTGGACTCACTGATGTTGAATTCACTAAAGTTATGCAATGTACTACAGCAAAAAAAATCTAGGACAGACTAAAGAGCATTTATGAAGGAGATGAAAAGGCCAAGAAGGCCAAGCTGCAAACCTTCTCTACGCAGTTTGAAATGTTGAAGATGAAGGAGGAAGACATTGTAACATATTTTCTCAAAGTAGATGAGATAGTGAATTCTATAAAGGGTCTTGGAGAAACGATCAAAGAAGACTCAATTGTACAAAAAATATTCAGAAGCATACCTCCATAGTTCAATTCAAAGGTATCAATCTTAGAAGACAAATTTAACCTAGACAAACTAACAAAAGATGAACTCTATGGAATTCTCACTGCTTCTGAGATGAGGATTGAGCCAAAAAATGTCTCTAGAAAGGAAGCAACATTTAAAGCTACAAGAAAGCCAAATAACAACAAGAATGGGTTCAAGAACATATCTGACATGTCTAATGAAGAAGAGGCTAATTTTGTGAGAAAGTTAAAAAGAGGACAAGGTAAGTACAAAGGGAAGTTATCCTTCAAGTGCTTTAAATGTGGTAGGGTTGGACACTTTGCTTCAAAGTGTACAATCGTCTTGGTGGTTAGGCCTTAGGAGGTTATTAGAGCCTTCACGTTTGTGTTTTTCAACGTGCTAGGCATTCAAATTGAGTCGTATGGACATGTGCTAGGTCCCCCTAGAGTTTCGTCTGATTTCGAGAAAATAAGTTTTTTCCACAAAATTAGGCCATTTTTAATGGTTTAATTAAAAAAATTCAAAGTGTAATAAAAGTCAGATGCAGAGTCCGTTTTTGGCGTGGGGATACTCGTTTTCACACTCATAGCATCCTCTTTACCCAAGGGGCACTTTTCATATCAGTCGGGCGACTAGAACACCCCGTGGAGCATTATTCAACTAAAGGTACATCAAGATGGCATTTTAATGCTAAATTACGACATTTTGGCACTAAAGTCATGTAATGTCCTCTTCTAATTAAGCACCTAAACACCCGCTAACCTACTTAATTGTCATAGGTTCAAGCGGGTACTGCATGAAAGGGAATTGACTGAGGACATTTGATACTTAGAGCAAATCAGGACACTCATTCGGTATTAAAGTCATCAGTTGGATAAAGGAAGCCTTGTTTACTAGGCTTAAAGTCAACATGAAATTAGAATTGTGCGCATGCAAAAGTAAAGCATAAACCCTAAAAGTGACATGCAAACCCTAAAAGCGGATGCTAATCTATTTAAGAAGGGTTATTGGACTAAAAGAGAGATATCTATTATTATTGTTGTTGATTTGGAGTATTTGAGCAGCAACACAGTGTGCAGCAGCAGCAATTGAGGTTGTAGGCAGCGTCTTCAGTTAACGAGGGTTCGACAATGAAATAACTTCCTTAGTCTCCTTCAGGGTAGGCCATTCAGGTCCACCATCAACTTTCACCTTATTTTTCTGTATCCAGTGATCCAGCATTCCCAGGAAGACTATTTGCAGGTTCATGTGTGCAGCCGAGGATTTAGTTGGAAAACCACAAAGTATTCGCTGGGTCTCTGAATCCCAGTTCCTCTTCCGCATAACAGCTTCATCTTCATCAACAGGGTCACTCCACTGCCTTGAGTGATTATCAGTCCTCAGTTTGCTCATCCAGAGCAGTTATCAGCAGATCCGTGCAGCTGGGGGCATGAGCACCAAACAAGAGGATCAATTCGCTATCCAGCTTAGAGGGCTCAAAAACTCTGCATGCATCGGTCATTCTCTCCAGCACGGGAAGATCTACACCCCGACAAAATCTCAGCTGCATCAGACAACTCCTTCACCAAAAACGTCACCTTTAAATGAGGAGAGGGTTTCTTGCTGTTGGGCGGTAACACCGAGAAGGAAGTATCATTACCTCACCAGTCCAACTCTATATGCATGCATCTTATCTCTACAGTATCATCATCTTGATTATCAGTGGTAAGTGTTTACCTTCTTCCTGTAAATCTTTGCCCTAGTTTAGCTATAATTTAGGGCCATTGGCCCGGCACCTTGCATGCAAATTTTTATTCAATATTCTTGCACATTTTGAGAGTACAAGTAAACCCTAGAATAGTGAAACCGTAGAATATCAGTATTTGGGATATTACAGTGGTACCATAGCATGTTCCTTGCCAGCTGTGAGCTTGAACATGAGAAATAGATGAATTCAGAAGAAGATGCTTTTGTTATATTTTTATCATTTTAAGCAATATGATCTTAGGATCTTATCTGAGAGAATAACATGCACAGCAATAATCACTAGAGACAAGAGACAAAGAATTTTCCTCGGGGCAACCATAGAGGAGAAAACCCCGCAACTTCCTCAGAGATAGAATGAGCACCAATGGCAGTAGTAAAACCCAAAGACAGAAAAAATGATCTCCAACAGTTGTTCTCTCTCTCTCACTTGAGAGAGCTTCTCCTCTCTCACTCATGCGCCCCAGTTGAGTAAGTGTGTGTGTGTAATAAATAGAGAGGCTCACTCTCTATTTATAATCTTTCGTTCACTTAATATTTGACTCTATTATGTAGGCTCGAGTAATCCTAACTCAGTTATGTAGGCTCAAGTAACCACAACTAGGGTACTAATGACCCGACTTACATTAACTCACCAGGGCTGAATTCTCTAGGAGAGTCTAACAACCCTAGTGCCCCACAACTGCCCTTGATCAATAAGGAGGGTTACCCTCTATGACTTTACATGACTTGTTTACATTACTGATTCTCCCGATAGGAACATCGGGGTATGACATGACTCAATTACATTAACGATACTTCCCGATAGGAACATCGGGGTACAATACATAAGATATACAAGTGAATACATTCTGAAGTTACAAATACATCAACACTCCCTCTTAACTAGGAAGGTATTCTCTTGACACAATTCATCAGCACAAGTCTTCTTCTCTGGATCATCATCAAAGCTGGATCATCATCAAAGTTGGATCATCGATGGATCATCATCAAAGCTAGATAATCACTGGATCATCATCATCACTGGATCATCAATGGATCATCATCAAAGCTGGATCATCACTGGATCATCATCAAAGATGGATCATCACTAGATCATCAATGGATCATCATCAAAGCTGGATCATCACTGGATCATCATCAAAGATGGATCATCACTGGATCATCATCAAAGTTGGATCATCATCATCATCACTGCTTCCGCTATCTCGATCAAATGGTGTTATCTCTTCATTCTTCTCGTCACAGGAAGTTCTACAGAGCCAACCCTTTTTCATGCTGGTTGTAGGCCTAGCCTCCACGTAGGTCTTCCTCTACAGAGCCAGTCCTTTTTCATACTAGATGTAGGCCTCTACAGAGCCAGTCCTTTTTCATACTGGATGTAGGCCACTACAGAGCCAACCCTTTTTCATGTTGGACGTACTTCCACAGAGCCAGTCCTTTTTCATACTGGATGTGGGTCTCTATAGAGCCAGTCCTTTTTCATATTGGATGTAGGCCACTACAAAGCCAGCCCTTTTTCATGCTGGATGTACTTCCACAGAGCCAATCCTTTTTCATACTGGATGTGGGTCTCTACAGAGCCAGTCCTTTTTCATACTAGATGTAGGCCACTACAGAGCCAACCCTTTTTCATGCTGGATGTACTTCCACAGAGCCAGTCCTTTTTCATACTGCATGTGGATCTCTACAGAGCCAGCCCTTTTTCATACTGCATGTGGGTCTCTACAGAGCCAGTCCTTTTTCATACTGGATGTAGGCCACTACAGAGCCAGCTCTTTTTCATGCTGAATGTACTTCCACAGAGCCAGTCCTTTTTCACACTGGATGTGGGTCTCTATAGAGCCAGCCCTTTTTCATACTGGATGTAGGCCACTGCTCTTATATCTGACCATGGGAGGCCCTACCTACCACCATGTCAAAATGGCACAGCACTTACATCTGACCATGGGAGGAACCAATCCTACCACCATGTCAGAAGGGCACAGCAACTACATCTGACCTTGGGAGGAACCAATCCTACCACCATGTCAGAAGGGCACAGCACCTACATTTGACCATGGGAGGCCTCGCCTACCACCATGTCAGAAGGGCTCACGGACTCATCACTTCTTCTTGGAAGGAACCTCGATCTGGAGAACACCAAGCTTCTCCCTAAAGTACTCAAGCTTTACTCTGGCCATTTCTAGCATAGAATCATATCAGGGTTGATTACGTCCAAGGATAACCTGCGAGCTTCGCCAAGACCGATTACATCTGAGGACAACCTACAGGACCATTTACGTCTAAGCCACCTACGAGCTTCGCCAGGATTTTATGCTTAGACAACCTATCTCACCGGCTATGCTAGAACTCCCTCTTTCGAGAGATCTCGATCTGGATCACATACTGGAGATTCACTGCTCCTTTCTCGGTTGTTCGCAGCACCATGCAGGACTCCTTCCTGCTAAACCAAGAGATCATACTTGATCTCATACTGAAGCAGCACCCCGAAGTGCTCTTCCTATCAATGGATCTGTCTACCCAATACGAATCCATATAACCCTCCAGGTTAATCTTCTTATTCGTATCATACTTGAGCCCATACTCAGTTGTACCCTTCAGGTACCTCAATGCATGCTTTGCAACCATTAGGTGAACATGTCTCAATCTGTTCACAGCAAATCAAATATTTGGTCTCGTATTCGTCAGGTACATCAATGAACCAATCATCTGACAATACATCGTGGCATCAACCAACTCTGATGAAGCAACATGCAATAGCTTCAAGTTCGATGCCATAGGTGTGATCATGGCCTTGCAGTCCATCATCCCGAACCTCTTTAGGATATCTACTACATACTTCCCTTGTCCCAGGGATATTCCATCCGCATTCTGCCACACCTCCATGCCTAGAAAGTAGTGCATCATCCCCAAGTCCTTCATCTCGAACTCGGCAGCAAGTCTCCTTCTTGCAAATTTAATGAGTTCCTCTTTTCTGTTAGGAACAAGTCAGCGACATATAACAGGAGCATCACTGGTCTTCCGCCTTCAGCCTTGAAGCAAAGGTTGGAATTCTCTTTTCTCTCAGTAAAGCCTAGAGCCATCAGTAAGCTATCCATCCTATAGTACCATGTCGAACCTCGGGATCTTCTGCAGTCACTCCCTCTGAAGAGGAGCATTATTCTCCCTCTGCCTTTCGTACTCTATGCATTGAAACATTCGATACTGGAGTGACAAGTAGCTTCCTCTGCTACTAATATTCTATGTATCCATCTAGGGTCACTGGATACCAAGATCCTCTATCTTGAAAAACGTTCTTCTCACACCCATCTGTGAGCTTGTCATCCTCTATAGGCTTTCATCTTCCACCTTGTAGCAAGGGTTAAGATCTTCATCACTCTAGGTGATCTTCAAGCTCCTCATGCATGTGTTATCCCATGGGTGGCTTCTGAGCTCGTACAAGGCCTTCTTTAATTTGCACACATGAGTCTTCCTGTCATGTGTCTTAACTTCTAGTGGCTGCAAATGTCTCTTTGCAGTCTATGCCTTCTTTTCGTGAGAAGCCTCGTGCTACGAATCTTGCCTTGTATCCCACGATGTTGCCATCTACTGCATGCTGGATCTTGTAGATCCATATGGAAGACATTACAGACTTCCCTTCAGGCCTCGATATTGCATCCTAGACATCATTCATTTTGAACTGGTATTCTCCTTCCCTTTCTTCTTGGCTACTTCTTCATAGCTCGAAGGCTTTGCATCAATGATGTCGCTCAACAGTGTCACATAGCTGGAGTGTCTCTGAGGCCTCTTTCTTTCTTTGAAAGTATCGTCATATTATTCTTCATCTTGGATTCTTTCTTGAACTGTCGTCACTTGTTCTTCAAAACAACTCTCATCCTTCTTTTCTTGTAGGTGATTGTACGCAATCTTTCCTACAAGTCAAGTGCATTTGTATGGTTAGAAACATTTCATCAGGCATATTCATAATGGCAAATTCTTATGCATAAAGATATGATCATGCAACTATTTTAGCCAATACAAAATTCATCCATATCTCACGGAAACTTTCTAGATGCCTTCCATCTCTACCAAGACATCATTGAGATTGTGCACTAATCCAATATGTCAGCAAAGAGGTTTCATTCTAGATAAGTAGCAATGGAGAGTTGTATAGCACCATGAGCTACTTACCCATCACATGCATATTAGTAGTATATTGTCATTAATGCAAACATTCTATCATGCATAACAAAACAATATCATGAAATGACAATTGAATACTTATCTTTATTTGTTTCGTGGGTAGACTCCTTCTTTCAGCTTCATCATCTTCTTCATTCATAACAGCGTAATTTCTTATCCAAATGCTTAAGATGGATAAGAGGTTCTACAAGAATTGAGTTCTTCATATTCCTCATCGCTTGAGGTATCTTCTTTGAATCGTGAAATCTTGATCTTCAGTTGCTCCCATCTTCTTTTCTCTTATTATGAGTCGAGCTTCTTCTTGTGTGTGCCTTCCCAGAGTCTCTTGAAAGTAATCACTTCCTTCTAGCACACATTCCTTGAAGGAATGAATCCCATGATCCTGAGAGGCCATTCAAGGTGGTTATCACAACTTTTGCATTCTCCACTTCTTCTTCTACTGCTTCAAGTTTGTTCTTTGATTTGAGAGACCCTTGTAAAGTATGACTGTATGGTCTCTGCATTCTTCACATTCTTCAACTAGTTTTTTGAAGTCATCTTTCGATTTATGTCCTTCCCTTCAAATAGCTTGGTCAAGGAATCAAACCATCTCTTTAGGTGTCTTTAGGGAAGACACTTGTGGTATAAGATGATCTTTGATTGAATCAGCAATGATCTTCTTAGCCTTGACCAAGTTCTTCTTGTGTAAGGCTTTAGCCTTATCTCCCTCTGGAACTAGAACCTCTCTACTTATGTAGGTGTCCAATTCATATCCTAGTGAGATCCTATACTTCCATGCTTGGAAGTTGTCAGCCTCACCAAGCTTGTCATCAAGCTGGTGTGATTAGTCATTTTGAAATGAGAACCTCAACTGTAAATAGCAAAAGATTAGATCTTACCAATTTGAGGTGTCCATCCTGGTTCTGGAGCTGGTTGATCTAGGGTTTGTTAGAGAAACCCTAATTTTCAAAATTTGGAATCTTTCAGATCTGATTGGATAGAAAGATAGAGCTCTTCAAGGCGAGTTGTCCAATGTACTCCTTTTCTAAAAACAGTGGAGGGAAGCTCCCGAAACAGGAAGCCCTAGTTTACCAATTTCTTCTGCAAAAATGCCTGATACTGTTTATGCGGTATCTCCGAAAGTACTGCTCCTCTGTGTCTGAAATTTCGTATTGAGGTAGCCTTGTCTGTCTTCTTTCCAACACCACAAGTTTGAGCAGAATTGGTTTCACCAATTGGGACCTATGAAAGTTTTCCCAAGGTGACTTCTTTCAGGACTATTCAGCATAGTGAACTTGTACGGATTGCCACGTGTCCATTTTTCACCTTCAGGGTCTGAAACTTTCACCACAGAAAGTACAGTCTGTGCCCTATCTGGAACATCTTGAAATTTTCATTTGGACCTTCGTAGCTCGAGATACAGCAATTCTCCCTAGGTGTCCTATTTAGGGATGAATCCTGGAAGAGGCTGGAACCCTGATTTGGAGGAATCATATCTCCTAGAATATAGCGAATCTGAGGCTGAAATTTTTACACAAAGTACATCAAGATTTTATCTTCGGCCCCTGAGACTTCTTCAATCCCGAGATATAGCGAATGTACCAAAACTACCCGTTTTAGTATTTTAGGGTTTTTCAGGCCTGGGGTCAAACTAGGGTTTGACTTTCCTAGAGTTTTACCCAACAAAAAATATCGACCTTGGTCTCTAAACTTTGATTCTGATGAGGAGATCAATCCTATGCCGGGCTCACTCAAAAATTCCTCTTTTGTAAAAAGCCCTAATTTCCCACAACAAAAACTAAAAATTTCCGGAATCAAATTCCGCTTCGACAAAGAAATGCGCCCTTCAATGGAGAGTTAGCCTAGCCTCCTTTTGCTGATGGATTGTGGAGAGAGACCCAAAAAGTAAGAAGCTCTAGCTTCTGCAGCTGCACAGTGTCTTCTTCTCAGGTTAGTTCTGATACCATGTTATATTTTTATCATTTTAAGCAATATGATCTTAAGATCTTATCTGAGAGAATAGCATTCACAGCAATAATCACAAGAGACGAGACACAGAATTTTCCTCGAGGAAACCATAAAGGAGGAAACCCCACAAGTTCCTCAGAGATAGAATGAGCACCAATGGCAGCAGTAAAACCCAAAGACAGAAAAGATGCTCTCCAACAGTTGTTCTCTCTCTCACTTGAAAGAGCTTCTCCTCTCTCACTCATGCGCCCTAGTTGAGTGAGTGTGTGTGTGTGTAATAAATAGAGGGGCTCACTCTCTATTTATATTCTTTCGTTCATTTAATATTTGACTCTGTTATGTAGGCTCGAGTAATCCTAACTCAATTATGTAGGCTTGAGTAACCACAACTAGGGTACTAACGACCCGACTTACATTAACTCACCAGGACCGACTTCTCTAGGAGAGTCTAACAACCCTAGTGCCTCACAACTGCGGGGACTTTAACCCTTGATCAATAAGGAGGGTTACCCTCTATGACTTTACATGACTTGTTTACATTACTGATTCTCCCGATAGGAACATCGGGGTATGACATGACTCAATTACATTACTAATACTTCCCGATAGGAACATCAAGGTACAATACATAAGATATACAAATGAATACATTCTGAAGTTACAAATACATCAACAACTTTTGTAACCTATAGAAGAAAGAAGAGTAGGTACACCGAAGAGCGGGAATTTGAGGATATCCAGTTAGAAGATACCAACTCAGACATGGACCCAATAGGCATACACTCTAACAGAGGTAAACACACAGGAGAAGAGGAAGATAGATTGGAGTTTCGTATCTTGGTAAGTGCATTGAATGACCTAGCTAAAGGACAAAAGGAAGTATTGCATGCAATAAACTGGTTGGCTCTGAAGCCAAAACTAGGTCATAGCAGTATACCTCTTTCATCAGTAGATAGAGGTTCTATCAATAGTAGCAAGAAGCATGCCTACACCAATTTGCATAACACACCCGATATAGATGACAAACCTTCTAGCAAACCTACTATGCCTCATTTTCTGGCAAATGCAGTAGCGGGACCAATCATGCCAATAGAACCCAGTGAATCATTTGGAGCTTACTTGCAGGAGTACAAGGATTTGGGAAATGAGTTCCATGCAACTATGTCATTCTCAGACTTCTGCAACATGAAAAGTAGGAATCAGCCCAGAAATTTTAACAAAGGATTTAACCTGAATTATGAGTTGCAGAAAACCTTGGGCAGATTGACCGTCCCTAACTTTGACGGGGCTCGCGGGGGTTCAGCGAGAATATGGGTCCAGAAGTTGGATACTTACTTCCAACTCAACCCTATGACAGAGACAGATGCCATTAAAAAATTGGCTACTTTACATCTAGACGGAGAGGCTCATGAGTGATGGTACCATGGGTTGGTGACATTGGGTCACAACACCATCAGTTCCTACAGCGAATTAACCCAGAGGCTCATGGAGCGGTTTGACAAGGACGACCCGGAGATGCACTTTAGAGAGTTAGCTCAACTCAAACAGACAAGTAGTGCAAAGGCCTTCATCTCAGAGTTTCAGAGATAGCTATTATGGTAACAGATGTGTCGGAGAGCAAGTTGATTATGTTGTTTTCAGAGGCCTTGACAGAACCTTTAGGGGGTGGGTTAAAGCCTACAAACCATCTACTCTATACGATGCAATCAGCCGAGCCAGAGATTTACAAGATTCAGTTCTGAAGAACTGGTTTCCACTTAAGACCAACTTCCCAGTAAAAGACAAAGACAGAAAATCTTTTCAACAGGAAGGGCCAAGGAAAAATTGGTTGGACGATGACACGAGGAAAGATTTGAGGAAAAAGTTATGTTTCACTTGTCAGGAACCATGGGTTCCAAGCCACAGGTGCTAAGGGAAGGCCAAGGCCCATTATATTGAGGTCTATTCAGATAGTGAAGGGGAAGAATCCGAGCAAGAAACAAAAGAGGAATTGAGCGCAGCAGAAGAGGAGTCACTTCAGGGTGAAGCACCAGAGGGAGTTATTACTACATTATCTGGAGTACCTAGGTTTCATACTCTCAGGGTCAGAGGAGTAGTACAGGGCCACAGGGTAGGTGTATTGATTGATGGGGGAGCAACCCACAACTTTATTGATGCAACATGGGTGGCCAAGCGAGGTATTCCGACATAGAAATTTGAGGGTTTCACTATAGCGGTAGCAGGAAATAATAGCATGGAGTGCAACAATTAGATTCCCAAACTGAATGTCACATTAGGGAACTACAATATGATAGACTCGTTTTATGTGGTGAATGTGGCGGATGCAAATGTAGTATTAGGCGCCCAATGGCTCTATTCAATAGGAAAATATACTACAGATTACAGGGCAATGGAAATGGAATTCCAAGGACTGGATGGGAAACGGGTAGTTTTGAGGGGCATGAATACTTATCCCCCCAAACGAGTATCATCACAAAGGATGGAGGTCGTGCTCAGACAGGGTCATATAGAATGGTCAGCAGAGTGCTTGGTCATTTTAGAAAACCTCCAAAGAACAACACCCAATATCCGGCAGATATTCAGGCACTATTACAGAAACATGAAAAGGTATTTTGGGATCTTCCAACAGATCGACCACCAGATAGGGGATTTGAGCATATTATTGAGTTGGAGAAGGGGACACAAGCAATCATAACCACTCCATACAGACATCCCAAAAGATACAAGGACGAGATCAAGAAGACGGTCAAGGAATTACTAGAACTAGGATATATTCGACCGAGTTCTAGTCCCTTTGCATCATCAGTGGTCTTAGTTGAAAAGAAAGATGGCACTTTGAGAATGTGTAATGATTACAGAGCACTCAATAAAAAGACCATAAAAAACAGGTATCCCATTCCCAGGATTGATGAATTAATAGATGAGCTACAGGGTGCCAAATACTTTTCAAAAATTGATCTTCGATCAGGGTACCATCAAATCCAAGTAAGGGATCAGGACATTTCTAAAACAGCTTTATGTTGCCACTATGGTCACTATAAGTTCCTAGTCATGCATTTTGGACTTGTCGTCCGCCGATTGCACACCAGTAGCAGAAATCTTCCGAAAGTTGTCTCCTCACTTGAAAAAGTGGGAAAGGTGTGACCTTGGGGGCAAGCACAGAGCTAGGTACTGTCACCTACTCCTAGCTCCTCCGTTTAGGCTAACTCCTAACGAAGCCAAGGGGGGTAGTCCCTAACAAAGAGTTTTCTATGGCTCAATGTTTAAGTTAAGTTTTAAATGTTTTTAGATGCGGATGGGTGTTGTTTAGGAGTTTCTGTGATTTTAGATGATTAATATGATGAATTGAGCACAAGACAAAGCAATCCACGTTGCTATCACTGGAATTAAAAAATAAACAAATATTTTAGCAATTCACGAAAATAAATAAAGCATTCACAGATATGACTTATAATCAAACATTCAATGGACAAATGGCCCAGATTATCAACAATGCTAAAAGTTGGAACCAGTGCCTATGGAGTAAAATTATCGGAGATGCTTCGTGTTTAGAAAGATGTGAATCCCAAAAGATGCCAGTGAATGTTAGGTTTTGCAAGTGCTCTTGGTAATTTTTAAGAGTTTTTAACAGTGGTCTTGCTTTAAGGTGTCAACAAAAAGGTTTATCAAAGCCGGGAGACTCTTCTAAGTTGCCTCCGTTGAAGACATGTCGGGCCCACCCAGTATCCCAGGCTGATATTGTCAAGTGACCAGCTAGCCGAGAATCTATGACAGCGGGAGGTTCCGGCGCCTCTACTAGGAAGTACTTTGGAAGAATCCCTACAACGCCGGTGCATTGGTTACAGGGTGTTTAAGTGTTATTAGGTTGCTCTTGCGGGGTTTAAAGATCCAGTGTCGTTTCTAGGTACTCCGATTTAGGATCGATCAGAGCATACTCTGGCAAGGAGGGAGGGGGGTTAATTAATTAAAGGGGCGTGAGTTGCAAATTTTATTAAGTTAATTAATTAAACCCTCCGACAGAGAGCGCTCTTGACCTCGTCTTATGACAGTGGTTCAAAAGACTTAGCTAATCTAGATGAAACTAATGCAAGGGTTGTGCAAACCTAAGATGCTCTCCGATAGAGAGTGCTCTTGACTTGTGTTTCTGCAAGTTCAAGAGTCTTACTTATGGATGATTTGATTAAACAAACACAACAATTAATATGAAAGGTAGTTGATTAAAACTCTCCGACAAAGAGCACTCTTGATCCACCTTATGGTGAGATTCAAGAGATTTTGGTTCTTTTTATGATTTAACAATTTATAACAAGACACCAACAAGCAATGAT
Organism: Pseudotsuga menziesii; assembly: GCA_001517045.1. NCBI lineage: Eukaryota > Viridiplantae > Streptophyta > Pinopsida > Pinales > Pinaceae > Pseudotsuga > Pseudotsuga menziesii. Next base: position 216,168 of record LPNX011021005.1, on the reverse strand, counting down.
GAATCTAGCAATTAGTGGAAATGAAGCTAAGGAACAACTAGCAATTAGTAAGAATGAAACTAAGCTTAATCAGAGAGCTAAACTAATTGCTTAAAGAAAACTGAACTAAGTAAATCATGAAAATGAACACGACACACTTCCCCAAAATAGGGGAAGTAGAAAAGAAAGGAGACTTGCTCCCACTCAACCCTTTTTTATTAATCTTTTACAATGATGATGTGTTATTTGCTTCTTGGAAGAACGGGGAAAGAAGGGGATGAAAGAGAAGGGATAGCAGTCTTTTTGTTCTTCTTGCACTCCTTGTCTGTTCATGGCCTTTGGGCTCTCCTTCACCTGTCTGCAATCTAAGAGCTCTAGACACACACTTGTTATGATATTAGTTGATCAAAAATAACTTGAAATTTAATCTACAAACTTGCTACAAACACTTACCCAAACTCACCGAAAAGAAGGAAGAAAAGAGGCAGGAAAAAGGCAAGGTAAGAGGGGTGAAAAAAGGGTGAAAAGAGGAGAAAAGACAAGTCAAAGAAGGTTGGAAACTAAGTGAGGAAGAGGGCTGCAAATGAGGGTGAAAAAGGCTGAAAGTACAGCCCAAAAGATGGTTGAAGAAAAGGATGGAAAGAGACTGCAAAAAGTGGAAACAAAGAGGCAAAAGAGGGTTGTCCAAAAGGGTGAAAATGGGGAAAAGTGGACAGCGAACAAAAGGAAGGAAAGGCTGCAAATAAAAGGCCTAAAAGGCTGAAAATAAAGCACAGGGCAGCCAACCGGGGCAAGGGCTAAGTGAATGAATGTTCACTTTAACCCAAACGTGCCCTAATCCCAAGAAAATAAAGATTTTTTAATTTAAAAGATGAATAAAAGTAAGGAGAGAATGGTCAAACCTGTGGATCTTTTTTAAAGCATTTGGATCTCGTGAAGCATGCAATTACCGGAAAAGTGTACTTGACTCCAAGAGAAGAAGATGCAGCTGAGCTCGAACTTCTGCTTGGTTGGATGGAAGGATCTGCAAAATAACACTCATAGACTTGCCAAACAAAGGATTAGATCTTGTATTGTTCACAAATTAAAATAAAGAAGAGCATGAACTATAACTGAATAAAACAATGCTCTTTTTTAAATTCTAAAAGTAAATCAATAAACAGCTAACTTGCAAACCGCAAATACCTGTTCTTATGTACTTACATAAGCCTTCTAAAGCATAACATCATAATCTCAAATAGACAAGAAAGAAAAGCATTATAACAACATCACCTCATCTATCAAGTGCAATCATCCAAAGAATCACACCACATGAGCCTCCAAAGCCTTAATTTTATTCCAATGGTTGCATAGAAGGAACAATGAATTACAAAAGTTTCACCAGAGTTTCTCTACACAAATCCATCTGAATAGAGCTAAAGGAGCCTCTATTTGTACAATGAGAGAGTGCTAAAACCTAAAACCAATCCTCATACCCTAACCAGCCTGGCCACCAAACAGAGGTCCAAAACTAAATCGAAGAACCGGGAGTGAGGGGAGGCCTCCACCTAGGCAAGGCACCTCCACTCCAACCCTAAACACTGAAATCCATCCACATATGAGCCCACACGTGTGGAAGGCGCCCTCAAGAGAGAGAGGGGCGTAAATGGATGAAGGAGACGCCCTGCTGCATAGGAAAGCTGCCTGCTAGGTCTGGAAACCTACTTTGTCAGGTCTGGAGGAGCCACCGCTAGGTTTGGGAAGCCTACTGATGGTGTAAGCTTTAGTCTTCACCTCGATTAAATCACCGGACCAATGAGTGCTCTCCATCTCATTCTTTAGCTAGAGATGACATGTCTGCTAACGGATAATAAATTAATTGCTCTCTTAATGATGACTGAAGCTGAGTTATGATAACTCCAATCATCATAAGTGCTCCATGAAATGCCATTTAGCCTTTTATTTTACTGAATTTGGATTAATTTGGAGAATTTTAATTTTCTCCAAAATAATCATTTTTTTACTCAAAACTGACTTTTTTGAGAAAAAATGCATTATGTGTCCGATTGTTGATCTGAAAGTTGGTTCTGACTGGCTGGCTGATCAAGAATGATTTTTGGCTTAAGGTTAGAGCCTTCAATCACTGAATTTGGAGTCCGGATGACCGACTTACCACGAACGGGTTTTTTCTATTTAATTTATGGAAAAATTAACCCAAAAAACTTAGGAAAAGTAATTAAAAATTAAAAAATAATTTTTTCCCCGTTCGAAAAATATTTTTTCGAAAAATTTTTATATGTCCAGATGACTTAAGACATGACCATGATCTATCTAAAAAATGTCTAGTAGGTTTATAACACTCAGTTGGACTCTAATAACCCCCCAAAGGCCCAGAATTCAACATCGGGCATTCCAGTTTTGGAGGAAGCGGGAGAAAACCTCGTCAATTATACTCAGCTGAAGGCAAAGCATAATTGTCAGGGGCAAAAAACACCATGGAATACCTTATTTGAGATTCTACGTCTCAAGAAACCGAACCACTCAAAATACCCTACTAGCACATTTTATTACAAACCCCGTGGGGCCATGGCCAAGATTATTCAAATCAAAAACTGGCTAGAAATGCAGACAGATCAACTAATACACTGGAATCCAACTTTGCACAAGTCTGTCAACCGGCGGCTCCTCAGGTAACCCAACTATGGTACAAAAAGTTCGATAACAGGACTCACCAATGCTCCAGCCACTTTCCAATCTTGCATGAACCACACTTTCAGGGCTCAGTTACAGAAGTATTTACTAGTATTCTTTGATGATATTTTAATCTACAGTAAAACTTGGGAGGAACATTTGAAACACTTGGATGAGGTATTGAAAATTCTAGAAGAACATTCGCTTTACGCGAAAATGTCTAAGTGTGAGTTTGGTATGAAAGAGATGTTGTATCTAGGGCATATAATCAACGCAGAAGGGGTACAAGTTCATATGGAGAAGATTAGAGCTATCTTGGATTGGCCTACACCGAAAACAGTTACTAAATTGAAGGGATTTTTAGGTCTTTGCACATATTACAGGAGGTACGTTAAGGGGTTCTCTCAATTTGCCGCACCAATCACCGACCTTACAAAGAAAGGGGCATTCACGTGGACATAATTGGCACAGCAAACCTTTGAGAAAACGAAAACAATTATGAGTTCTTATCCAGTCTTGGCACTACCAGATTTCTCATAGCAATTCATAGTGGAATGTGATGCTTCAGGAGAAGGACTAAGGGCGGTACTAATGCAAAAAACATCACCCGATTGCATTTGAGAGCCGAAAACTTAAAGACTATGAACGCCACTATTCCATATATATGATAAGGAGATGCTAGCCATCTTACATGCCTTAACTAAATTCAGATAATATTTGGTGGGAAGCAGGTTTAAAATCAAGACAGATCACAACAACCTCAAATACTTCTTGGAGCAAAAAGAGTTAAATGAGCGCCAACAGAATTGGGTCAGCGAGGTACAGGCTTATGATTTTGAGATAGGGTATGTTAAAGGTAAGAAAAATGTAATAGCTGATGCCTTCTCCAGACGACCAGCTCCATTATCCCTCATGAGTATATCCATGAATTGGAGATCTTTTCTCTTAGTAGAATATTCCAAAAACAAATTTGCTTGTGACTTATTATAGACAGATCTACGATGACAAGTATAGGATCATTGACGACATCATCTATTACAAAGGTAGGATATACCTCGTCCCAGAATCAACTTTAAAGAGGAAGATCATACAGGCATCGCATGACTCACCACATCAGGGCATCCAGGATTCTTGAAGACCTCTAGACAGATCAGAGAGAGGTTCTCATGGAAAGGCCTCAAAGGGGAGATAATGCAGCACGTTTGGAAATGCAATATCTGCCAGCAGAATAAAATCGAACACACAGATCCAGTAGGGTTACTTCAGCCATTACCGATACCTGAGCAGAAATGGTAGAGCATCTCAATGGACTTCATTATAGGGTTACCCAAGGTTCAGGGACGAGACTGCTTATATGTGGTAGTAGATCGGTTGACCAAATTTGCTCACTTCTTTGCTATCTCTTTCGACCTAAGTCACCTAACACGGGGACACGGGACACAAAGGTAACGAGGATTCGAGTGTCTGACACAGACACGTTGACCCCCGGAATCAGGACATGTAGGACATGTTATATATATATATGTTTAAAAAAAATTATATATATTAAAAATTTAAAATTATAGACATATAGATCCATTTTTTTACAAATATTCAATATAAATCAAAATCAATGCACATTTAACATTAGTATTACACATTTACAAATCAAATCAGTAATCACAATCACATTATGAGACACATAGATATCATAGTCATAGATCAAGATGTCAATACTCATGAGTCAAAACCATATTTCTCATTAAGTCATGAAAATCAAAATGTATACATAATCATATAATGTATTGCATAGATGTCGAAATGCCACTCGCAATAGTAAATACAAAAAGGTGTAGATCAAAATAGAAGAATGAAGAGTCTCATCTATCAATAGTCCTCATTCTCCTCCATGCCTGAATCAACAAACTCATCACTGCTCTCCTCCTCCTCCTCAACCATGATAGGATCAATATCTGCTGGTGTGGAGGATGACCCTTCCAAAGGATCACTATCATCAAATGTCACTGGCTCTAGCACTAGATCATTAAGATCCAAGTTGGCTAATGCCAACTCAGTACTGCTCTCCAAACCCATATCATCAGGAAAGACATCCCACATCTTTGTCTTTCCCTTCACCCACTCCTCCCTATTCCTGTAAATAAGACAAAGATTGGTGTGCACATACACCATCATCTCTGCTCTGGACTGCTCAAGCCTGCTCTTCTTCAAACTGTATAAGTTGCCATATGCGCTCCAATTCCTCTCACAACTAGAAGATGATGTAACTTGAGAGATGATCCTCAAGGCTAGCTTCTGTAGAAAAGGGCATGTTGCCCCATGAATTGCCCACCAATTATAGGGCTTCTTAACTTCCCTATCTCCAACCACATCATAGCCTCCAAATCTCCCAGTAGCACAGGAAAACTCTACAAAGCCCGCCTCCACCTCATCAAGTAAGTCTCTATCCTAAAATAGCCGCCTAAATGCTATCTTCCTCCCCTATGAAATCTCTCCATCCATGTGAGGAGGGACTCTATGTGATGTCCCACCAGTGAGCCATTCCTGACTGTAGAACTTGTGGTTCAAGGAGTGGGCCAAGCAATGCAAAGGTGTACAATTCTTATACCACCTGGAGATAAGAATATCCTGAATGGCGGACCCTAAGTTCTCAGTTGATGTCTCATACTCGAGACACTCATTCTCCATAACAATGGTCCTCATGGACTCAATCATGTAATCCCACCCCTCATAAACATCTGCTAGGATGGGTTGGTCCATGTCTGCAAAGCGCAACAAAATGAGTGGCTCCATGATCTTAATGGTAAGATCCACCCTCTCCCACCAAACATCATCCAATACTGTGTCCACCTTTTTTGATGCACTTTGATCTATCTTTCTCCAGAAAGACCAATACTCTGAAATCACCATGGACCCAAGAGCAGTTTTGACCTCCCTCAACCTCTTGAGCATGATGAATGAGGAAGCAAACCAAGTATCTGTAATCTTCAACAATGAAAGATGTGTGTACTCTTTGTAGATGGTGAGGGCATTTGTATGGTTTTGTACAAAGTTACAGATATGGCGTGCATCCTCAATAATGTTGCCAATCCATGTCACATCTGAAGAAATGGATTTGAGTGCTAAGTTCAAGGAATGGACAATGCAAGGTGTCCCAAAAACCTGTAAGAGAAAAAAAGACCAAGTATAAATGACTTTACAACACTAACAAGTTAACAACTCAAATCATTAACAATGAAAGGTGTCATAAATGAAAATACCTATGGATATTTAGTTTCCATAATCATGCAAGCGCCCTTGCAAATAGGTGCATTGTCCGTTATGATTTGTACACAAGAATCAACACCTACTTCTTCAATAGTTTTGATGAATAACTCACCCATAAAATGTGCATCCTTGTATTTCCCAAGAGAATCCACCGCTTTCAAGAACACTGGTCCATTTTGGGAAGATACCATGAAATTGATGAGTGGATGGCATGCTGGATCCGTCCATCCATCGAAAACAATACTCACTCCAAATGAGGGCCATGTTGCTCTAATTGGCTCAAGAATTTTGTCCACCTCCTTCTTTGCCTTAACCAACAATGTGGTTCTAAGCTTCTCCGAACCAAGAGGCACATAACAAGATGGAGCTTGTTCACTGAGACTTCGACACATCTCAAAAAACAATGGTGATCGTGCAACATTGAATGAGATGAAGTTGAGGTAGAAAAAGAATGCAATTGTGAGGCTTACCTCTTCTCATGCCTCTTTTTGGAAAATCTTGTCCATTGGACCACTTGAAGATGGCCTCTTTTTTGCTAGATGTGTATCACCTCTGCTAGGTGGAAATGGAGGCCGAATTGTAGAGGGTTTCCTTAAGAATGGAAGAGGATCCTCATCCTTTTTCTTGCTTGTTGCTGCTACATTCCCTAAGCCTTCTTGATCCTCCTTTCCCATTTCTTTCCTTTGGATAACACTCACACCTTTACATGAAGAAATCCCACAATTAGGAAGGCCCAACAAATGGCTCTTAACTCGATAGTATGTGCTCTTGAAGTCATCCTTGCAAAAATTGAAAGTCCAAGACACATTGCCTCCCTCGCCTAGCTTTGCCCCAGGCCCTTCTTTCCTAGTCACATACCTCCACAAAGGGTATTTCTTCTCTTGGGCTTGTTGTCTTGCTAAAACAAAATTCAATGGAGCATGAGCTCCACTAGCAGCAGATGGAGCACTAGCAAGAGGAGTAGAAGAGCTTGTGTTTGGAGGAATAGGAGGGGAGACAATAGATGGGGTATTTCTCCCAAGGTTACAAAAACCGAATCGGTGGACCGGTAGACCCTCGGAACCGGAACCGGTCAAAAACTGGGTAAAAAACCGGATCATAAAACCAGTCCACCAAAAATACATAAAATATTCAAAAAAAAAAAAATTTAAATATTCATGTGCATCCATGTGAATTCAAACCATTATACACAAAATATGCAAAGTTTCTCATGTATATAGCATATAAGAGTTCAACATCATACTACATAGAACCAAAATAGCACCATAAGTTTCTCATGTATATAGCATATAAGAGTTTAACATTGAGTGCAATCCATGTCTGCATCAAAATACATCAACAAAAAGGCTCTAAATGGCCTATGCAAAAGACTAGAGTCAAAGACTAAACAATCTAATCATCTGAATCATCTGAATCCTCAAGATCAAACTCATCAAAGGCCTCAGACTCAGACTCTAAGCCATCAACTATATTCTAATGCTCAATATGGCGTGCCTGAGCTTGGGCCACCTAACTTGACTCCCTTGGTCCAGGAGGCACATGTCCAACATCAACTCCCACATCCTGCTGTTGTGGAAGTGGGTCCAAATCCAGCCATGAGAGGTCTTCATTGTCAAATGCTGCTGGCTGAGTCTCCACAACCCAATCTGTTGATGCATAACCATCATCTAAGAAAATGGAACACGATTCAGGGGTCTTGTTCTGCAATTGGTTGCACTTCAACCTAAGGTTGTACTGAACAAATACCATATCATTCAACCGTTTTTGCTCTAAACAGTTGTGCTTCTTGGTGTGTATACGCTCAAAAACACTCCAATTGCGTTCACAACCAGAAGCACTGCATGTTTGGCTCAATATTCGAACTGCAAACTTTTGCAAATCAACGCACTGACTGCCAAATTGTTGCCACCAATATGCTGCATGTAAGGACAAATTAAAATTAGCAAATGAATTTAAGCACAAACTCGAAAACAAATCCAATGAATTAAAATATACTTCGTAATTAATTACCTAGAGGATCTTTTGATCTACCTCGTACGACTGTAGCCAAGCCGAAGATACCAAGACTCTCATTGAAATGCAAGAGCTTGTTGTGTATTTCATCTTGTTTATTGGGATCAAAGACCATGCGCTCAATGCATTTATATAATCCTTCTTTTACCTCCCCATCTACTTCAAAATCTTTTGTGTAATGGTACCTTCAGAAGATCCAAGACAAAAAAGATGATCACATTAAAAAAAGGATAAACTTTTGCAATTAAAATTTAGTAATATAACTTAAAAACTTTGAAATTAGTTACCTTGGATTCAAGTAATAGCCTGCAGCATGTAAAGGCCGATGAAGTTGTCTGTTCCATCATTCATCAATGATTTTCCACATAGGAAGATATTTTTGTCTTTTGCCCTCATATGCTTCCTTTATTGCCTCCTTGGCTTGATCCATGGCCTCATAAATAAACCCCATTGCTACTTTATCACCATCCACCATTCTCAAGACTTTCACAGGAGGCTGGCTAAAAAGTACGATCTCCTCTGCCTTTTTCCAAAATGCTTTCTCATAGACTTTATCAACAATGTCCTTTCCATCAGCCTTCTTGCTCCATTGAGATGCATTCCACTCATCACAAGAGAACATCTTCCTCAAGTTGGCCTTTTGCTCAATCAAGGACTGCAATGTAAGGAAATTTGTTGCAAATCTTGTGATAGCTGGCCTGACAAGCTCTTTTCCACCAGTGCATTTTCTCATAAGGGTCAAAACCCATGAGTGGTTGTAAATGTATCTTGTGATAGATTTTGCTTGTTCCACACACTTTCTCACCCACTCAATTTTCCCAATATCCTCAAGCATGAGGTCCAAACAATGGGCTACACATGGAGTCTACCAAATGGTGGGATGTTTGTCCTCTAACAACTTTCCAGCTGCAACATAGTTAGAGGCATTGTCCGTGATAACCTGCACCACATTTTCAACCCCCACCTCCTCAACTACGTCATCCAAAAGACGAAATAGAAATTGTGCATCCTTCACTTGATCAGATGCATCCACTGATCTAAGGAACATAGTCCCTTTTGGGCAAGCAACTAGGAAGTTTAGAATGGTGCGACCTATTGCATCAGTCCATCCATCAGACATGATTGTGCACCCTGTTTTACTCCATGAGATTTTGAACTCTATGAGGTACTCTTGTACCCTTTCAACTTCATTTTTCAAAAGTGGCCCCCTAATATCCTCATAGCCAGGGCCTTTGAAGCCTGGACCACATGAAGCTATAGCATCCAACATAGGTTGATAATATATCGACCTTGAAGCATTGAAAGGTATGTCTGCATCATACAACCATCTAGCAATGCATTCCCAAGCAGCCTCCTTTTCCACCTTCTTCCATTTGGCATCAATGGTGGGCTGAGCACCAGGGGTAGTGCGGGGTTGAAAGAAAGACTCAAGGCTACCACGGGGTTTTTTAAATTGGGATGTACTACTTCCAACACCACCAACTACAACACTTTCTTCCCTGGGAATGGTATAAGGATCATGGGCAGGGTTGGGAAAACTAGAGGATTCTTCAAAACTAGGGTTCCCCTCAAGAAAATCAGAGCTACAACTTCTCCCTATCTCTCTTTGCACCCTCTTGTTTTTGGATTTTTCAGCTTGGTAAGATTCAAGAAGACCAAGCATCTCAGCTCTCAAGTCATCAAGGACTTTGAGGCATGTT
>LPNX011021005.1:105076-206389 GCA_001517045.1 Pseudotsuga menziesii | reverse complement strand
TCCAAAATGCTCCAAATCTGATGCAAATGTCTCCAAAGAGATTCAGCCCACAAATTCTCCAAAATACTCCTTCAATCTCCTCTTCCAATCAGCCTAGGAACCAGCACTAAGACCCTTAACAATCAGCACCATCAAACTTCAAAGATCCGAAGACACCCAAGCACATACTCAAAAACACTCGAATGAATAGTGTGAGTGAAAGAGAGGGGGTGGGGATCTTTTTATAGGTTAATGATGTGTCTTTTGGGTGTCCAGATACATCCCCCCAACCAACATTCCAAAAATTTTAAAAAAAAAACAGTTTTTTGAGCCTCCGTACAGACCGGCCGGTTTGATGAAAAAACCGGTTTTGAACCGGTTCGATACCGAACCGGGCGGTTCGGGGACTAACCCAGCCGGTTCGATATCAAACCGGCCCAAAACAGCCAGATGTCCCGGTTTTGACCGGCCTGCTGCTGAAACCAGGTTGACCGGCCGGTTTAGCCGATTCCGATCTGGTTTTGACAACACTGATTTCTCCCTTTCCTTTGCCCTTTAGCTCCTCCCCTGGCTGAATGAGACATTGTTCTTCTTGCTTGATGGTTGAGCTTACAATCCACCCAACCAAATCCACCTTCACTGGCAAAAAAAAACCTTCCAAAGCCTTTAGCACCCTCCCAAAGCCTTCAAATCCTCTTCACCTGCAAAAAAACCCTCTTAGAGCCCTCCCACAATATGCAAATGAAAAAAAAAGTGAGAAAAATCAGTTTTAAATGGGCTCGGCCGTCATTTTCCGATCCTATTTTCGGGACACGATTGGACAGCGCCTGGACACGCATGTCTAAACACGAGACACGATTGACAGTCGTGTTGGACACGATCTGTAAATGTGTTTGTGTCCGTGTCCGACACTCGGACACGAGACACGTGGCCCTAAAAGGACATGTCTGGTTTCTTAGCTTCCGACTATTTAGCATCACAGGTGGCCGACTTATTCTTCAGAGAGGTTTTCAGACTCCATGGGCTACCCAAAACCACTGTCAGTGATCATGACAGTAAATTCACTAGTGCTTTCTGGCATGAGTTGTCCAGATTGGTAGGGACAGAACTTGCTACAAGCACAAGTTATCATCCTCAGAGCGACGGGCAGACAGAGATTGTCAACAAGTGGATTGAGGGGTATCTGAGAAACTATGTGGCAGGACAACAAAGGACATGGATTAAATAGCTACACCTAGGAGAATACTGCTACAATACTACCCACCACATGTCTATTAAAATGGCACCTTTCAAGGCTCTATATGGCTATGATGCACAGAACTTTGTAGACTTGGCTTTTGGAGACAGCAGGGCACCAAAGGCCAAAGATTGGGTACAGGACATTCAAGATATTCTCAAGGTCCTAAAGGAGAATCTACAGGCAACTCAAAATCAACAGAAGATATACACAGACAGACACGGGATTGAGAGGAGCTTTGAGGTAGGAGATCTGGTGTATTTACGGCTACAACCTTGCAGGCAATCTTCCCTCAAGAAAAAAGGAGCGAAAAAGCTAAAAACTTGCTTCTATGGTCCTTACAAGGTAGTTAGGAAGGTTGGAGAGGTAGCCTATGAACTAGAACTGCCAATGTAAAGCAAAATCCATGATGTATTTCATGTATCCAACCTCAAGAAAAGGGTAGGGAAACACATTGCTCCATCCACCAAGTTGCCTCCCTTAGATGATGAAGGGCTTTTGGTACTAATTCCAGAAAGAATCCTACAGGTGCGAGAAAGGAAACTCCGAAACAGAGTGGTTCGAAAATACTTGGTAAAATGGAAGGACTTACCTATGGAGGATGCCACATGGGAGGGAGAGCAAGTATTATAGCATCCTACTTTGCAGTTGCTTGAGGACAAGCAATTTCAAGCAGGGAGGACTGTAATGTCGTCTTCTGATTAAGCACCTAAACACTCGCTAACCTACTTAATTCCCATAGGTTCGAGCGGGTACTGCATGAAAGGAAATTGACTGAGGACATTTGATACTTAGAGCAAATCAGGACACTCATTCAGTATTAAAGTCATCAGTTGGATAAAGGAATCCTTATTTACTTAGACTTAAAGTCAACATGAAATTAGAATTGCATGCATGCAAAAGTGAAGCATAAACCCTAAAAGTGACATGCAAACCCTAAAAGCGAATGCTAATCTATTTAAAAAGGGTTATTGGACTAAGAGAGATATCTATTATTATTGTTGTTGATTTGGAGTATTTGAGCAGCAACAGTTGGGGTTGAAGACAACATCTTCAGCTAACAAGGGTTCGGCAGTGAAATATTTACCCTAGTCTCCTTCAAGGTAGGCCATTCAGGTCCACCATCACCTTTCACCTTATTCGTCTGTATCTAGTGATCCAGCATTCCCAAGAAGACTATTTGCAGGTTCATGTGTGCAGTCGGGGATTTAGCTGGAAAACCCCAAAGTATTCAATTGGTCTCTGAATCCCAAATCCTCTTCCACATAACAGCTTCATCTTCATCAGCAGGGTCACTCCACTGCATTGAGTGATTATCAGTCATCAATTTGCTCATCCAAAGCAGTTATCAACAGATCCGTGCAGCTAGGGGCGTGAGCACCAAACAGGAGGATCAATTCGCTAGCCATCTTAGAGGGGTCAAAAACTCTGCATGCACCGGTCATTCTCTCCGGCACGAGAATATCTACACCCCGGCAAAATCTCAGCTCCATCAGGGAACTCCACCAAAAACGTCACCTTTAGTTGAGGAGAGGGTTTCTTGCTGCTGAGCGATAACACCGGGAAGGAAGCATCATTACCTCACCAGTCCAGCTCTGTATGCATGCATCTTATCTCTGGAGTATCATCAACTTGATTATCAGTGGTAAGTGTTTACCTTCTTCCTGTAGATCTTTGCCCTAGTTTAGCTATAATTTAGGGCCATTGGCCCGGCACCTTGCATGCAAATTTTTATTCAGTATTCTTGCACATTTTGAGAGTACAAGTAAGCCCTAGAATAGTGAAATGGTAGAATATCAATGTTTGGGATATTACAAGTCAAATGTTTGAAAAGTGAAAAAATTAAAATTATAATGTATGGGGTGACATGGCAAGTGGACCCATATTATGCATGCGACCCTTTTTCACATAAGGATTACTTAAACTTTGGTTATAAGGTAAAGTGGTGAATGTTTTAAAAGGGAGGTAGTGAATGTTTTATGGTGATGACGCCAAACTCTTCACGTGAAGTGAAGTGAAGCGCCAGGGGGAAGGAGGGGTCCACCCCTTTCAAATCTTGGAGCTTTGATATATGATCACACTTTGGTCTAAAATCAAACCTTAGTTTATGTAGCGCATGCTTTAGAGGTGGCCTCACCAAACTTCAAGTTAACCTTCTACAACTCGCACGTGAGGGAGATGACGCCAAGCTTGGTGGATTTTCGTGAGAGGATAAATGTGTTGGAAGCTAATAAATGGTTGGTAGAGTTTGGTGAGAGAGGTGTCAATCACCTCTTCAGTTCAACTCATTTCCTCTTCACTTCAAGCTCAATTCAACTCAAGTCTATCTTTAGTGTAGGTAGCCCCCCCAAGGGCTTGCTCTGGCTATAAATAAAGCCTCTGCCTCCCTCAGAAACTAGTTCAGGTTGGAGCAGAGAGATCTTGCTATTGTAATTGGCTTATGCCATTGATATTTTTGCTTGATAATAAAGAAGCTTTGGAGGCTAATGGTGTGTTGTTTTGGTGTGTGGGCAACAATTGTTACATTTTCATGAGGTAACCAGTTTCTTTCTTGCAATTTTTGCTTACTTTGGATATTGATCTTGTCTCATCGGGATTCCTCCGAATCAGTAGGAATAGGAATTGTAAGTAAGTTTACTTTCATTTCTATTTATTCATGTATGCTTAGAGATCAAAGATTTGCATGACAAATTAGTTTATTTCCATGCTATTTTAGTCTCCTTTTATATATGTTTTCAAGATCTCACGGATATGCAAGTTTGTGAATGAGTTTCAGGGCATCCATTTTGGAGGAATTGTGGATCTAGTTTGACTCCACTCAATCTCCAACAATCTCCAATAACATAGTCCCTCAGCATCCCACTACGAAGTCTTTGAGTAAAACTTTCGCGGCAACAAGCTCTTTTCTCCATCTCTTTCTCTTCTTAAAAATCAATTTATCCCTTGGATATTTTCCTTGCTTATGTAGATCTATCATGTTTGAAGTTAAAATCTTTCTTTAGATCTCGTTTGCAAGTTCTTAAAGCTTAGATCTAAAGTGCTTTAAAGTTTTACGTTTTCAAGAGTAGATCTGGCATAAGAAAGTTTATTTTTCGCAAAGCATTTTAAGGAAAATTTCTAGCTTGCATAAAATAGTCTTTCCTTAAAGTTGAAAAGATAAATCTAGCATCTAAGTGCATATTGTATTGGCTTCCCAAAAGGCAAGCCAATATCCCAAGGAAAGCTTGCTTTCCTTGGTTAATTTTCACATTTTTTTATATAGTTTTAACTTAGAAAATTTTACAAAATTTTCGCATTGTCCAAAAACACTTCTAATAAAGCTAGCTGGTTTTTAGCAGGTACATCAAAAAGGAGAAGGAAACTCTGCCCGAAAATACACTTTTGGGCCATCCGAAGCTTCCTAGGGGTGCCCCCTACCTCCGGGTTTCTTTTTTCTAGCTTTTTTGTAATCCTTTGGATCCCAGATAACAAGGACCAAAATGCACTTCTAATAAAGTTGTAACTGAGCATAATAAAGATATCTCGAGTAGGTCTTGTCCCTTTTTGCACTTTTTTCATTTTATTTTATTTTTGCTTTAATTTAATTTTCTTTATTCATCTGCTGGATAGTATACTTTGTTTAATATTGCAAAACTGATATATCATTCCATATTCAAAGTAAACACTACTACTTACCCCATGACTTCCCGAGTCACACGAAAGGGGAAAGAGATGCATAGTAGGATTAATTAGACAACTTGCTCTATCCTTTTGCATTTTAAGTTTATTTCACCTTAAAACATAATAAAATCTACCCCTCCTTGCTTTCCCGATTGAGGTTCATTTGAACCGAAAGAGATTCTTGGAGGTCATTTGGTTTCCTTTTTAACAAACAAAACCAATCATAAAATCCTTAAAATTCTTTAGACTCCGTTGTGTATGCTCTGCACCGCTAAGGTTTACCAAACAGTTGGCTACATCAAAAGCAGCGTGGGTAAGATTAGCTTAATCAGTTCTCACTTTTCAATTAACCTCCTCAGGCAAAATTCCAACGCCTCGATTTGATCCGTTGTGGTGGCAAAATCCACAAAGGAAGCGAGAACAACTGGGTAGTGACCTCGAGACACCATTAGGCTACACCCTTGTTGGTGTAGTGTTGAACACGTCTCCAAGACTCCAACCAACCCACATATTCCTTGCGGGGAGCCGCATCGGATAATGATTTTGGACATACTCCTCGTACCTTCGGGTATATCTGGAGTTCCCTTCCACCATAAGTTAATCAACTCATCTCCATATTAATTTAAAACCAACCAAGAGCACTTGCAACACTTTTCGTTGAAGCAATACAACAACATTTTTTATCTGTGGACTCTATTTTGGCACTGGTTCTTTACATTATACAATCATTTGTTTCTATGTGCTTTATATATCATGCATTGATCTTTATGTTGTTGTGTTTAAATATATCCTGTTGCAATATCTTGTGCAAATATTTACTTTCATCAAACTCCTAAATAACTCAATCATCACCATTACATTAAGCCTTAACAGCCTTAGCAACTAAATAGGATCTACCCCCCTTGGCTTTGTTGGGAGTTGGCCTAAACGAAGGAGTCAAGAACAAGGTGACAGTCTTGACTCGAGACTTGCCCCCAAGGACACACCGAGTGGCTTGAAGATTTCTACCACGTCCCCCCCAGGTGTGTGAAAGGCGGCAACAAGTATGAAGATAGGTTGGATGGCATATCCAACTATCTACCTTGGAAAGTTAGAATAACTGCAGTGCTCAAAGAATGGAAGATATGGAACTTTGCAAACACCAAAATGACGAAGCCTACTAACAAGGATGACTTAGAAGAACATGAAGCCCTAGAATCCAAAGCCCATAGAGTGGTCCTAGATGGGGTAAAGGATCATCTGATTCCACATTTGGCAGAGAAAAAGACTGCTAATAACATGTGGGATACCCTGAAGCAGTTGTTCGAGGCAAAGAACGAGAACCGAAAGATGGCATTGAAGGACAAGTTGCACAATGTGAAGATGACCAAAGATGAAAGTGTAACCTCTTACCTAATGTTGTCACCAGACTTGTAGTTTCCCCTATGAGGTGGATCCAAGATGGATGGTAGAAGGACGGGCAACCAAAGAGGTGGAACCAAGATAGCCTCGACTCCCAAATGGGTGGTTGTCACGCCAATCGAGGCAATCTTCGCTTGATGTTGTCTTAGCCCAAGACAACAATGGGGGAGACCTAGATCTACTCCCAACAGGAGAGATCAAACCAAGACACCAGATCAAATCAATGGAACTTGAAGTACGTAAGGTGTAAAGTGAAGTAAACCCTAGATCTATGCATGAAGTCACAAGGTGAGTTAAGGGTTGGATCAAGAGGTATGAAATTGATCCAAGGTCGAAATACAAGTGACTTATGAGATCTACTACTAGATCTAGAATCAAAGTACCAGCAAAAGATGACAGTATCCATTGCCTTGGGAAACATGACCAATGCAGGGAGGTTAAGAACAGGATTGAGGCTATCTAGTACCAAAGGATAAACTTGACAAAAGGTATAACAGTGTCAAGGTACCCAAGCATTAGGGATAAGATCAAAACGCAAGAGAAATTGGCCAAGTGAGGGGTTGCGCTAGGGCTGAGAGATCAGTGCCTTGGGATTTGGGCCCAATGGAGTCACCTAAGCAAAACGTCCAGGAGGACACACTTAGGGTTTGACCCAATCTACAAAACCCAGAAATGGTTTTCCAAAAGATCAAGTGATTTGATCTATAAAAAATTATGATTTTTTATATTTAGGGTTTTGACAATAAAATAAAGGTGCCAATGGATTGAGATCAAGAAAAGAAGAACTAACCTGTGGATCTTACCTGGATAACTTTGTAGATGCCTTGATGATGATGATCTATGTCGTCCCAATCAATTTGAGAAGATTTGGATGAAGCCTCTATGCCAATCGTTTCACCCAAGGAAGCCAGTGCACCCTCCCTCCTGCACAACAAACGTCAACCATATCAAATTTGATGCATCAAGAGAAATGGACAAATGCTACAGAAAAATAACAAGATGAAACCATAGATCACAATGATACTAATGATAACCCCCTGATATAAGCGAGTTGAGGAAGCCCTACAAAAATGCCCAAGTGAAGTTGCCCTCCTGTAAACAAAACAAAGATTCCACGAAAAATATAGACCTCACCACAAATACCCAAATGCTGGGAAGCAATAGACTTTCCAATCACCATCGAAGAACACCAAATGCAAAGGAGACCCAAGAATTTCCTCAAAATAGTTTTTCTATTATCAAAATTCAAGAGCTAAAGACCCCTTTATAATGAGAATCTCTCTCCTTTAAATAAGAAAGAGAGATACCAAAATCCTAACCACCTTTCAAATGGATGGCTAAGATTAAAATATCAAAATGTTCTAATCAACGACTGAGATGAGCTCAACATAAAGTACATGGATCAATACAATAATATAATATATCAATGGACCAATCGCCCTAGGAGAGGGGATCCCACTCAATAAAAATGAATAAAGCTCATGGTGGGTCTAGGGGGTAATAATTAACACCCCTAGTGTGTCCCCATGGCACAATATAAATAAAATATAATTTTAAATGCAAAATAGTGTCTCTCTGAGGAAATTGTGAGCCTCCAAAAGCTCCAGAAAATCATAAAATATGTTGAAGAGATGGATGTGGGTCCATCTAAATGTTGAAACTGCTGGAGAAGGAGTGGAAGACATCACACTCATCATCAAAACTCATCCCATACCATTTCCTTGCCTCAGTAGCCCAAATCAAATTCTTCAATAGCCATTTTTGTCATTTTTAATCTACCTCAAGAAATGTGATACTACCCAAACTACCATCCAGAGTGTCTGCGTTGTCAAACTGAGCCCACCAGGCTCTCTAGGATGGGGGTTAAATTGTAAAAAAAAGTGGTTGGACCACCCCCTCCTCATACAACGCCCTAGGTGAACCAATCAAATCACCTTTCTGCTCTGACAGGCCACTCAACATGGCAAAACTGCACCAAAATGGTATACTGAGACAAATCATCACTGTAATTCCCCGGAACTGAAAATAAGTTGTCTCATTGGACTCAAGGAGCTCAAATCCATCTAAGGTGCATTCTCATACACCCTACATATCTCTGCATGATTGGGTACAATATCTAATATGCCCAGACATAGAAAATAATAGTCTGAAAATGATCAAATAATCAATAATATGATCCAGGCTAACATCAATTTGTTGCAAGTGTCGGAGGCTAAGACATGCTCTATAAATCATTCAAATAATAATTATAGCAAGTAGTAATCATTTCACTGGCGATCTACCAACCAAATATATAGAGTTCTGTTAATTAATTATAACTCAGACCAAACTTTCAAGACCATACTCACTTCATAGTTGTAATCAATTTGCTAGTGAAGGGTGAAGGCTAAAAATCAAAAGGTTAGGCTAAAGGGTGACTACCAACTTGACACTATGACACTTTGGATATGGAAAGGGGATACTCACTCTAGCATATGCCGAACAAGCAATAACACGGGGGATGGCAATGTCTCACAAATGGGTAAGTTACGTTCAGAGGTGCTTATTCACCTTGACAAATGCTCACAATCCAAATCAAATACAAATGAGGCCAGCAATCTTTAGATATAACTTTTAAGAACCATTGCTTTTTGGGCCTTCGAGTTTCCATAGCCTTGATCCATGCATTTGTTACATGGATTTTTATTTATTCAGGCTTCATGCTCCATGCGTGTTTAAAAACACTTGTTACATGGGCTCTACATTTCACATTTAAACTTCAAAGCCAATTTCATTAGGCTTGCCTTGCATTCATGTATGTTCAAAAACACTTCTTTTCATGAATGGGCTTTTTCACAAAATATTCATTTCATTTCCATATACATTGTATTGATGGCAGCGCTATTTGTTTCAGGTTTAGCCAACACAACCTAGGCAACTCAGAGCCGAGACACAAATAAACAGGGAAGCTTATCCAACAAAGAGGCTATAGTGGGGAAAGGTCCTCCATGCCACAAGTCAAGTAGTAGGTCAAGTTAGAAACATAACTGGAAGGTAATGGATGGGTGGGTGGAGATAGTGAACAATGAGACCAACACTAGCAAGCCAAAGTATGGTGGGAATGGTCACCTCTATTCTCCCCAAGGAGGGTAAAACCAATGAGTATGGGTCAAGAACTTCTAGGTCTATGTAGGGACATACATATATAATATCAATACAACCAGGTCCACATATTTATATGATTGTCAAATCAAGACATTAAATGCTAAGACATGTCACAAGAATGAGTATAAAAGCAATAATAACCACAACACAAGATAATATCTGCTGAGTCATATACATGTAAATAACCAATCTGAACCAGCATTTGTCCACTGAGAAACTGCTGCTGCAACTCTGGGCAATACTGACTGCTCTGTAAATGGCTAAATGGCTACATCAGTCCTCAAATCTGAGTGTCCTGAGACTCAATCATGGGTAAGTACTGTAGTCCATCATCAAATAGTGATCCATCATAGATGCTCATCTCAGCATCTCATATGTAAGGGAACTTGCTGAAAAAGTGTACTAGAATCTGATAAAAGAATATGGTAGCCTGGCTCCTATATATGTGATAACACCTAACTCGAGTGGCTCAGGTCAAAGATGAGTTAGCAGCAGTAGGAGGAACTGTCTCAGATTCAGAGTTGGTGAGGATAGCCCTGAAGGGCTTCACCAAGAAATGGGAAGTTTTTGCCAAATGTATTGTTGGTAGATAGAAACTTTCGGACTGGTCCAAGCTTTGGGATGATTATACACGAGGAGATTCGAGAGGAAGCTCTGGGTAGTCAAGTCAAAGAAGAGGTGGAGGATAATGTATCCCTTGCAGCAAAGACAAACAAGAAGAAGAAAGACCTCAGTCAGATCAGGGGCTACCATAGTGGGCAGATGGGACACTATTCCTCGAAATGTCCTGAGAAAAAGAATGTGAAAGAAAACACTGAAAGGGATATGGCAGCATCTGCAGCAGTAAAAGATTATGCCATGAAATTTGAGCAAGAGTTTTCTCTTGTCTCAATTGATTCCAGTGTAGGAAGTTCATCCTTTGAGAATGTCTGGGTTGTTGACAGTGGTGCAACCAGACATATGACTGGAGTCTATGATTTCTTTCAGATGATCACAACGTTGGGGCCAGGACATTTCATCTAGATAGACATTGATAGTCCTCAGATAGTTATACGAGGAGTTGGAACAATCAGGTTTCAACTAGACCTCAATGAGATCCTGGAAATACATGGGGTGTTGTTTTCTACCTGGGATGAGAGTCAACAAACTCTTAGTATCATCCTTTGAGGATGATGGCTATGGAATAATGGTGAGGTTTGGCCATGTCTTCCTGTATCGGAAAGATGAGCCAGTTGGGAACACTATTTTATTGGAAGATCGCAGGACAGACTCTATGTCTTGAGAGGGCATATAGTACGACCAGGAGCAGGAGCAGGAGGGTGGCTATCAAAGTTAGAGAATGAGGATGGTGTTGTATTTGATACATATGGTTCTGAAGAGGAGAGTGACTCTCTCCAGAGCACTGGAAGAAGGCTCAGCTAGTCCAATGATGGCACATACGAGCAGTTGGATGAGGCTCAAGTCAAGTCTCATGCTTCAGAGTTCCGATAAGGAGTAGAGCATCTGTTTCCGAGGTTGATTCCAGAGCAGGAGGGAGCTATTGCAAGAGTTAGAGATTGAGATAGAGTTGGTGACCTTCCTCGTTAAGAGGGAGTGTTAGAAAGTTAACTCTTAAGGTCCTCTTTATAGTTTTGGTGTAGTGTGATAAAGAGGACATGTAATTTGTCCCTTATGTTTTTATCTATAAAGTTGAGTTATATATAAATAAATAATGTTTTGTACTTTACTGTATTGGGTTTCACTTAAATGACATTTAATAATTAAAGTGAGTTAATTATTAAATGAGGGTGCATTAAATAATGACCCTAGATGTTGTAAATAAATCTCAACCACATATTAGGTGGTTAGATGGGTAGTTACAATTTGTAAAGTATAAAACTAGGGTAAAGGACAAATTAAAGACTCCGTCAATGAAGAGAGAGAGAGAGAGGAGATTGACACAGGAGAGAGAAATACCCTAGAAGATTGGCATGATTCCCAATGCAAGGAGCAGTAGTCGGACTTCATTAATTACAGCCTGTCAGATCTGTACACCAGCACGTGTGGGCACAAATCCCGAGGCAAATTCGTACAACAGTCTGACAAGCCAGACTACATTAATTACAAGTTGGGCACAATTCCCGAGGTAACATTCATTGTTGAAAGTACAGTTCGTACAGCCACGTGGTAAAAAAGTACAATTTCGTACAGCACACATGTGAGGTCGTACAACAGATTGTGTGCACAAAATTCGAGGTATTTTGTTGTTGTTTCAGTTTGGGTGAATTTGTCAGTAAGGGTTGGAAGAGAAATAATTTTTGTGTTGTTGAGAAAACAATTTCTGAGATTCTCCTTTAAAAATAATTTTTTCTTTCTAGGGTTTTTCCCAAGAGTTGGAGTTTTTCCCGATCTTTGACCAAATTTTTTGTGTATTCATGTGTGAATGATTTGCTTCAGTCTTGGAAAGTTCTTGAGTTGGCGGTTTGTATTTCAAATTTAAGAAGTAAATTTTTAATCATAAACCCTAGTTTCTCAAGTGTTTGAAATAAAGTATGAATGAAAGTTTCATATTAATGTCATTGAATTTCTTCAATATATGTACTAGCATGACAATTTTTTTGTAAAGGACTTGGCTTCCTACGACTTAAACGTCAATCCGATCATTCCAAGGTGTTTTTTTCCCTTGTCAATTATGCAATGCTGAATAAATGATGTATAATTTTCGAATTTTTCACCGCTCCTCCAAAGTTGGAATGGTCATCTTGGTGGGTAGGCCTTAGGAGGTGATTAAAGTTCATGTGTCAACGTAAATGAGCGTGCTAAGCATCAATATTGAGTCATATAGACATGTGCTAGGTCCCCTTAGAGTTTCATATGATTCCGAGAAAAATAATTTTTTCCGATTTTTAAGCCATTTTTTAATGGTTTAATTATAAAACTTCAAAATGTAATAGTTGATGGGTCTGGAGTTCGTTTTTGGCGTGGGGATGTTCGTTTTCACACTTAGAGCATCCTCATTTCCCCATAGGCCACTTTTCATGAGTTTCAAGCAGCTAAAACGTCCTGTGGAGCATTTTTTAGCTAACGGAGCATTAAATTGGCATTTTAATGCGAAAGATGCATCAATCTGGCACTAAAGTCAAAAAATTGATTAAGTCAAAAGTCAAAAAATTGATTAAGTCAAAAGTCAATTATTTAAATGTGGAAATGACTTGGCATGAGGACCCCATCTCATGCGCCTCTTGTTGATGTATTTGTAACTTCGGAATGTATTCACTTGTATATTTTATGTATTGTACCCTGATGTTTATTCTGGGAAGTATCTGTAATGTAATTGAGTCATGTCATGCATCAATCTGGCACTAAAGTCAAAAAATTGATTAAGTCAAAAGTCAATTATTTAAATGTGGAAATGACTTGGCATGAGGACCTCATCTCATGCGCCTCTTGTTGATGTATTTTTAACTTCGGAATGTATTCACTTGTATATTTTATGTATTGTACCCCGATGTTTATTCTGGGAAGTATCTGTAATGTAATTGAGTCATGTCATGCCTCGATGTTCCTATAGGGAGATTTAATAATGTAAACAAGTCATGTAAAGTCATAGAGGGTAACCCTCCTTATTGATCAAGGGTTAAAGTCCCCGCAGTTGTGGGGCCCTAGGGTTATTAGACTCTCCTAGAGAAGTCGGCCCTAGTGAGTTATTGTCAAGTCGAGAATTAGTAGAAATAGAGAGTGAGCCTCTCTATTTATCACACATTCACTCACACTCAGTTATAGCGCATAACTGAGAGAGAAGAAGTTGTTGGGACAAGAGAGAGAGAGAGACTACTGCTGTTGGGAGATCGTCTTACTGTTTTTGGGTTTTACTTTTGGTGCCGATTCTATCTCTGAGGAAGTTGCGGGGTTTTCTCTTTTATGGTTTCCCCGAGGAAAATTTTTGTGTCTATTGTCTACTATGTTTGATTGTTGTGCTTGTTATTCTCTCAGTTAAAGATCCTAAGATAATGCTAGCTTAAATGTTAAAAATCTAACACCTCTCTTCCATGTGATAAATTAAACTTTGATTTTGGTTTGAGGTAACGAATGGTTAACAGGGTGACATCAACTCACCTAGCTTTCATGCCAACATCATGTGGTGTTGCGTTAGAATGAAGGGGTGGACCCCCCTTCATACATATGTTACAAGATACCTTGGATATAATCAAAGTTTGATATACCATGGTTTACCTTGGATAAATGAGACGCATGATGTTGGTAGGAAGATCACGCATGAGAGGAGGTGACGCTAATGATGAGGATTAGCGTGTGTGTGATGTGGCCAGTGATAAGTGGGTTGTTGGAGTTTGGTGGAGAGAGGAGCAGTTGTCTCTCCAATTCCACTTAACTCCAACTCACTACAACTCAGTTAAACTCCAATCAATTGAACTTCTTCTGCCAGTGTTGGTGGTGCCCCCCTGGGCCTGCTTTTGCTATAAATAAAGCATGCTTCTCTCCCATTGAAACTAGTTGGAATGTACCGGGAAGAGCTTTCCTATTGTGACCTTTGTTTATCTGAGAAATAAAAGAGACTTTGGAGGTCTAATTGTGTGGTGCTTTGGTGAGAGGATGAATTATCATTGTGCTTTGTGGAGATAGTCTTTGTTGGATCCATCTTGTTTCTAGGTACCAAATCTAGCTTGCTTGAAGGACCGGTATCAGTTTTGCAAGGTGAATTAAGTTGTTTGTTTACTACTTTAATTTATGTAGTATGGATGCCTAGAGATTCAATCAAATGTTTTCATGTGTTTATGAACATCTTCAGATTGATTTCTAAGTGTATGTGTTGTTGGATTTGATCTTGGTTGTTGAGTTGTGTGAAGTGCAGGTCATCTTAGCTAGAGATAGAGAAGATTTTGTTTGATCTATCTTATTTCTAACATTCTTGTTTACAAATAAAGTCCATCGGTGCCCCACAATCAAAGCCTCAACGATCATCTTGTTCTCCAAGCTCCCCTTCTCTCCTTCTCAATATTGTTTAAAATTTATCTTGTTCTTTTATTGAAAACCAGTTGCAGATCTAAGATTAAAAGTTCATTTTTCATACATAGATCATAATTACTTTTCATTTCTAGATCTAGCTAAAAGGTTGAAAAGAATAATCATTTTCTAGTATAGATCTACACAACCAAGTTTTTCTTGCTTCAAGTTATTTGCATTATAAAATTAAAAGTCTTGATTAGAAAGATCAACTTCCGAGTTTAAGTTTCAGATCTAGCATCTAAGTGCTCAAATTGTTTGTTTTCCTTATGGAACAAACAAAGACCCTGAAAAAAATAGCTTTCTAGCTCATTTTTTCAGTTTCTTTTACTTATAGTTCATTTTAGCATTTTACTTTAAAAAATCGACAAATTTTGTTAGTTTTTCCAAAACTATCTTAAAGTGTTTTTGGGCATATTCTATTAATATTTGTTGGCTGTTTTTTGTAGGTTTACGATAAAAGAGGAGGAAACTCTAGCGAATTTTCGCAAAATCAAGAAAAAAGAAGACAAACGAAGCTTCCCCTCGCATAAAAATTAAATTTTTCATAAGTTGTAAGCCTTTGGATCCAAAGTATAAGGACCAAAGTGCATTTTTGTTTTATGTTGTAAGGTTGTAATAAAGGCTTCAGTAGGCTCATCAGAGCCCACTCATCATCCCCGTCGGTGCACTATATTCGTGGTTTTTGATTTTTAGCTAGTTTATTTCATTTTTTTGTTTATGCTTTATTTTTGTAATTAAAGTAAAAGAAATACTTACCCCACGCTCTCCCGAGTATCCTGAAAAGGGGAAAGAGATTCGTGGTAGAATTTAATTAGAAAATATTTCATTTTGCTTCTGCATGATTTAAAATAAATCCCCTTGCTCTCCTGAGTACGGTTCATGGATAAGGGCTTGCCCGAGTATTGAACCTGGAAAGAGATTTTTGGGATTTATATTTTCTATTCAGACAACTTTTGTCCAAAAAATCTTTAAAATCAACAAGGCCCTCATCCTCATATGCTCTACTTCCATTGCAGTTTTGTCTGATCAATTCGTTGTATCAGAAAAGGATTTGGGCGACTAGTAATTAGTTTCATCTCTTAATCTCTACCAAACAACGAAAATCCAGCGTTGTGTTTTGCTTCATGTGGGGAAATTGTACAGAGGAAGCAGGAACGACTGAAAAGCGATCACGGGGCCTGTTACCTACTAGGTCATACCTAGTTGGTGTTATCAAGTGAGTCGGGTGATGAGAACAAACACTTGTTCATTATTCAAAGTTCGGAAGTCATTCAGCCTTCCTCTAAAGAAAAAAAATTAAATTTTCTTGTACCACATGTTCATACCCTCTTGGGGGAGTTGTAATAAAATGTTCTAGCATGGTGGTGTATGTAAAAGACTCGGTCTCCTAAACTTATTTATCAATCTGACTAGAACAGAGTGTTTTTTCCCTTAGATATTATTTGTTGCTGAACAAATGACTAATAATTTCTGAGTTTTTCACTCATACCTCCAAAGTTGGGGTGGTCGTCTTAGTATTTAGGCCTAGGGGGTTAATAGAGTCTATGTGTCAATGTTTATAAACATGCTAGGCATTAATTTTGAGTCATATGGACATGTGCTAGGTCCCCCTAGGTTTATTTTTAAGTTTTGGTAAAAATAAATTTTCCCATAAACTTCGGCTATTTTTTAATAGTTTATATGGGAAAATTGAGATTGTAATAAAAGTGTGGTTAGGAATCAGCTTTAAACATGGGGGTGCTCATTTTCTAACTCAGAGCACCCGTTTAACCCAAAAACCCACTTTTCCTAAGTTTTAAGTGATAAATTTATCACTTAAGTCAAAAAATCTCCAAAAATCATTTTTATTAATTAAAAAATCAAAATAATTAATAAATGGAGAATATTCCTAAAATCCTAAATCAGTGGGATTTGCTCCGATTTGACTGAAATCAGTCTCATCGGATCTCTTTAGTGAAGGCGAGTTGGACTCGGGCTAACAGAAGTGGTTTTCCAGTTGGCAGAGGGTACTGAAGGCTCACGCAAGCTAGATGGTTGCGCCCCCTTTCTCTCTGCTCAACATGTGTGGACTGATTTGGCAGCTAACTGAGGGTGTGGTTGGCCCACTGTAAGAGGTGTCACTCCGGTTTGTAGTTCCAGTCCAGTTAGACTCAATCCATCATCAGATCAAACCCAGTTGAACTCTCCATCAGCTGCACTCTCTCTATCATTCAAGCATGCGCCCCTCTTGGCCAGTCTGGCTATAAATAAAGCCCCTGCCTCTCTCACAAACTCGTTTGGTTTGGAGTGAGAGAGCGCATGCTATTGTAATTTGTAATGCTATTTGCTATTTTGCTTGGAATAAAAGAAAGCTTTAGAGGCTAGTGGTGGTGTGCTTTGTTGTGTGGATCAAGATTCTCATGCATTATTGAGGTAAAAGACTGTATTTTTCCATTTTTTATGCATTACTTATGGTTTAGATCTCTCCTATGATGGTTTCTCCGAACTGGTACGAATAGGAAAGTAAGATTACTTTAATTTCTATATTATCATTGTATGCTTAGAGGTCAAACATTGCATGCTAAATAAGTTTATTTTCATGCATTATTAACCTATTTTTTGTATATGATTTCAAGATCTCACAGGTATTGTTTGAGTTTTGGTTGAGTTTCAGATTTCCTAGCTTTGAAACGATGTGTATCTAGCTTGATGCTACCCCTTTCAAAGCAAATATGAAAGACATAGTCCCTCGACATCTCACTACAAGTGTTTCAAAGCAAAACCCCCAGCAGCAAAAATACTCTCTTTCCTTTCTCCTTCTTAAAAATCAATTTTCCCCCTTTGTTACCCAACTTGTTTACTTAGATCTTTGCTTTAAAAAATACAAATCTTGTACTTAGATCTAGTTCTCAAGTTTTGAATTAATCAGATCTAGTAAGCATTGTTCATTCATTTTGAATAGATCTGGCATAAAGGAAGCAGTTTTTGCATAGCATTTTCAGTGAAATCTATAGCTTGCATGCAATAGTTTTTCCTTTCAAGTATTAAAGTTATATCTAGCATAAATGTGCAAATCATATTGGCTTCCCAAAAGGCAAGCCAAGATTCCAAAGAAAGCTTTCCTTGGTTCCTTTTGTACATTTTTTCAACTTTTTTTAACTTAGATTTTTTTGGGTAAATTTTGCGTTGCCCAAAGACACTTCTAAAGTGTTTTCGGACACTTTTTACTAAACTTTGCTTGTTGGTTTTTAGCATGTCTGTTCAAAAAGAGGAGGATACGCTGCCCAAAAATCAAATTTTGGGCCATCCAAAGCTTCCAGGAAGTTCCCCCCTCAGTCAGGCTTCTTTTCTTACTGTATTGTAAACATTTGGATCCCATATAACAAGGACCAAAGTGGATTTCCTCTAAAGTTTTGTAACCAACAAATAAAAAAGTTTTAGAATAGGCTCTTTAGAGCCCACTCCTCATCCCCATCCCCCAAGGGAGAAATCTGTGTTTTTGTGGTTTTTTGCATTTTCAATTTTTTCAGTTTAGTTGTGTTTTGCAGCACTGAATACTTTGAATCACAAAAATTCTGTATTTTTCAATTCAAAGTAAGAAATACTACTTACCCCACAACTTCCCGATTGACCTGAAAGGGGAAAGAGATGCGTGGTAGGACTAATTAGACAATTCGTCAAGTTTTCTTGCATTTTCTTTTTTATCTAAAATCAACCCCTCCTCGCTTTCCCAATTGAGGTCCATCTGGACCAAAAGAGATTCCTGGAGGGTTTTCTTTTTAACAAAGAACACAAAGTTAAAATCCTTTAAAATTACCAAGACTCCGTTGTGTATGCTATGCACTGGCTGCGATTCGTTCGATCAGCCGGCTACATCAAAAGCAACGTGGGTGACTAGAATAATTAGTTCCCACATTTCTCAATAAACCTCCCCAGGTGAAAAATCAAACGCCTTGAATTAAGCTGTTGCGGTGGCAAATTACCCAAAGGAAGCAGGAACAACTGGTCAATGACCTCGAGACACAATTAGTCTACACCCTTGCGATGTAGAGTTGAACACCGTCTCAAAGACTCCAACCAGCCTACATATTCCTTGCGGGTAGGTGTATCGGTTAAGGGTTTTGGACATACTCCCCGTACCCCCTGGGTATATTGGGAGTCCCCTTCCCCCCTAAGCTTAATCAACTCATCCCACATTAACTTAAAATTTGACCAAGAGCACTTGCAACATTTCTTTCCGCAATTCAACAGCAATGTCTTTTGTGGACTCCATTATTGGCACTGGTCTCTTTTTGATATCATCATATGTTTCCGCATACTTTGCTTATCAAGTATTAATCTTTATGCTATTGTGGTTTAATCAATAGTGCAAATATCTTGTGTTAAATTTGTTTATCAAAACTCCTAAGTAACTCATTCATCACTGTAAAACACTAAAGCCTTAACAGCCTTAGCAATTAATAGGGTCTACCCCCCTTGGCTTCGTTAGGAGTTGGCCTAAAAGGAGGAGTCAAGAGCAAGGTGACAGCCTTGACTCGAGACTTACCCCCAAGGACACACCGAGTGGCTTGAAGATTTATGCCACGTCCCCCCCAAGTGTGTGAAAGGCGGCAACAGGGCCCCATTGGGCTACATCCTTGTTGTAGTGTTGAACATCACCCTGTGACTCCATTCAGCTCACATTTCCTCGGGTGCTACCACACTTGATGAGTCTAGACATATTCCCTGTACCTTCATGATATATCAGCAATCCCCCTCCTTGCTAATAATCCAGATAATTACCACATTAAAACCAACCAAGAATTTACCCACTCCCTTAATTACTCATCTAATAATCTAAAATTTACCAACCGAGACACTGCAATACTTTCACTGAGACTACACTAGCAACCTACATTTGCAAAGCACTATTTTCATTTTGCAACTGGTCTATTCTGTTCTTTTATGCATAAGTTAATCTCGCAATGTGTCTCAAATGATATGTGTTTATTTCATTTGCTAAGTGTAAATCTCTTTGCAGTAGTTGGTGGGTAATCTTTAATTTCACTCCATTTCAAAACTCCTAGAAAATCTGTGTTTCCTACTTGCATAATTAGAAACAACCTTAGATTTATTTTTCATAGGGTCCACCCCCTTGGCTTTGCCAGGAGTTGACCTAGACGGAAGATCTGAGTATTAGGTGACAGCACTTGGCTCGAGCTTGCCCCCAAGGTCGCACCCAATGGCTTGAAGATTTCTGCCACGTTACTCGAGGTGTGAATTAGGCGGCAACAATATCCATCAATAACTATGGGAAATAGCAATGTTGCCTAAACTTAGAGGAGCCATGAATTAAATCCCTAAAAGAGTTAATAAGCCTTAGGTGCTTGAATAAATACTATTACCAAGGGCCTCAAATAAAATTAAAAGCATTAGTGCATCCATGCACAATGGGA
Source organism: Pseudotsuga menziesii (assembly GCA_001517045.1). Taxonomy (NCBI): domain Eukaryota; kingdom Viridiplantae; phylum Streptophyta; class Pinopsida; order Pinales; family Pinaceae; genus Pseudotsuga; species Pseudotsuga menziesii. Next base: position 186,550 of record LPNX011021005.1, on the reverse strand, counting down.
TAATAAAGCTTACAAGAGCAGACGCAAAAGTATGGAATCTCATCATATAGACTTTCAATGAACCCCTGAGAACGAGAAGACTAGATTATCTCTACACACTAAGCTATTTAGAGGAGTCGAGGAAATAAATGACTAGCCCAAAATGTTAGCTTCTCTAATGAAACAACAAGCCAATTTAGTCTTAGACTTGCCCAACAACACCTAACTGCTAGAATAACCTTTACAAATATGTATTGTTATCACTGAAAGTGTAGCTACCCACTAAAGGTATCCCATCCGGGACGGTAGAGGTAAGGTAGCTAACCAAGTGACACCGCAAGGGCCTCGTCCACTACGGAAAGGGGCAGTTGTCACACCAAACGAGCTCTTATCACTTTAGATCACTCCGTAGAATGACCAAGGGGGAGACCCTACTAGCCTATGAGGGATAGCGAAACTACTCAAAGCACTCTAAAGGATAGACAATGGATTTGAGAGGTGAACAATGAGTAGATCGATCTAGATCTAGAAAGGTAGATGTGGTAGGTGAGGTTAAAACCAAGTTGAGGAGGCTTAAGGCAATAAAAAATTACTCAACTTTAAGTGACATGTACCACAAGGAGTTTAGGAAAGTAGATCTAGATAGCTCTAGTCCGAATGAGGAAAACCCAAGTTAGATCCACCTACGGTTTATGCAACTAAGGGAAAAGTGGACCCAAAAGAGTAGTTCAGGATGTCGAATGACTAAATCTAGATGCTTGAAGAGTAGATCTGTGAATTTGAAGAGGGTTCAGGCATACCCAACTGATAGATCTGAAGAATTAAGCAAAGCCTAAGGAGGGCGTCCCACCTAGAGATGACCAGTGCCAGATCCAAGGGAAAATGGAGTCGGATTAATGCCAAACTTTAGATCTAGGGTTTTTAAATTATTTTAAATGTGGGTTTTCAGTTTTGTACTCAAATAATCGCTCGATCTATCAGATTTAGAATGAGGGTTTTTACAACAAGGGTTTTATGTGACAATTAGATAAAAATATGGAAAATGATACTAACCTTGTAGATTGTACCTAAAAATACTTGCAGTTGCCTTGTATGTCGATGATCCTTCCACCTAGTTACAATTTTGAGTTAGATTCGGTATCTACGAAACAAAACCTCCTTGTCCAAGGAGGGAGTGCGTCCTCTTCACCTGCAAAAGCAAACTACCGAAGTGAGATTTGATCCACAAGCAAAAGAGAAACTATGCAAGTCATCTAAAGATAAAAATGCAATGCACGAAGTAGTAATTGATCACGCCCGGAAGACGAAACAATTCACAAGAAGAGATGATGCAAGTCGCCTCCATAATCTCTCCTCAAGCAAGTTGCTACCCTGCAAAAACAAATTCGGCCTCCACAAAAAGTATATCGTTTGCATGCAAGATCCACTAAAATGTCTAAGCAAGAGGCATAACAATAACAAAATTTTCAAGAGATTTCCAAAAAATTTCTAGTATACCAATATTCTTAGACTCAAAAGTCCCTTTTACAATGAGAGAGCATCTCAATATATAGATCTCTTTGATACAAAATACCTAGATCCAATAATATCAATGGTTAGGATCATAAGATACAATCACTCTAATCAACGGCTAAGATTAGCCGAATACATAATGTTACCAACTATTTTGTACAATAGTTGAACTTCCTATTGAGCCGCCAGTTATCGAGCATGATGAATGCTCATCTCCAGAGTTCAGAAGTTCAGTGTGTTCCAGAGTCAGCCAGTTTTTGGCTGAACTATTTATTTTTTGTAAAATACATATTCATACCCCCTTGGGGAGATTGTAAAAAATGTCCTAGCATTTAATTTTTTATAAAAGGCTCGGCTACCTGGACTTGGGGCATCAAGCCGACTAGCCCAGAGTGTTTTTTCCCTTGGTTATTATTGGTTGCTGAACAAATGACCAATAATTTTTGAGTTTTTCACTCGCTCCTCCAAAGTTGGGGTAGTTGTCTTGATGTTTCGGCCTTGGGAGGTTATTAGAGCCTTCATGTCAGTGTTTTTTGTCATGCTAGGCATTCTGATTGAGTAGTATGAACATGTACTAGGTTCCCCTAGAGTTTCGTTGGATTCCGAGAAAAATTATTTTTTCCGTTTTTTAAGCCATTTTTTAATGGTTTAAATGGAAATTTTCAAAATGTAATAAAAGTGTGATCCAGAGTCCATTTTCGGCATGGTTGGGCTCATTTTCAAGCCCGGAGCAACATCTTTATCCCAAGGGCCACTTTCACCATCAGTCGGGCAGCCAGAGCACCCCGTGAGGCAGTATTTGACTAAAAATGCATCATGATGACATTTTAATACTAAAAATGGACATTTTGGCACTTGGTCAAAATATTTTTTAAAAGTCAAAAATCATTATTTTAATGATGAGGATGACATGGAGGTGGGTCCCTCATGCCATATAACCCATTTCAAAATATAATATAACTTAAGCTATGGTTTAAAAGAAGTGTGGTGATTTAATTTAAAAGATGGTGACGTGAGTTTTGAAATGCCCACGCTTATGTGGAAGTGGGATGGATGGATTTCGCGCTAGCTTGGAGTATGTGGATGATGAGTGGATATGTGTGGTCCCCTATCCACATTAAATTAAATCTTTTAAACCATGATATTATACACCACACCATGCAAATTGTATAAGTCACGAATTAATGCATGAGATGGTGACGTGAAGCATGGAGCTCGGGCATGGTTGGTTTAATGTGTTAGTGGTGACGTCAACCCAATATTAAGAGCTCGCGTTGGCTTGTTTGGTGGGGCTCTTCCCTTGATTTATGCACAGCAAATCACAGCTCCCTTCACCTAAAGTTCGATCTCCCACAAAGACTCATTGCAGATCCCTTTGGTTCACGTGTATGCACTTGGAGCTGCCGCATTTGATGGTTGATGGTTCCAAGGAGGGGATGGGGGCGCCTTACCAAGGTGGAGGCCACCTCCCCATCTTTTTTAATTGCAGCTCAAGTCTACTAAAAGTAGTGTGCACTCCAAGCTTGGTTTTGATTGGAACTCGACTAAGCTATTAGCTCTCCTCAATGCCGAGTCTGTTAGGTTTTAGGTTGTTGGTTTTTGTATAAATAGAGGTGCTTGGCTCCTCTTTCAACATGGATTTTTTTGGGCAAACTTACTCTGCCAGATTGTAATTGTGTTATAGCTTTTGCTATTGGAAATAAAGTGACTTTGGAGGTCCGTATGGTGTGTTGGTTCTTGTCATGGGAAGTGCTTCATCTATATCAAGGTGATTTTGTTCTTGTTTATTACTTATATTTCACTATTTTGATCAAATTGTTAGCTTAGAAGGATTTATTAAGTCCATAGGGTGGGCATATGAGTCCAATTTGTCCATTTATGTTGGGTTTTATATGATTTTGAAGAAGTAGATTGTAGTTGGAAATACTTATACTCTTCTAATCCCATTTTGCTTTGCATACAATATTTGATCAAGATGTGTTTGTAAGTGGTTTCTTGTGCAGATCTCCCAGGTTTGAAGAGAAGTTTGAGCTCGATTGCTTCTCTCATCTCTTCAAAAGACCTATTTTTCTGACATTGTGTGCATTTCAGGGCCTCCTAAAGTCGATCTCAAGCCTAAAAAAGTTTGGCAAGAGGCACTAGTTCGAAGATCCATCTCTCAAAACTACATCTTAAAACTCGGTTACTTGCTACCTTGGAAGCCCTAAACCTCTTCCTTTCGTTTTTGGCCTCCTACCTTCTTCTAGCTTTTTTCCCTCTCTCTCTCTTTTTTGCAGCCCTCTTTCGCTGCCCTCTTAGCTCTCTTTCGCTGCCCTTTTTTTTTTCCTCTCTCTCTCTTTTTTGCAGCCTTCTTTACTGTTGTTCGCTTTCCCCCTTTCCCTCTTTTCCTCACTTATTTCAGCCCTCTTTTTTGCTTTCTTTTTGCCCCATTTGACCCTCTTCATCTTTCCCACTTTGCCTGTAAAAGTTTTGTATCTAGTTTTGCTTCAAAAAGACTAAAATTTTTGCATTTTAAAAGGGTAGTTTCTGCACTTAGAATAATTTCATTTTTGTTCGCATCTAGATTTACTTTGATTTTATTAACGAATAATGGGTGCTTGAGTCATTGTTCGTTTTGAGCAGATATTGAAGAAGAGGTCAACCAAAGACAAGTCTAAAGACTTGGAAATATTGAAGAAAAAGTTCCCAACAAGAAAACAAACCACATCCTTTTTTTTGTACAAGCCATTAGGGCTTCTTCACCCTTTTATTTTTTTTAAGTTCTCTTCAAAGGTTAAAATCCCCAAGCATTGTAAATTATTAATAAAAAGGCTAGTGGGAGCAAGCCTCCCATCTTTTCTGTTTCCCCTATTTGGGGGAAGTGTGTCTTGTGTTCCCTTTTCATTTTTACTTGGTGTAGTTTTAACTTAAATCACTTAGCTTAGTTCTCTTGTTAGACTTAGTTTTCATTTCCACTAATTGCTAGTTGTTCATTAAGTATAACTACTAATTGCTAAATTAGATTTTATTACTTGCACTTTCCTAAATTGTTGTGTATCTTTCTCTATAATTGTTAATCTTAAAAAGAACCAAAATCTCTTAAATCTCACCATAAGGTGGATAAAGAGTGCTCTCTGTCGGAGAGTTTGTTTAACTGTCTTTCTTTTATTTTCATGCATTCTACTGTTTGCAAGTTAATCAATTAATTTCTAAGTCTCTTGAACTTGTCGAAACCCAAGTCAAGAGCACTCTCTATCGGAGAGCATTCCCACTGCATTTCCTTGCATCAAGCATATAGTTTAGCTAAGACTCTTGAACTTTTGTCATAAGACAAAGTCAAGAGCGCTCTCTGTCGGAGGGTTTTAATTAATTTATTTAATAAAATTCTCAACTCACATTCCCCTCTAATTTATTTACTTCGTTGATATCCTTCACCTAGTATGCTCTGCTGACTTCATAGTTGGGCTCGTACTCAGAACAGTGAATGGACTTGCTAAGACCGCAATAACAACACAACTAAAATTTTACCCCTTGTTGCCGCCTAATTCACACTTTAAGACGCAGGAAAGTCACAACCTGCTATGTGTGTCCTTGGGGGCAAGCGAGAGCTGGGGACCACTGTCACCACAGTCTACAGCTCCTCCGTTTAGGCAAGATCCCAACAGAGCCAAGGGGGGTAGTCCCTATGGGAAAACTAAGTTCCAGATTTATTAATTAATTTACAGATTAATTAAAGGGATCTTTTATTAAGGCTCAGGCTAAGGTTCTAGGAGATGACAGTCAAACAAATGCAATGTGCAGGATTTAAATGACAGTCAGTCTTCTTAAAAAAAAACCAGTGCCTAAAGAATGGAGTCAGAAAATGCAACTTTACAATTTTACAAATGAATCTGAGATCTAAGTTAAAATTAAATTACAGCTTAGGTGTTGTACCACAAAATGATTGAGCAGATAAATAGTGAATCAAGATATTTAAACAATGTACAAATGATCTAAATTTACAATGTCAANTGCCCTGCAGAAGTGAAGAAATCCTCAGATTTTTTCAAGGTGTAATTATGTACACTTCATGTACATGGAGTTGCCACCTAGTCGAAATAGGTGGGCAACACCCCTTAACCAACGCATCGGCGTTGTAGAAAGTTTCAAGTTCATTCTCAGTAAGGGCGTCGGAACTCCCCGTTGTCTCAGAGTCACGGCTAGCTGGTCAATCCTCCTAGATACCAGCCCGAGATACTGGACAGGCCGTCATGTCTAGAACGGGATGACTTTGAACACTTTCCCGATTGATCTCTGATACCTTCTTCGTTTCAAAGCCATAATAAACAAGACCATTAAAACTTTTAAAACGTACCAAGAGCACTCACACAACATATCCACTATCTTTATTTCAAGACTTGTATCTTTGTTATTTTTCAAGCATTGCAGAGCTTTGACTCCATAAGGCACTGGTCTATCATTTCATGCGTTGTTATTAATCTAGATCATTTGTCCTTGGCTTATAAAATCTTTATCTGTGAATGCAATTTTATTTTGTACAAGTTCTTGATATACTGTTCATTTTTTAATCTAGTGCAGCAACGTGGATTGCCTTTGTCTTGTGTTCAAATTTTTCATAAGTATAATCATCTTTTAACTCCTAAACAATACCCATTCGCATCATTCGAACATTAAAATTTAACTTAAACACATTGAGCCATAGAAACTCTTTGTTAGGGACTATCCCCCTTGGCTTCGTTAGGAGTTAGCTTAAACGGAGGAGCTAGGAGTAGGTGACAATACCTGACTCTGTGATTGCCCCCAAGGTCACACCTCTCCCACTTTCTCAAGTGAGGAGACAGCTTTCGGAAGATTTCTGCTACTGGTGTGCAATGGGCGGACAACACATAACACATGGATCAACTCAAAAATAGAGGGGGCGCACTAGCTAAATCGTCCAAAGGGGGACGCACCACATAGAATATGACTAAGATACATGGTAAAAAGCACATGGTGGGGCTAGGAGGTGCATAATAACCTTCACTGCCATGGCCCCATGGCACAACATCAAGTAATATGTCAAAATAACATCATAATGTGACCAAATGACCAAATCGTGGCCCCTCAATAATACAACAAAAACGCCCAAAATGATGAATGTTAGGACGTGAGGACCCTACAAAGAGTGATGACCATGTTGGAAGGTGTACAACATATCAACATCATGCCTAGAACATGTTACATGCCATTTCCTTGCCTCATTTGCCCAAATTGATTTCCTTAATTAGCTAATTCTTCATTTTTAATGTGACTGAAATATCCTCCCTAAAGATAAAACTGCTTGTAGCTCACTACTGACCACTCCTGGGGAAAATCTGAGTGTAGAAATGAGTCCGGGAACATAGCAATATGGTAAAAAATAATGGCTACACCAATATGTCTACTGATAGCACCCTAGGAGAATAAAATATATCTCTAAAAGTATCAAAATGTCATTTTTATATGGCATCCAGCAACTGGAAGATTATCTAATCAATATATACCACACTTGTGCCCGAAACTGAAAACTGAGTGCACTATTGGACTCAGAATGTCCAAATCTACTAGGAATGAGTACTCATACACCATATGTCCATCAAAAATATGCATCAAAAGCCCATCCATGCCAGAATAATAATAATAATAATAAAGCCTGTAAATGTTGATAACCACCATAATAACACAAGCCACCAGAATAAATCATCATCTAAAGCATGAATATGTCTGATGGACACTAATAGACCATAAATAATCATCATCAACCACCATAGGCCAAAAATCGTCCCAGACCCTGTTGTTGACTTGGTCGAATTGGGTTGACTAGGTCAAAAATGATCAAAATGATGACCCAACTAATAATATATGATGCTACAAGGTACAAAATGGATAGGGCATGCTTTATTATCTATGTTAGTAGTAAGACGTACAAGTGGCTTCTATTGGCGATTATAAGCACAATCTGTATAAATAATAGATCCAAGTCACAGTGATCAGTTGCTATAAACAAGAACTTCAAGTGTATACTCATTCATAGACTTGGCCATTTTGCTAGTCAAGGGTGAAGGTGGTAAAAAAACAGGTAAGGCCATGGGAATGACTTGACACTCGACACTGTGAACATCTAAGCTGAAGGAAAAGGGGATCCACACATCACATAAGCTGAAACAGGTGGACACTAGGGAATGGTGGTGTCTCAAAAATGGGTGGAATAGTGAGAATGCTCCAATAGACTATAGACAAGTAATCTTTCAAAACATTTATTTGCTTAAGACAAGATATTAGTCAACCTCCAAAGGCAGGTGCCCTATAGGGGCAAATGAGACATACATACAATAAATGAGCGCACATCCTTTGGCCTTTGACTATTTTTCAACATTTACTTTAACTTTAACAATTGAATCAACTTTCACTAGCCATCCTCCGAAAGCAGGTGCCCTGAATAACCTTGTGGGACTCATATAATGACTCGGTATGACCTCCATTGCCCGCCACTGTCCATAGGTGCAATGAAGTGACCACCTTGTTTCCCTTTGGGGGGAAACGGCCTTACATCATACAAAGGATGAGTGCGCGTCTCTGGCAACTGACTAGCTACTTGAAGATTATTCACTTTATTTGCAATAGTGTTTAAAAACACTGTTACTTTGCTGACTAGGCATCCATTTAGATAAGCATTTAAATTCCAATGCCTTAGTGCCTAAAGACACTTTTGGTTAGAAATACTTGTGTTCAAGACCTAGAGGAAGACAATCCCTGTGATGAGAGTCACATAAACCAACATCGAGACACATTTTAAACATGGAGACCTATTCCAACATAGAGGTGAAGGTGGGGGAAATCCTAGATGTCACCAGTCAAGATACAAGTCAAGGTTAAACAAAATATGGAAGACAGCAGATGGACGAAGACAATGAAAATGGTGCCAAGGCCAGCAAGCTGCATCCTTAAAAGGGAAATGACCAAATCCATACTAAGAGTAGGGCATGACCAATGAATATAGCAATTAGATCACTTATATTTTAGATTTCAATGAAAACCAATAAGATATCGCCAACAATATAACCACTATCAACCCAGTCTAACTACTAAAATAGACAACATAGCAAAACTTAAATCCACATTTACACCCCCTCTATCACCTGGGTCACATACCTACATCTGATATGAACAATCTAAAGGCACTAAACGCCACTGTTGTACATCATGGGCATTGTCACCATATCTTCTCTGAAAAACAAAGAATGGCTAACTCAGTCATCAAATTTGGGGGCATGAGGCTCGGTCATGACAAGAAACCAATCATCTGTATGCTCTGAGTCCACTGACATTAGAGTGATCATCAACTAGGAGCTCATCATCTACTGATCTCAAAGCAAAGGACTAGCTCAAGAATGTGCTCAGGAGTCGAGACTCCTCAAGAACAACGGTTGCCCAGCTACTATATATGTAACAACATGTACGTCTAATACAAAAGGCTATGTCCTTTAAGCTACAAAAGTGAAGTAGCTTTGTCGCACTTTCCTGATGCTCAGAATGAAATTGCTCACATGAAGATTATTATATAATTAGTCCAAGAAAAAGTGTGTTTAAAATTTTAGGGTTGCAAGTGAGGATGACACATAAAGGATGTCACATCCAACACATCTTCAACACTCAAACTCGGGAATGGATTCCTTAGTTGAACTTAGAAGCCAAATTCAAGTTGGACAATCCAAAAAACTTGTCTGGATGGATTAAGGAGATTACTCCTTACTCTCTCTCCATGAAGATAGTTCTTTGGACTCTTACATCCTTGTGGAAGGATTGGAACTAGAACAAGGCAAAGTCATTTAAGAATACAAGCCCACTACTGGCTACACATGGCTCTACCATGACACTGTGCTAGATGCACATTTGAACAAGCTCTAGAGGCTTAGAACCAAGCAATTGACTTGGATCTTTTATTAGTGTAGTGTCTAGAAGGCTTTGGCCAAGCATAAGAAGGAATTTTTTTCCCAGTCTCTTATTCGAGGCTTGGTTGTTGGCCATAGATTGGAGACACTTGGCATCCCCTAAATCAAATGTCCTTTCATTGTTGCCTTGAAAATCTCCAACATATTTTTTGGTCATGTACACATGCTAAGTCTGCCTAAACCTAATCTACTCAATTATGTAGCTAGTTTCACCCTATTTCCATTATGTAGAAAGCCACCATGTTAGGTGATAGATTACCGTAGATCATGGAGTTTCATGCAGCTTGGCAGCTTATAGAATTGAAGTATCATTTTTCCTCTAGAAAAAAGCATTGATTCTATGTTTAACCAAGCTCAACATGCTAAGAATTTTTGTGGTTTGACGTTTGTTAATTTCATCTATATGAAACTACTATGCAAGAACAAAAAGTGGAACTTGATGTGGCACATTTGTAACAATTGCTAGAAAACTAGGGTGAGGCTCCCTGCACTATGAGCAAGGAGACCCCAACCACATCTTGCACCTTCAACGCATTCCAAGCAATCTCAATGCTCTGAGGGAAAAGTGAAAGCCAAGACATACTACAGCATGACATGTTATTCAGGAGAGGTTAGAGCGCCACAGTGTCTGGCATGGAAGTCCTCCACCGAGGCCCTGGAATGGCAAGTTTTGAATGTTGACCCTCGCCATTTTTTAGGAGGAGAAATTACCCAATGATGTAGTCGAAGCTAATGATGGTTGGCAATCCATAGTGCCTAGTTCCAAGCTGGCAAATGATGGATAGGAACTCACTCCCAAGGACAACAATGACCCCCACCTAATGCAAGCCTCATTGCAACAATTATTTAATTCATGAACATTGTTATGCATGCTCCCTGCTTTGTGTGCCTTAATGGACAAACTTTATGGTTATTGTGATGATGTGCAGAGTGGAATGTGCCATGGTTATGCGGCTTTATGGGTTTGATATACGCCCTAATAGTCTTCATGATCTTGGGCAGAGATGGTAATTTTTAGTGCTTAGCCTAGACTACATTTTTCCTTGCGGTGGCTGCTTAGCAACCCAACTTTTTTTGTATGAAAATACTGATATGTACATCACTATATATGTTAATAATTAAATTAAAGTAAGCCCAAGAGCACCTTGGGATGAGCAAATTTGTTAAATTTGTGATATAAAGGAGGTAGAGGATGAACACCGTTTACCATTAATATGCTATGCTCTTAAAAAGAAAAGACATAATGTTAACCAATTTCATAACTCAATTATTCTTAGGACCTCCTCGCTTACAATAACCATAATGACCTTGGCACTTTCATTTCTAACATGTTCAAATTAGAAATGGCATTTTAAAGAATATTTAGTCTGATTCCCTTTATTTGGACCTTACTGGTCCTATGGGATTGTAAACATCATCATCATCATAAATTGTCAAAAAGAAAGAGAGATACAGACAAGAATTCTCTTAAGAGTAACTGTCAACCTACTTTAAGGAGCAAAACAGATTTATTGAAGTTTATTCAAATCCTTGACAGAATCTTGTGTCAACGAAGGAAAACCAAAATTATTTAATTATTTTTCTCTGATCTACCTAGCCCAGGCAGTAAAGAATGCCCTTAACATAATTTCTTGCCATTCTTATGTGCTAGACAGGTAGTATGACATTTTTTTTTCTTTATATTTTTAGATTTGAGTAAGCTAAGCTTCTCGCCATGGCCTAAGAGGTCTGCACCAGCCACTTAAAAAGTTGCAGTTATTTACAATCATTGTCGTTTCTTCATTTACAGTTATTTGTCTGATTTTACAGGGCCGGGTCCTGGAGTTTGACCTCAAACAGAATTGTTAATAGTGTTCAGTGCGAAAGTAAGTAATATTTTAATAAATAAAAAATTTCCTTAATAATCCATAACTGAGAATTGGCCCTAGAATTTTAACTTTGCACCAAAGAACAATAAGCTATCAAATTTACAGAGCCATAAAATTCCAGAATTTCAACAGTTTTCCAACTCACCCAGCGCAGAGGCCAGCTCAGCAAATTGCTCATTTATTTTCTCTCTTCTCAGCTTCTCCCTGTCTGCCTTGTGTGATTTTCTAGAAAATACTCTGTTACCACCACTGCCAATGCATAATCCCGTACATTAATGGATGAAAAATGAAAAAGATTTTTTTTCGTTTTTTGTGAAAGTGTTTGCACTAAACTCAATAGAAGCATTAAACTGGCCTTGGCCTGAACAGGTTAAGCTCCACAAGCAGTCAGCTTGGTTGGGCTAAACAGCCTTAAACGGCAAACGAAAGAACACAAGCACTTTCGTTTGGTTATGCTGCAGGGTACTATTAAGTGCACTTCACTTAGGACATGTCAAAGGGGGCTTGCCAGGTACTTGAAAACGGGAGATGTTATTGTTCCACCAAGGTTAGATTTTCCAAATAACACGTTTGTTTCAACTCTTCGTAGGTGGTGGATCCTAATAAACACATTAAATGTGTAAAAAATGCATTATCAAGGAGAGAAATCCACTTTGGTCATTGATACTAAACTCTTTAATGTGTACAAAATCCATTATGGAAAGAGAAATTCACCTTGCAGTTGGCCTGTAGCTAAAATAAACAAAGTACTAAATCAATGTACTGAAAATAAAGAAGAAGATCTTACTTGGCATTGCAGAACTGGACATCAAAGTCCAGGATTTGATCAGTGCTTTCACAGGGGCAAAACTCAGGAATCTCAATAAAGTGGACCGGAAGATTTTTGCTAATAGGTTGGCAAGATGACAGGTGGGCGTCGATCGAATTTGCCGGCATTGTTAAGAAGATTAGATTTTATCCTTCGAATTCCGCGTCTTCGACCAGTTGCTGGCAATGCCGATAGATGAAGGAATGTGCGTTTGCATGGCCAGTAGTGGTAGGACGGGACCATTTAAATGAATTTCACAGCAGCTACATTCCTTTACAAAGTAGAGGATCTTTGTCTCGTGACCTTTTTGGTCATTCAATTGGAAATTGTGCAAAACGACATAAGATTTAAATTAAGCCTAATTAAATTATACATTTAAAACGACATTAGACGAATTAAAATATTATACAATAATATTTATTGGTGTAATAGTATTACACTAAGAGGTGTTAGAATAACATTTATTGATGTACTAATTATATGGTGTTAGAAATATTTATCGATCTAATTTTTTTGTTTTTTTATGAAGGTAGATTTTTATGATCCCAGATTGTATGAGGATGAAACAAGTGTGCTTTTTGTATTGATTTTATGGTCGTCATTCGAGATTGCACGAGGATGAAACAAGTATACTATCCAGATTTATTTTATGGTTGTCGTTTCAAATAATTAGTAGTTGATGCATCGATAGTACGCAGTTTGTGCCAAATAATCTATTTAACTAAAAGACGAGTGATTACAACTACACATAGAGGATAAGTAACATATTCAATTTGTTCCTGGCACTTAACTTGTGGCCTATCATGTTCATCAACCACAAGTTAAGTGGTTGTGCTAGTATAAATATACACAGTAGCATGTGCCGATGGAAAACTTTTGTTATTAACTAGGATACCCATGTAGTTTATTGTTGGATCATGTCCATAGGGATCAAGTAGTTAAGAGATAGTTATGGAATGGAAGACAGTTTGTAAAAAAATAAGTATTCCTCGTATTATTTTAGTTAAACAGGTTCAACTATGAGTTATCCATGCCTAGCTACATGTTATCACTGACATTCTTCATGTTATCCATTTATCAACTATCAGTTATTTTTTATATTATTTTTATTTTCATCCCACATTCTTTTAGTTATCTTCCATGAAGGGTTGGTTATCCTTCATCAACTATGACTTATCCATGCATTGATACCCGTTATCCATTCATCAACTAGCTATCAGTTATTTTTTATCCTTTATTCATAATTATTTATTTTGAATTTTTAACAACTACCATAGAATCAATCTAGAGAGCACACTTGTCTCATCCTCGTCTGTATATGAAAAAACATAGGTCGTAGTCCACCCCAAATCTCAAATTAAAACATCTATCAACATAATTGGATTAAATAATTTGAAGTACAAACTAATTAAGTCCTTCCATCAAATTACACCAAAAATGATATTGATGATACTTAAACTATGAGAAATTATAACACAAATAGCAATTATGGCCCATCATCTGAGAAACATAGTTGCATGTGGAATTAGTCATTAAGGTTCATTATTTTAAAGATAAGAAGATGGTTTTATTTTATTTAAATATGAAGCGAGTGTGAATGGAAATGTTTATAATATTTTTACTATGGTAAATGAAAATGTTTATAAAGATTCTTATTAAACTAGCAACGACGATATTAATTATATCGATAGGTGTTTTTATTTGAGATTTTAGGGTGGACAAGCACCTATGCTTTTCCATATATGGGCGAGGATGAGATAAGTGTATTGTCCAGATTGATTCTATGGCAGTCGTTACAAATTTAAAATAGCAATTACTGTCACACCCACATAGTTTGTGGTTGGATCATGCCGATAGGGATCAAATGGTTGAGAGATATCGATGTGATGGAAGATAGTATAGAAACTTTTTACTATTCTTCGTATTCTTATAGTTAAACGGGTTCAACTCTGATTTATCCATGCCTAGCTACATGTTATGATCGACATTATTCTTGTTATTGATCTAATATTAGTTATTTTTATATTCTTTTTTTTTAATCTATCATTCTTCTAGTTATCTACCATGAACTGTTGGTTATCAATTCATCGGCAATGAGTTATGCATGCATCGCTAACAATTATCCATTCATTAGCTACTATATATATATATATATATATATATATATATATCAACAATGAGTTATGCATGAGCTGCTTGTTTCTTTGTCGCTAAGGGTTTTGATTAGAAGATTGACAGACTTGAGGAGCGCATGCTGGAGAGTCCGCTTTTGCAGATTGCTTTGGTGTTAGTGTTCTCTCGAGTCTCATGGCGGCGCCTGGGGGAGGGCTCATCCCTCCCTCTCCTTCCTCCTCGACTGAGGACGCTTTCAGGAAATTGATCTCGGCTCCTGGGCTAAAGCCGGTGGCCCCATCCGTTCCCAAATTCATTAAAAAACTTGATGCAGTTCCTGAGATCGATCTGCCAGTAGATCAGCCCATCAAGATAGCTCTGGCACTTGCTGAACGTGGCTTGGTAGGGCAGTTCATGGGGTTATGGCCCTCTACCAGAACCACAGACGATTGGATCCAAAGGAATTGGAGGCCGCAACTCAAGAATAGTGTTACCTGTTACCCGGTGGGAAGAGGGTTCTTCATCTTCGAATTCATATCCAAAGAAGACCAAGATCTGGTTTTCAGGAGCGGCCCATATTTCATGGGTACCCAAGGGCTGTACCTCAACAAATGGACGCCGGATTTCAATGCAGAAGTTGATGTTTCTAAGGAAGTACCTGTATGGGTGAGACTTCCAAATCTTCCAGTCCATTGCTGGAACATCCAAACCCTGGAAAAAATTGGGAACGCGCTGGGGAGATTCATAGACAAAGCAGAGAACAAAGGCCAATATTCCTGTGCCAGAATATGCGTAGAGGTCGATCTTGAGGCAGGATTGCCGGAAGCAGTTAAACTGAAAGTCGAACACTGGCACCATTACCAAAAATTGGACTATGAACAGCTGCCGTTCAAATGCCGCCATTGCCATGAGCACGGCCATTTCCAGAAAAAAAATGCCCTCAATTTCAGGTCCAAGATGAAGGAGAAGGTTGGCAAAGAGTCAGGAAAGGGAAGCTAAACAATAAAACTCAAGAAAAGAAGATAGGAGTCGACATGCAGATCCATCCAAGGCGTTCAAACAACCAAGAAACCAGCCATTCTGAGCCCATCATCATACAGGACGCTGAAGAACCACATGTTGAAGATCCACGAAAGACCATCTGCCCAAATGAAAATCAATCTGGCAATCAACCCAGGCATAATGAGATGGCCTCCCAAAGCTCAGATCCATTGGAACCTGGGGAAATACCCCATTCTGACCCAAGACATTCTTCGGCGGCCTTTATCTCTGATTCGACCAAGGAAATAAGGATAGATCCGTCTCCGCTAGACTCCGATCCAGGTGAAGATTCGGATGAAGAGGATTCATCCAGCAGTCTACCGGCGGCCATTCTAAAAAAACCCAAGGGGGAGGAAAACAAAAAAGAAGATGAGAGAAGAGGCGTCATACCTAGCGGTCCTTGAAGGCTCTCAAAAAACCCTAAAAGGAATATTGAATACCAGATCTAAAAAAGGAGGTGCCACGGCCTCAAAAGGGGCCTCCCCCCCTCGGAATAGTTCCTAATGAGGTACATCTCCTGGAATTGCAGAGGCTTAGGTTCTACTCTAAAAGAAGATGCAATGAGAGACCTGGTCAGAATTCACAACCCTGAGATTCTGCTAGTCCAGGAGACTAAAATGGAGGAAGTTACGGTCCTCCAAGCTGGGAAAAAGTTCTAGAATAAAGGACATGGGATTGCCAATAACTCCAGAGGTGCCTCAGGAGGCAGAGCAACCTTCTGGAACTCCAACCTTTATGATCTTGAAGCCGAAATCCGTGAACTGCACTGGGTTTTCACGAAACTCATCCACAAAGCTTCTGGGCACTCTGTAAGTCTATTCAATCTCTACGTTCCTGTTCTGCTCTCCGAAAAAAAAGACTGCTGGCAAATGCTAGAAACTTATCTCAATACCCATCGCCTTGATAATATTATAGTTGCAGGCGACCTGAATGTCACCTTAGCAACAAATGAAAAAAAAGGAGGTTTGCTGGTAAGGGATCCCTCGAGGGAATGAGTAGAGGACATCATCCTTGGATGGGATCTCCTTGACATTAAGCCGGCTAAAGGAATTTTCACCTGGACGAATAAGAGAATTGGCCCTGGTCATGTCGCTGCCCGACTTGACAGATTCCTCGTGCACTCTACTTTTCTCTCCTTGGGGCTTCTAGCTTCCTCCAAAATTCTTCCCCATTACACCTCAGATCATAAGCCAATACTTCTTGACCTCTCTCCTGACCAGAATCTTGGACCGATCCCCTTTCATTTCAGCTCTCTCTGGCTCCAGCGCGATGATTTCATGCAAGTCGTTACAGACTCCTGGACCACCCCTACCAATGGATCGCCCTCCTTCATTTGGGAAACCAAAATAAAAAGGCTAAAGAAAGACCTGAAAAGCTGGGCTAGATGCCTTATCTCTCCTTCATCCCAAAGGCAAATGGCTCAAGTTGATCTAGAGATTCATCAATCTCAAATGGACGCCTCCCCTGTAACCGAAAGCATTCTTAGAAAGGAAGAGGAGCTTCAAAAAAACTTTTTCTCGGCATGCAGGGTGGAAGAAGAATACTGGAGGGGAAAATCCCGGAACCTTTGGCTCTTAAGTGGAGATAAAAATACAAATTACTTTCATAAACAGGCTGAGGCCCGTAAGAATTACAATGCAGTCGCTGAAATAAACTTTCAGGGTGAGCTTATCAAAGATTTTGATGGTATAAAGCAGGCTGCTCATGCAACGTTCAAGGAATTGTTCACTGCCCCGGTCTAAGAACCCATTGATGACACGGCCTACCCGTTTGACCTCATCCCGACTTTGATCAGTCCAGAGGAGAACAATATTCTTAACGCGCCAATCACTATGAACGAACTGAAAGGTATAATTTCGATTATGAAACCTGATAGTTCTCCAGGCCCTGACGGTTTCACTACTAGATTCTTCTCTAACTGCTGGCCTATTATCAAGATGGACCTCTTAAAAATGATTCGTCATTCTCAGTTGGTCAACAGGCTGGGGGGCAGCGCCAACTCCTCCTTCCTTGCTCTGATCCTGAAAGAAAAAGGAGCCAACTCCTTCAACCTGTTCAGACCTATCTCTCTTTGCAACACCAACTATAAGATCATCACTAAGATCATTGCCACCAGGATAAAAAGAATACTGCCCTGAATTATCCCGGAGAACCAAGGTGGATTCATAAAGGGAAGGAAAATCCTGGATAATATCATTCTTGTTCAAGAAGCAATACACTCCAGTTATCAGCGTAAGGAGAAAGGTATGGTCATTAAACTTGATTTAGCTAACGCTTTCGACCGGGTGAGGCATGACTTTCTGTTTTCTGTAATGGCAAAGTTTGGCTTCTCTTCTAACATTATAAACTGGATCAAAGGATGCGTTGAATCCCAATGGATAGCCCCCCTAGTCAATGGCAGACCCACGGACTTTTTCAAAGCCTCTAGAGGCCTTAGGCAGAGCTGTCCGCTGTCTCCCCTTCTTTATGCTATCCAAGCCTCAGTCCTCAGCTTTCAACTCAATCAGTGCCAAGATATCCAAACTCTGCCAAGGCTTCGGATTGTGAACAATACTCGAAACATTAACCATGCCCAATTTGCGAACGACACCTTGCTTTTGGGAGGAGCTAGCACTCATTCAGCCGAGCACTTTAAGCAAGAACTGGAAATTTACAAGGAGGTGTCCAGAAGCAAAATCAATCTCCAAAAAAGTAAAATCTTCAGCTGGAACTGTTCAGCAAGAGAAGTCCGTGATATTACTAGAAAGCTCATGATGGAAGGCACAACGGATTGGGAGAGCTTCATTTACCTTGGTATCCCTATCTGCAAAAATAAAGTCAAATCAACTAACTGGGACTCAATTCTAGATAAAATTAAAAGCAAAATCCAAAACTGGAATGCCAATTGGCTCAATCTAGCTGGTAAGACAGTTCTCATAAAAGCAGTTTTAAATAGCATGCCCATTTACCATTCTTCCATTATGCTCGCCCCTGGTATGGTAATTTGGAAAATAGAAGGTATGCTCAAAAATTTTATTTGGGAAGGAGGCAAGGGAAATGAAAGAAAACTTCATCTTGTTGGCTGGGAGAAAATCCAAAAGCCCCGTTCTGAAGGTGGGCTCCAAGTAAGAAACCTGGCCATCCAAAATCTGGCCCTTGGGGCTAAACTGCTCTGGCATTTAGTTACTGGGAAAGACAGCTGGAGCAAGAAAGTCCTCCGGAAAAAATATTTTTCTGGGACAAGGAAGAGATGTCTGGATACGCCCCCCCCAATAAGAAACGGTTCTTCGATCTATAAACTTTGTATCAAGGCGCTGGAATCTTTCAAAAAGAACCTTTACTGGATTCCAGGTGATGGGAAAACCATCAACCTCTGGAATGACTCTATCTTGGGGGAAATCCCTATAGGGGACTGCTTGGAAGTAGCAAATATCAAACGCTGGCTGGAAAATAAAGGGGTCAATTCTCTGTGGGACCTATCATCTTGGGATGGAAACTTATGGACAGGCTGGGATCTTCGCAATCCACCTCCGGAGCTAGATATTGAAGTTGATAGCCTTATTTATCTCCTTCATAGCTAAGCTCCCATTAAAGAAGGATTCAAAGACAAAAGAGGCTGGGGAACCAATTCTGGACACTACTCCTCCACTGAAGGATACAAAACTATCCATGTTGTCCCATACGTTGCTCCCAATCCGACGACCTGGAAGTATCTTTGGTCTATCGCCTTCATCCCAAAAATAGACATGTTCTGCTGGTCCCTCGCCCACAATAGTATCCTCACTGGAGAAAATCTCATGAAAAGAGGAATGGAAGGCCCAACGAGATGCTCGCTCTGCAAAAGTGAGAATGAAACTTCGGATCACATCCTTTTGAGCTGCCCTTACTCCAAAGAGGTCTGGAATCAAGCCCTGAAAGTGAACCCTGGCATCAATCTCCCGTCCACTATTCAAGATCTGCTGTCAACTTGGATGAGCCTCTCCCCCTTCCAGACTGCCAAGAATCCCCTGCTTCAAACAGCCTGGAACTGGATGCTAAAAGCAGTCTGTTGGAATATCTGGCTTGAAAGAAACAAGCGTATCTTCAGGTATAAAGAATTCCATCCATCCAAGGTAGCAGTCCAGGCAAGAGCTATAGTTGGGGAAGCGCTGAATCAAAAAAAGTTCTCTACTCTGCCCCTTCTGCCAGATGAAAATCATTGGATTGACATACTAGCCCCTAATCACCAGAGTCAAAATCCAACCATCCCCCATGCTCACTGGGAAATCCGGCTTGGGAATATTGAGTTCAACAGTTGGAAATTGAAAATGAATAAACTCTGTCTCTTCTTTGACGGAGCCTCCAAAGGCAACCCTGGTTTAGCTGGGTGTGGAGGTGTCATTACGGAAGCCAATGGCAACGTTATTAGCAGGTATGCCTGGGGTCTCGGCAATGATACCAACAATAAGGTTGAGTTCTGCGGTCTTTTACAAGGGCTGAGAATTGCCTGGGACAAAGGAATAACCAATTTATTAGTTTTTGGTGACTCTTGTCTTCTTATCCAAGCCAACATTAAAAAGAAGAGTCCTTCCAACATTTATCTAACTCAATTTTTTCTCAGAATTCGTCTTCTCTGTAAAGGTTTCCAAACCATAAGATTCTTTCACATCCTTAGAGAACTGAAC
The DNA here is from genome assembly GCA_001517045.1 of Pseudotsuga menziesii. Lineage (NCBI taxonomy): Eukaryota > Viridiplantae > Streptophyta > Pinopsida > Pinales > Pinaceae > Pseudotsuga > Pseudotsuga menziesii. The sequence continues at coordinate 166,638 of LPNX011021005.1, read as the reverse complement.
TCCCTGGCTGACAGTGCTGCAAATGACGGTACCCTCCTGAGCAGAGGCATTTTGCACATGGATGGAGTGGACTCACGATGGGACATCCCTTAGCTGGAATGGGACGAACTCTGCTGATCTTCAGCGATCCTCTGTGCAGAATCTCTGTCAAAAATCTCTCCTCTTCGATTTGGCTCACAGGCTCCTCATGACCCTCGTCTTTGACAGCTCTGTTATTTATTATGATGATCTAGCCCTCAGTATTGCATTTTTTCTCTCTGGGCCGCTGAAGGAAAAGGAAATCTCGTTTGCAGAGTGGATAGAGAAAAGAGTTCCTCAAATACTGAAGATGGCGACGACCAGCTCCTCCTCGGGTATATCAGTGGAAGGGCGTCTTGCTGAGATTGAATCTTCGTTGGGAAGGCTCAGGGGCCGCGTGGATAGACATGACAACAAGCTGGAAGAAGTCTCTCATGCTGGAGAGAAAACCTAGGATCTTCTCAATGAAGACTTAAGGAAACTGAGAGCTAAACAATCGACCTCCTCTGAGAAACTGGAAGAGTTTAAGGATGAAGTGCGCATACGTTTCAAGGACGAAGCCAACATGCTGGGCAACTTTGGGAAACGCCTTAGCAATCTGGAGACAGCGGTCGAGAAACTGGCCTCTAAACTGAATAAGTGAAGCCCCCAACCCGGATTCCATGAACTATGTGTCGATTTGATGTCTTCATTGTAGATCTACTATATTACCTCTATATTTCTGCTAAAATAAGGCTGTGTAGCTTCTATGGAATCCGAGGCTAGATATGAATTAGCATTTACTGCTTGTTTGACTGTAATGCATGTCAAAGCTTTCGGTAGCTGAAATACCGGTTTCTTAATATACTACCTCTATGTTTCTGTTAAAAAAAAACAATGAGTTATGCATGCATCGCTACCAATTATCCATTCATTAGCTACTATATATATATAATTGTTTATTTCATATTTTGAATGACTGTCATAGAATCAATCTTGACAATATTTTAACTACGGCGATAAGCATTTTTATTTGAGATTTGGGGTGGACTACAACCTATGTTTTTCATCTACAAACGAAGATGAGACAACTGTACTGTCGAGATTGATTCTATGGCAGTCGTTCAAAATTTGAAATAAACAATTATAATATTTTTTCCAAGGAAAAAAATCGCTTTATTCTCACTAAATAAACATGAGCTGCCCTTTTGAGGCTTACATAAAGATCGCCCAATCGGTCCTTAAATCGCCAACAAAGGCATACATAAGTTGCCACACGGCATACATAAAATCACCAAAAAGACCTACAAAAAAGTTTGCCTAGATGGTTCATGATTTGCTCTTTGAAGTCCTACCAAAATTATCCCATAGGTTTTGTAAGCTCATAACCTTACATATTGATTAACCAAAAGATTTTATGCATATTCTTTTATCTCCATTAACCCTAGAGGTAACAATAAAGCCTCTTTGGACAGTTTGTATGCTTCAGCATTTAGTTCTATGTAAATGTGTTGAAGGGATATTGTATCGAAATTTTGCATTTGATCTCTGATTGCTCTTAACAAATGCTGAAGATGTGGTGTGTTTATCTGCAACTATCCATTTGCCCAATCTATAGTCATTTTAGAGTCTCCAAAGAGATGAAGGTTTCGAACATGATTTTTCGATGTTATTCAAAGGACTGACCATAAAGCTGATAATTTTGCCTTGTTGTTTGTGCCCTGTCATGGTGCAAATGTAATCTATGTCTTTGTTGTTTCATTCAAGAAAAGAATACCTCCAACTCCTCCCAAGGGAGGTTCCCCTTGGCTTGCTCCATCAAATAAATCCCAAGGAGTGTTTTTGTCTATGTTCGGTGATTTGAGCACTCTTCTTGGTTTTTGTTTTGGTGTCGTTTGATGTTCCATTATTTTATGCAAAATCACATTAACTGTTATTTATGAGGAAGTCCAAATGTTTTTGAATATTGATCTATTCCTTGTATCCCAAATAGTGAAAAGGGTTGGCAACACTTCATGTTGACGTACCCTTTCATTGTTCCACTAGTTTTTCACTCTGTGTTCTAAAGATTCTTCAACTTTTGTGCTTGTGGAAGGGTCCAGCTTGCTTATAACTTGGTTCCACATTGTTCCTGCATAAGCACAACGAAAAAATAGATGAGAATTTGATTCACTCTTAGCTCTACACAGACTGCAATAACCAAGCCCATTGAATCCCCATTTTAGAAGCATTTCCCAGGTCAACAATTTGTTATTTAAAGCCAACCAGAGTGTTATAATTGCTTTTAACGAGGCATTGATTTTCCAAATTCTCGACCACCACCAACAGTCTGTCGTCGGTTGCTCTAACTGGAAAGCTGCTTCGTATCCCAATTTTGCAAAGAACTTCCCATCTTTGGTGTTCCAAGTCCACTTTAATCTATCTGGATCCTCTTATAGGTGGATAAAATTTGCTTAGAGTTGTTTGATATAGAAGTTCCATAACGGTGCATCCATTTCAAGAAGTTCCAGTTCCTGTGTTGACTTCCATACCATGCCTCTCTAGTTTCGATCTGTGTATGAGCTTGCATCCTCTAGAACCGAAATTCCTTTATCCTTTAGATGTGAAATGAGAGAGTCTGTTAACCTGTAGTTTTCTCCAGAGCCTACCCAAGGGTCCTGCCCTATTCTAGTTCTTCTTCCATTTCCTACCTGCCAGGCAACCCAATTTCCCACAAGTGAGAATGCTACCACATAGGCCGTTGTGGTAGCATTCCTTTGTCCCATTCTTGTGTAATTTAGGAAAAGCATAGATGGTATTCCACCCCCAAAATTGTAAGATATAAATTCATATCAACATAATTAAATGAAAATGTTTATGTTGATTGATTTAGTTTTCGAGGATAATTATTTATAGAAGAAAAATGATATATTTATTAATTTAATGGAAATATTTATATTTATTGGTTTAGTTTTTTAGAACGTTTATTTGTACCACGTGAATTCTTTATTATGTTTAAAATGGTTTTGTAATTGTAATGTCTTTTTAAGTACTGAACCAGGGTTTTAAGAAGCGAATAGTAAGATAACAGTAGGCAACGCTTAAATGTGATTCTATCTGATCCGATAACTGGATTAGTGACGCCTATAAAGTAGCAGTTCATCTTTCATTTCTCGATTGATCCTAATTGCAGTTGGTCTATTTTTCCATTTTCTCTCAGACTAGATTGAGAGGGCATCATTATTTTCACATAGCCAAGGCAACCAGTGTTGCTTCCACTCTTTATGTAATCCAACTGAGTCTCTACTATACATCAAGCCCACGATATGCATCTGTTAGTTCATTCCTAGAAGAATTCCTTTCATTTGGTATCCTGAGCGTTCAAACCTAGGAAGTAATAGCATAGTCGATTCCTTGGGTATAGACTAGACTCCTTAATAAGGTGTTTTTTGGTGAGCTTTAACCATGATCATCTCTCGTAGACTCCCAATCTTGGGGACGTACATTCTAACCAAATATTGCAAAAGCCCGTATCCTTCCAAGGAGTAACCATCAAGCTTATATTTATTACACTAGCTGCCCACTCTGCAAGGCAGATCTCACCTTTAGGTACCAACTATCCTCTAACACTTGACTCAGAACCTGATCCCTTAAGTCCACCTTTAAGGGAGTTAGCTAGTTAATCGTTGGCCTCTTTCTAAAAGATAAGCATCTCGATTCTAAGAAAAACATTTTCTCTTACACATAAAATTGAGATGTGTGTATATGTGTTTTTCTTTCACATATATAAAAATTCTTTTAATAATAATAAATAGTGCAAAAGCCCAAAGTAAACTTGTAAGGTTGAATAATCTAGCTTCAAGATCGATTCTTCAAAACCCCTAGAATCTATATTTTCAAACTGACTCACAAATTTAAAAATATGATGTGGATCACATCCTAGCATCTCACACTACCAAAACTCCATTAAAATTGTAATGATGATGCATATTAGTTTAACATATTCGATTACAAGCTTTTAAAAAGCAGCGTGGGGAAGGGATGCTTGCCACACCTGCAAAACCTACTAATTAAAAACTCCTTTCACTTGATAGATGGTTTTTATACCATGGGGAACATTCCATTGAGGGGCTTGGAGTGATCATCCTTCTACCAATTGTTTAAGATGGGCCTTCATTTCTTTTGATTATTCCTCTAATGGAGAGACATAGTGCAAGCCTTCTTGGGTTGGGCGCACTCTATTAGCAAACTATGTGAGACAATGCATTCTTCTAACTCTTGCAACTTGTCATTGGTCAGTTGTTACAACTTGGAGATTTGTCTGGTCTCCTTTGTAATTTAGGTGTTCATCTTTGTGAAACTGTTATTCACCATGGGTTCTTTTTTCTATGTATTTATAAATGTTTTTTGAAAGGGAATATAATTTGATTTATCTATCATAAGATATGGCTTTGGGACTTAAATGTATACCTTAAAACTGTATCATAAGATATGGCTTTGGAACTTAAATGTATGCCTTAAAAATGTATGTTTAAGAATGATCACCTACATAGCACATATGTGGTCAAAATAACTTTAAAAGCAACATAATAAACAATAAATGCCATAGACAAAGAGCACAAGTTTCTAAGATTAATAAGTTACATCATAACTCCCAAGATATTAGGAGAATAAACCTAAATAGTGTAATCCCCCACCTTTAAACCTGAAAAAAAAGCTCAATCAATGAAATGTTGTGAGTCTCAAGTTCTGGGTTTGGTTGTGATAATGTCTTTTGCAGTTATGTATATAAAACATGATATACAATAACATTACCACCAAAATGGTTGCAAAGAAGAACAATGGGCTATGAGTCCATGAGAAAGGAAGATGAAAGGGGGTCCTTGAAAAGATAAAACCTATAAAATAATATTGTCACATGTTCTTTGGAGAAGCACTGTAAAGTAATATTGTCACATGGTTTATTAAACTCTCTTCCAGTTACCTTGACTATGTGTTTAATCTATCACAATCGATCTATCACATTGTGGGTCAAGTTTTCCACATTGTCATCCTGAAGCAAAACTATCACATTATGGTGAAGGCACACATGCCTCATAAGTCATTTCCTTGGAAAGCTCCTTTATCTCCATCCTAGAATGTGATCACACTTTCTCCCGAGTTTGAAACTCATACACGTGATTATAAACAACAACTCAAGGTCATGATATTGAGAGGTTGTGTGAATATGTGGTAGTCCCAATGGCTTGATGGTTGATATTGGAGGATGAAAATTGATTATTTTAAGAATGAATTCTACATTTGTTGAATGAGCAATGAAACTTGTTAATTTGAAAACCCATTATCCACTTGTTTAGGATGATTCTTGAATCTATAAGGTCCACCAGACTAGACACCTAGATAATAAGTTAATCATACTTGCATTGCTTGCACTAGATGTAACAACACCCAGAATTTACCAAGAATAAAAGAATAATTACAATAGAATTTTCAATAATTATAAAAAATATATATAACACAAAACCTAGAAGTATAAGATCTTAAGTTTTAATACCGACTTACCTATGGTTAATGACTCGAGAAGGACTACTCTATAAGTGTCTCCGCATGTGTTTTGAGATAGAACTGAAGTGTTAAGTTTGCAACTTACTTAGCTATCAACTAACACACATCAATTTGTTTGCAGGTGACATTTCAAATGGCCATCAAGACTCAACTCCACCTAACCTTACTTCCAAAACTTGACTTGGGGAAAATAAAACTATAGTCTAAAGCATAAAGGCCAAACAAAAATCAAAGTCAAATATTAAATGATAATGGGAGATTCTTTCACGTCAGTCGCTAAGGCTTTACAGCTGGCTTGGTAAACCCTTTTTAGGGGAAATTGGATTTTTAAACTATTTTTCACCATGTTTCACCCGTCGCTCAGCCAAGGTGGCCTTAGTAGAGTCGAGTTGCTAGTCATGTTTGTTTTCATTAGAACTATACTCAATTCAGATTTATTCCTTTGTTGCATTAACTTCAGGGCTATTGTGGTTGTTTATTATTAATCCTTGGTGTAGAAAGTTGCAGAACCCTCACGACTCTAAGTGGTATGCCACTGATCTCACAATTTCTCTTCGACGACTTTACACCAAGATTCGATTCCAACAACCCTGGTCATCAGCTACTTGCATCGTTTTACTACTTTTCAAATCTAGGTAAGGAGTTTTTCAATTAATTTCACAATTCACAATTTATTTATGCAATGGTTGCTACATCTGACTAAAGGGTTTCTGAAATGCAGGTGTTGTTATCAGTAAGACCACAACTTTGGTTGGCTTCTCCGGTTGTGCTCAGAGTGGTAGGTTCGTACTTAACCCTTCAGTCCTATCTAAAACTTCAAAGAGTGAGACCTTGGTTAGCGTTTATTAGCTACAGTTAGAGAATGATGGAAAGCTTTGGTTGTGGTTTCGTAATTACGATCGGTTCCTCTAGAAGATAAAGGATGTGGAAGTAAAAAGAGTGGTTCAATTATCAATATAGAGTTTGGAACAATTGATAGTTGGGTTTTTAGGTTGTTTAAACTGCCAAGAAGGATTTAAGCTATATTTATGGATAACTTATTTTGTTTTTATTAGGGTTTCTCCCCTATGAACTTGTCAAGCATATGTATATTTTATTCTGAGTTTTTCTTGAAAGACCTTCGGCTTTACTACAGTTCTTGTTTATAGAAAATATAAAGAAGGAATATATATATGTATATAAAAAGCATTTGCTTGTGCTCATAGAGACAGTTATATTCGAGGTTTTTTCATTTAATTTATTGAAAAGATTCTGCTATCTGTATGGCTCTTGTTTTGATTGTTTCTCGATTGTGTATTGATTAATACCATAATAAAATATGAATACTTATAGTTTTACTTTTATTTCTATTTTAATGAGTTCCTACAAAATTCCAGATTATTCTTTGGCTAGTTTCTAATTGCAATAGAAGAAGTAATAACCATCAATTAAGAATATTAATGAACGATAATCAAAGCACTTACAATCCACCAATACAAACTTTTAAATAATTAATCTTTATGATAATAATCAGACGTTTACATAACTTTAAACCATAATATTTCAGTTTTCAAAAGAGATAACATATTTGTTTGCTTCCGGAAACGAGGGTTTAGCAGCCACGCACCACCTGGCCTTTAGGAACTTTGAAGTGTTTCAAGCCTGCAAAGTCCCACCCCCTTGCCCAGAATTTTGGGTTTAAAAACTTACTACCTGCAGCGTCAAGTTGCCACCAATAATTAAAGGGAGTTATTTACTCCATAACCTAGCATTCTCTTATTCTCACCAACGGTTCTTGCACATAGCCTAACATTTCACAAATGTTCTCTGGCATCTCTGCGCTATCTCATGGGGTAACTATATAGAGCCTTCACCCTTGTGATCTCTGGCAGCTCTCATTTTCTCTCTTTTGTGTTTTTATTTTTTTCTCTTTCTTTCTGCATGCCCTCTCCTCTTTTCCTATGACTTTTCATAGCAAATAACTAACTCCCCTTATTACTGGCCACTTGTCTTCATGAAGAATGCTGAGGATTTTGTAACTATTTTAAACCCAAATTTCTGTCAATTAATTGCATAGCTACTTAGCTCTCATTTTTAGAGTTATGTTTAAAATATATAAAAAGAATTTACTTGTTCCCATCTCACATAGGTTAAATAAAATACTAAAACAAAAAAATGTAACAAGGGGTATTACACTAGAGCACTGGAGGGGACAAGTTTCCTAAGGGATCACCGTGTAACAAAAAAATAGAATCCTTACCATATGTTGTGATGAGAATGAGGAGTTCATCATTTATTAGAGGTAGGGTGAGATGCCTAATAAAGTTTTCCACAAGAGGAATCCTAGTACAAATGTTTGGTTCTCACTATATTGTGAGTCTGGTGGGTTGGGTTAAGTGAGAAAAAGAACCCAAAAACCATGTTTTGTCCATGCGGTCTTGTAACCCGACTTGGGGTCTCATCTACAACAAATACCTACAAATGGAAGATGAACCACTCACTGGCATCTACTTGATGGACAAACTCATGAGAAAAGATAAGTCTTTCCCATATTAACATGTACTTTATCTTTGTTAGCATATTTGTTATTAATTAGTGATTTTTTTTTTGGATCTTATAGTGAGTCATTTCCTCCCTCCTTTCAAGGCCACCATCACAATTATGAATGCCCATAATGAAGATATGCATATATTGTATCATGCTTTCAATTTCTTGGAATCATGTATATGTTGTATCATGCTTTCAATTTCTTGGAATCATGAATATATTCTATCATCCTTTCATATATTATATCATGCATAGTTTATAAAGAATATATGTGTATATTGTATTCACACAACCTCTCAATCTTATGACCTCCAGTTGTTGTTTATAATCATAGGTATGAGTTTCAAACTTGGGAGAAACTGTGATCACATTCTAGGATGGAGATAAAGGAGATTTCTAAGGAAATGACTCATTATATATCTCTTCTCTTCGCGAGGCATGTGTGCCTTCACTGTAATGTGATAGTTTTGCTTCAAGATGGTTTTTTCAAAACTCTTGGAATCTATTTTTTCAAAATAACTCCCAAATTCAAAAAAAAATATTGTGGATAAAATCCTAGCAACTCGCACTACCAAAATTCGTTCATCATTGATTAGAGGTTGGGTGAGATGCCTAATACAGCTTTCCATAGAAGGAATCCTAGTAGAAATGTTTGATTCTCACTATGTTGTGAGTGTGGTGGGTTGGGTTGAGTGGGAAACAAAACCCAACTATGCCTACAAATCGAAGATGAACCACTCATTAGCATCTAGCTAGTGGACAAACTCATGAAAAAAAACAAGTGTTTCCTCTGTTAACATGTAGTTTATCTTTGTTCACGTAATTTTTATTAATTAATGGATTATTTTTTGGATATGATTGTGAGCCATTCAATCCCTATTTTCAAGGCCATCATCATAGTTATGAATGTCCATAATGAAGATATGCATATATTGTACATGCTTTTGTCAATTGGATCTAGCCAAAGTGGTTGTGAGATAGAGTGTTGTCCTCCCTCCCCACCCAGATTCTAATCATGCAAGTGACATATTGAGTTCATACTTAGTATATTGTTGTAAAACTTTTAACTTTATGTTGAGTTGGCCATCTAACCCAAAAAATACAAAGTTTATCCTTCATACCATCCTTGAAATAAAAAAAATATCTCAAAGTTTCACATAAATAACATAAATAAAAAAATAAATAATAAAAAAAATATTAAAACATGTTTAAAAATTTAAATAAATTTCCCTTATAATTTCTATTTACAACATTTATCTTATGTTTACACCTGAAATATAAATGTCTCGTGTAAATGGAATTGTCTCGCAACAACAACAAAAAAAATTAAAAATGATGAAAATGTTTTATATATTACAATAACCTCTAAGTCAATTTTTATAAATAAACAACTGTAATGCCCCTTGTTATAATTCAAATCAATAAAAATAATATAAAGAATATAGCAAGTATATAAATAACTCTTAAAGTAGTGAAAAATAATTATACTTTCGATTTTTGTTTGTGCATTTTGAGCCACTTTGGTTTGTGCATTTTGCACAATTTGGATGCTTAATTGTGGCATTTTGGGGTTAGGTTGAAGTTGATTTTTTTCTTACCTCTTCTTATAGAAGTAATATTTTTTTAAGGTAAAAACTTAGTATTTAGCTAGATAATAAGTTACAACTTTAATATGAACATAATTAGACCGCAGACTGCCTATCTAAAAAAGCCCTTTCTTTGGCTTCGGGATCGGGATTTTATTCTAAATTTTTTGATGGTCATTTGACCTCACAAGATAGTTTTATGCTCTTTTGAGCCCAGTGTTGGATCTCCACTTTTTTATGCACCCAGGTGATAGTACTAGAGCGGACTCTTTTAGATGGCTGAGCTACTCTTTTTGGTTCACGGTGGATATGGTTATAAGGGACAAAATCTTCGTTACTGATGGGAATTGTATGCAGCTTTTGTTCTCGCCCCCACTCTACATTGTTGAATTGTAACTCTTTCAGGTTGCTTCTGAAGTTTATATCCTTTAACTCAACTTCATGTATGTAACCCATATACTGGTATGGCACGTCAAATGCCCTTTGATTCTAAATGAATATCAAGATCAGGCTTTTTTCTTCTGAAAAAAAAAGACTTCAATATATACAATATGGTTCTTGTTAATAATATATACAACTTGCTTATACAAATAACTTTGTATAACTTCTACATTAAGTGCAAACCAAAACATCAGTCTCCCATATAGTCACTAAACGATACAACACTAGAGTGATGTGCCAATTTCTTCTTTAATTATAGATCTTTATGATTTACAAATATCTTTAATTTTAATTGGTTATGTATGAAGAAAGTCTTCTTTATTATTGCTTTATTTTTAAAATATTTTGATAGTTTTTTAACTCATGCCAATTATATTAGCGGGCATTTATCTATTAAAAAGATGTTTAGAATTTAGAATTTATATAGAAAGCTTAGAATTACATGAAATCAATATGAATAATTAATAATTAATATATATTTGGAAAAATATTAAAAATATATATGAAAATGTTTTATTAATATTTTTAATGAATAATCAATAAATAATCTATATTTTGAATAATAATTAAAATATTAAAAAATGATATGAAAATGTTTTATTATTATTGTTTTAATAGGTAAAGAGTATATTTTTAATTTAATGGAGGGTTACCTAATTCAAGTGTATATTGTTCAAATCACAAATATAGTTGTGATGGTGGAAAATTTAGGTGGAGGTTTGGTTTCAAGTTCAAGAATCTTTTAGTTGGGAGAGGTTGCGCTCACCCGATGTAAGGTTTACAATTCTCACTTCAACTTCGAGTTGAAAGATATCATTGCAAATTGAGTCTACAATATAGTCAATATTAAGGAAAGTTTCTCAATTTGATACACGCATGAATTGAAAGGATCACTGGTTTCATGGAGTTGGCTCTTCTTCGCAATAGAGGTAAGTAATTATGTTTCCAAACCCAATTGCTTAATAGACCAATTGCAAGGTTGAAGGTTGAAGTTGTCCATTGGTTTTTAAAGGAGATATTTAAGCGGTCTATGAAGGGGAGACATGGTGTTTCTTATTTTATTTGGCCTCAACATTATCGGTTCCTTTGGATTACAAATAGCATAGATAATCACAAGCACCTTGAGGCTTTCCATATAATGAAATTATAAACAATCATAAGTTTCTTCGAAGGCACAAGGACTTAATCTCAAACAGATTGATCCAGGAGGATATCGGTGGCCACCCGCCTATTCCACTTAGACCGCCACCATTGTTTCTTTTAGTTTCTCAGTTTCCTTAACTGTAGCACAATTTACTTATTTTGGCAGTTTTTTGGGTCCTAAACTTCTGGAGCCGTTTTGATGCCCTAAACGATGTTTTTTCGGCATTGAATTGTTGATAATGGATGTATTCTTTAAATAGATCTTTCTAACGATGTATCATGTGCATCAAACATAGATAGTATGCCAAAGTTACGACCCTGGGAAATTGATGTACCAAGTTACCCAACAGGGCTCATATTTCGTCGTTTCACCTCCTAGGGTTAGGTTTTTGGATGTGTAGGGTTTTCCATTGTTTCTCAACAACATGTAGGCATTTGAGCCTCATTGTAACACAGAGTTCAGAGGCATGTAGTCGCCACATCTCTTCTTAGAGATAAGCTACCATCACTCTAGCTAGTTTATTTCCATCATGTCTGTAAACAAGTTTCAGTTCTTTAATATTAATGAAATGAAGTGTTATTTTCGCAGCATCTTTGTTTTTATGGTCATTTGTGTATTATGTTGTGTTGCATAAATCCGGATCACAATTAGACCTCTTTCTTTTCAACTACTAGGTAAACTTCATGCTCAAGAAAAAAATCATAATATACTATATGCAATTATATTAGAAACTTTGTTATAGCAAAAAAATGAAATTAAAGCATTGTAAGCAAAATGTATATCCAATATAAATAAAATACAAGAGTATACTTATTTTATATAATACTTGTAATCAAATATACAAGAATATACCATAAATGTACATCTCATACGTGTTATTTATAACCAAAATTACTATTTAAAAAACAAAAATATTGTGAGATACAACATAGTTATTAATAATTATTAATAAAAATGTATTTACTTGAGAAGGATTAATGGTTACGAAATATGAAATTGAATGTTATTTATATTTTATAGTGTTTAAATAATTATAATTTGAATTTTTAAAAGGAGATGTCTAAAATTTCAACAATTTGGCCTAGACAACCATTTTTCCTAGAATTTGGTGTTCTTTATTTTGCAAAATCGTAATGTAACTATGTTTTAATCCCAATTTTGATGGTAGAAATGGATTCAAGACCCTCAAAAACCCTTGGGGCACCCAAAACTCCAAGACTTAATAATTGTAACCTGGATATTTAAAATTTCTTACCAGATTTTATCAAAATCATTCCGAAAAAATCAACCTATTCCAACTCAAATCATAAAAATTTTAAACTATATATTTATAAAATTAATTCTCAAAATTTAATTGCCCGTTAATAAAAACCTACATTCCTATTACAAATATTACCGTACACTAAATATTCAATGAATTCCAAATTTTCATACACAAAAATTCACCACAACTAAATTATACTGCTACTATGTTTCTATCTAGATCGGCAGATCTACCTCTCCAAACCCTAGCGGTAGTCCTCCTTCTGCTGATTTTCCTGTAACTTGAATTTTCTGGGCAAATCCTTTTCTGGGTCCATAGATCAGGGTATATCCCAGGTGGGTTCATTGAAATGTTGTGTTGATACGGACTCCATTGCCCAATTCACGAAAGGCACTGAAAGTGATCATTGAAAGTACGGTGGTCAAGATCCTATGTCGCCTGCGTATAAAGTTATAAAATATCGAGATAGATTCAAATTGAGGGAATCCATCGTACCGATTAATGTTGTTTTATCTCATGATAAACCCTTACACAATTTGAAACCTTCTTCGACGGTGATGTATACGACTGCTACTTACAATGACTAATTACATGATAGAGGGATCCATATAAATGGAATCGATGTTTTTTATTTACATTTTAAACCCAACATGGGTTGGGAACTCAACATACGATTAAGTAGGTTTTGATACTAAAAGTACGTTTAGTATTTCATATTTTGAAAAATAATTTAAACATTTTTGTTTTGATAGTATATTATATATATATATAGAACAATGAAGGGATTTTTATACAAAACTAAGCTGAGAAAGTGTTGAGAGCAAGAGAGAAGTGGAGTTGATAACCTCAAACAATATTCTCAGCTTTTTAATAGTAATCATGGGAGACTCAATTGTTTCCAAGTATATTTGTTTTTTATATTTTATTTAATTTTACAAATGTATGTTCTCAAAAATTGGAAACATAGCAAAATGTATAAACGATACATTATTTTTAACTTAGTTGAGATGTTGAAATCTCCTTAAATAGGGTCCAATCCACTTTGGTAGCCCAACATGATATTTGCTTCTGCTTCCTTTTTTCGTCTTTCTTTGTTTGTCTTTCTTTCTCTTATGAGAAGAGGAGAGGGACAAGAGGTATCTAAACTTTTAGGAGAGTGAATCATTTTGAGAGGGGGAATTCTTGGGTTTCCTTGTCCGTTGAGACTATGAAGTTGGAGACTATTTCAGCCAACCCTTTAGGGATCAGAGCATCTTATACAGGCCATACTTCTTTCCTGGAAACTGACATGATTGGATCAGAGTCCCCCATTTCCACCTCTTTGGGGTCTATAAGAGCGGGGTTTTCGGACTCTTTTATCATGCTATTTCTGGCTCAAAATCTTCTAGATGTCTTAGGGTTTCATATTTACTGTTGCTTGACAGGGGGATTCCTACAATGGGTTTGCAGGGATGGGCATTCTATGTAGGGGCTCTTTACGCGGGCTCTTGACATCGATTATAAACCACCTTGAACTCTGCTGCTTTAATTTAATTGTTTTTTGTAGTTTGTTGTTCTTCTTTTAGTTTTTGGTATATTTTTGCAAAGTGTCCATATATATGACAAGCACTGCATTTAAATGAAATTTGCTCATATCCCAGTTTTTTAATGTGACTCCAACCCTCGACGTTAATTTTTATGGTTTATGGCAGCCCTTTCTCTAGGTTCACTTCCACACAAATTTAGGCACAAGAGAATTGACCCCCTTTCAGATCTGCACTATCCAAAAAACAACCCAATTTGTTGTCGATGTCCATGAGTGAGTTGTTCCCCAAGGTGAAGAGGAAAATGAGTCAATCTTACCCAACCTAGAGCAGTTGTGATCTCTACTTTTGGGTTAAAGTCTAAATACCAAGGGGTAAGAAACATTCCTCTTGACCCCAAGAAGAAGGATCAAAATAAAAAAATCAGATTTCTCTCCTCTCTGCTAAAAAAAAAGAAACACAAAGTATCCCCTACAAACAACAAAAAGAGTTACTTGACCTTGCAGCATATGGGTTCGATGCTCTACGATCCAAAGTTCCATTGTTTTGGGTTAATCCAAAGCCCATTGAACTTTACAATGAGCACTCTTTGAAAGAGAGTAAATGCTTTCTTACATGGATCTAAGGGAGAGAGAGCCACTTAAGGTATTTCGTCCACCTTTTTAACAATTTTTTGGGGGCAAGGCTTTGGACCGACGCTTTAAGGAATGGACAAGTGCCTTGAAGGCCTGGAGCTAGTCCAATTCGCACATCCTATCCACCTATATTTCAGCTGCAAAAAACGAGCTCCATAACATATCTAATCATGACGGGTGAAAACAACATGCGGTTGCGCTACACTACTTGCAAGCACCAACGACTTCCCCCTCTAAAACACCTCGCCAACTAATGCAAGAGTTCAACTACAACTGACGACAATGGCTAGGGTTGAAACCCTAACTACAGAGCTTCAAGGCTCGATTCCTCCATTCCAATTCCAAAGAAATTGTAGATTTTATTCCAAGAAAGAAACATGATTTATTTTAATATATTATTAAAAAATGTGTAATAATTAAATAAAGTAGACTGGATGTTCTATTTTTGAATTTTGTTATTACCACGGCTAGAATTTGGCGATATAATATTTGGTCAAAGCATAATTAGTCATTAGAGAGACAGGAGCGAGGGGTTGTTATTCAACCCTGAGGGAAAATACATAAGCATAATTCGCTTGGAGTCTTGAGAAGGCGACTAACAATTAAGCCGAGTTTTATGCTCTTTGGTTAAGTTTTGCCCTTCTTTAGTCACATAGAATCCAAAGGGTTATTGTCATAGGTGATTATGCTCTGGTTATTAAACACATGGTCAACAACAACCTTCCTCGGTACATTCACCTTCATAGACTGGTTATCTACGCTCGAAAGATGGTCCATAGCATATCAAAGGCATAACCTCATGCATCTAAATGATAGGGCAGATACATGAGCAAATGAAGCAAATATTCATTGTCAAGGATGATTAGCAATCATAGTAAAAGGTGGAGAGATCAACGTTATTCGTCACACCCTCCCATAATGAATTCCATCACCCCCTCTCATATGTTTTAACACCTTCATAGGAAATCCACCTATCATGTTAGGCATGAAATACCTTCCATTGCATGTGAGGTACAATTGCACTGAACAATCTATCCCATTGCATCTCTTTGGCATTTAATCCACCTCTTCGAAGTGCTTAGGCTTTTAAACTCCCCTAGTGGCTACTTCATTTGGAATTAATTTTGAGGCGAAGGTTTTTTCATCGATTCTTTAACAAAGGAGAGGGTAAGGAATTTGTAAATTTTCCTTTGAAATTCAAACTACAGCGAAACAATATATTTAATTTGTTACTGGATAATCACAAATGAACTTCTTTACTAGTATTGCAACGGAATATAAATATTGAGAAACATTCACAACCTCACATCAAATCTAGACACGGTTATTTTGGGTACGGAAACCCCCAAAAAAACCCAAGATGGGAAAATCGGTGCAGTAGTCGGATATAGAATTTATATTAAGAAGATATGGAACTTTTTACAACCACTA
Organism: Pseudotsuga menziesii; assembly: GCA_001517045.1. Taxonomy (NCBI): domain Eukaryota; kingdom Viridiplantae; phylum Streptophyta; class Pinopsida; order Pinales; family Pinaceae; genus Pseudotsuga; species Pseudotsuga menziesii. The sequence continues at coordinate 150,547 of LPNX011021005.1, read as the reverse complement.
GATAGATCACCCAACCCGGTGAATAGTAACCTCTGCAAAATCATTGAACAACCCAATGGCAAGGTACGACCACCTTGCACAATGGTATGACCCCTGCATTAGCAATACGTCCCAACTGTATGGAATCTGTACTATGCTGACGTCAACAGTACATAATCTGTACATTAACTGTACGACCCTACTGATGTGTATGCCGATGATCCTCTGCGTGATCTGTATGGTCTCTAGCTCAACCTGGTACTCTGACGAATCAATTGGGTAAGTGCTCCTCTGCCTTTTCTATAAACTCCTATGTCTGACTTCTCCCTGTTTGTATTTCTCCTATGTATGTGTCCTCTCCACCAAATCTCATTTTAACTCAATGGCTAAGCAAAAACCCTAACCCTCGCTATGGGTCCATGGATGAGATCCTCCTGTGAGAATCAATGGCTAAGATTATATTAGCCATTACTTAAATATTTCACTTTTCACTTTATTAAAGTGATTCCATTAAGTCAAAATCAAATTAGAATAATTAAAGTATTTTCCTAAGTCAAAACTTAGGAAAATCATTTTAATAGATTTTGATTCCAGTTTAATATCTCTCTCGCATGCAAGGACACATGCAATGCTAGAAGACCTTCCTTGTTGTTGCTTTCTAATGCTCCCTCTCAACGAGGAAGGGATTCAGTAGGTGACCCCAACTTGTCTATGAACTTTACAAAACTGTGTTTGCAAAGTGCCTTGGTGAAAATGTTCGCCACATGCTCATATGTCTGTATGTACTCCAACCAAATGGTTCCTCTCTGAACGCAATCTCTCAGGAAGTGGTATCGAATGACTAGATGTTTTCTCCGGTCATGGAGCACTAAATTTCCAGATAGTATGACGTCACTTTGATTGTCATAGTGAACTATTTTAGCCTTTAAATCACACTCGAACAACCCTGAAAGCAACTTCGTAAGCCACATTCCCTTGCAAGAAGCCAAACTAGTTGCCATGTACTCAACCGTTGTCAAGCTCAATGCAACTGACTTATGGTTCATGTTGAACCAAGAGACAACCCATGATCCAATGTTGAAGTAGCAACCTGGAGTGCTCTTTCAGTCCTCTACACATCCTACCCAGTCAACATCTGTGAATCTTGCTAACTATACACTCCCCCTACACTCATAAACCAACCCATACTCCGAAGTACCTTTCATGTAGCGAAGTATGTGCTACACAACTGTCCAATGCACTCTTCGAGGGTCCACCATGAACTAACTTAAAGAGTTGACTGCAAAGATAATGTATGGTCGTGTGTTGACCAAATACATGAACGATCTGATAAGCTGGAGATACAAGGTAGGATCAAATCCATCAGACCCTGATGCATCAATCTTCCTCTAGTTGGAAACTGGAGGTATGGCTATAGGCTTACAGTCCACCATCATGAATCTCTTCAAGATATATACTACATACTTCCCTTGTCCAATGAAGAAGCACCATTCTCTTTGCCAAACCTCCAATCCTAGGAAGTAATGCATCAAGCCAAGGTCTTTCATCTCAAACTCAATTGCAAGGTTGGACTTGTAGTCGCCAATCAACCTCTAATATCCAATAAGAAAGAGATCATCTACATATAAGACCATTATGAGAGGCACCTCACCTATCAAGAAATCCAGGTTGTGGTCAGCCTCACTCTGCTGAAATCCCACCATAGATAGTTGTCTATCCTCGAGTACCATGCTCGAGGTGACTGCTTAATCCCATAAAGAGCTCTATGTAGCCTGCATACATGCGTCTCCCTATTCTCCACATCAAACCCCTCTGGCTACTCATTGAAAACATCCTCCCCTATGACTCTGTTGAGGAAGGCAGTCTTGACATCCATCTGATGGACACGCCAACCCATCTCTTATGCTAAAGAGATAATGGTATGAATAGAAGAATATCTGGCAACAGGGGTGAAGGTCTCCTCATAGTCAATACCCTCCTTCTGTGAAATCCTCTTTTCTGTGAAGCACTCTTTATACTTCTCCATGCTTCCGTCTGCTGCATGTTTCACCTTGTAGATCCATTTGGATCCCACCTCCTTCTTACCTTCAGGCCTTGACACAACCTCCCATACTTGATTCTTAATGATTGAGTCACACTCCTCAACCATGACCTAATGCCACACATCATGTTGTGCAGCCTCCTCGAAACTAGAAGGTTCAGAGTTAATCAACTATGTCATCAGTGCCATATAATTGAGTCTCTCTGGTGGTTTTCTCCACCTCGTGGAGCTCTGTGGAGGATCAACCTGCCTGGAATATTGAACTGTGGATCAAGCAAAGGTGGTATACAATGAACAAAGAAAAGAGTACCACGACAAAGAGTAGTGATGGAATTCCAAACTCAAATTATGTCAAGCCTATAGAGGCCAGACCTGAATCCAAGTTTGGGCAGAATAGGTCCGATCACCTTCATTAGGCTTTTGAAAGGCATGTTGTTTATGATCAGAATCTACAATATTTTGAAGATAGATCAAGAAAAGATAAAAATATGCTTTAACCTTTTGAGGCTAAAAAAGGAAAAGATTTGGTATATTTTTTGCAGGCCAATGATTGCAAGGAACAAAAACCAACCGTTCTAGAGAAATTTTATGAGGTTTATGACTTGAATGTAGCAGGTTCAAATTTCCAATCTTTATCTTCTATAATGTTTTATGATAGTGGTCCATATCTAAGTTCATTAATAGAGAAACCCTTGACATATGTTTCCCTTGAATTGATTCACAATGGTCTATCACATTGTCGTGTGGATATGTTTCACTATGCGAGACAACAATTTCCTTCTGCTACCCATCCCAACTCTGATCCTGAGGCAATCATTATCAATGATGCTATTAATACATAACCAACTTCTAATGACACATCTTTTGTGCCTACCTTTCTTCATGGTGGTTCTCATTAATTGCAGGATGGAAATTTGATGTCAACCCATCTAAAATCAAATTCTATGATTAGGTAAAAAAAAAAATATTGCAGTCTTCTAATAGCCTAAACAATTTTTTAACTGAGAAAGCAAGAAAACTAGAATATAGTTACAATGTTTTAAGTGAAAAGGACATTTTATTAGAAAAAGAGAAATGTAGGAATCAATCCCCTGGAAATCAATAAATGATTGCAAATAATTCCATGACACAGTTGCAAATTATGCTAGAGATGGAATACAAAAATTGTCGTCGTAGGAGTGTATGAGAAACAATCATTGTCAAGAATGTGGTCAACGAGGTATGACAAAAACATCCTCAACATTTCTTGACCAATTAACTCTGTAAGGATTGTCTGAAGCTTTATCATCATATTTTTGTATCATTTTGATTCAATATGATTTTTTTTATTTCCATGGTTGTTCATTAACATATTTTAATGTCTTTTTGTGCTGACACAATGTTGAGAATCGAGGTAATCTTCATAAGTGGTTTCAATCCATCACCATAAGTAGAAATTAGTATTGAACATGAAGCTCAATACCAATACTTGATAGTTTCAATTTCTGTCCACCAACACCAATCTCGTTACCATGTTTAGAATTGCCAATTCCAACTCCATTTTCTCTTCTTAGATACGTCTTCAAACATATTTTTAGATCCTACAAGCCTTTAGTACTGAACCTTGAAAAAATATAGGGTTTTGAGGGGTCGACTACGATTTAAAGGAAAACAACCACAGGCTAGGGAGAGAAAATCTAAATTGATATAAGCTAAAAATTCATGTGAGAATTATGAAAGACTCTCATATTATATAGAGAAACACTGGTGAAAGCTTGAGGTATGTATTAACTAAGGGAGAGCCATCTGTATTGAAAGTCATCAAATACTACACAATCTCTCTTAAAGCTAGAAGCCAATATTGAAAGCTCTACATATTAAGTTGTATAATATTAATTTGCTTATACAGTTACTTCATAATGTTCCATAGCTCCCAAGTAGTGGAAACAAAATGACAAGTCGTTGGAGTACAAACATATGGTGGTATTTGCATTGGTTAGGGTCTTAATTGAAAGAATTAAGAGCATGTAAGAGGAATGGAAGTTGCATATGGTGGTATTTGCATGGGTTAGGGTCTTAATTGAAAGCATTAAAAGCATGTAAGAGGAATGAAAGTTGCAGGATTGTAAGAGATATCGTAGCTAAGCAGTGATTGTTAATCCCCTCTTTATTTTACTATTGGCCCCTGGATTTACGCACCTTCATAAAGGCGTTCAATCAATACCCACCTTCAACACTTTTCTATTGAATTTATACAACATTTTAGCTTCTCTTGAATGCTTATTTCTTCATGGTGTGGGCTAACCAGGGTCTTTTATCAATGCCCAATAAACTGCCAACTGCTTTTAGTTAATCCATGCGTAAGATATAATGCTTTGTGTGTATCAGAGTTGCTCTTATCTGCCCTCCATAAATTGCAGTCGGGGTTTTATTGATAGCTTGGCTTTGCTAGATTTATTACACCTTGTCGAGTTTTACCTATATTAGCTATTAAGGGATAGTAAATTATGTCATATCACCACTCATACCTATCATGTTGTACATAAATTCTCTGAATACCAACTTTCTCTTTAACTCCAACAATTTATTGCAATTGTTGATACAGAGGAAAAATAAAATTCGAGAATTGTTCCACACGAATCAATGCAAAGGGGTGAGTGTATATGTTTGTCATGTTAACAAGATGTTCCAGTTTTAATTGCTAGAGAAAACTCTGTTGGCAACATCAATTATGAACAACTTGCAAAATTAAACTCTCAAATTGAAACTAAACATATAGCAATTCAAACTCACAATATATCCACTGTCAAATATATGCAAGATAATTATTTTTGTTTTATGATAATTAAAGGTATTGTATAAATTAACGAACCAGAAATCAACGACTAAAATTAAGAATTTGAAGGATAAAATTTCCCATAAATAGTTTGAGTTTATAAGATTGCATTAAGAATTAAGGCCAATTAGTTGTTGTTGTTATATGTATGGAACCTGCATATATTTTTGAATTATAATCTCATGGAGCACATTGTAGAATGCAGAAAGATGGGGTTTCGATACCTTAATTCCACAGGAACTTTTTTCCTGGTTATTAAGAGGGATACATGATGGGGTTTCGATACCTTAATTCCATGGGAACTCTCTGAGGTATCTTGCAGGGAATCTTTAGGGCTTGAACTTGAAGTTTCCCTCTTTTTCCCTCCTCCTACTGATATGTTTCTCTCCAACGCACCCGTTGGGATTATTATTAATCCCACCTATGACCATGTAGTTTATTTGTCCATTTTCCTAGCTTAGGAGGTCTTCATCACTCTACTAGTGCATGGGGGACACACCTAGGGGACATCTGCCACTTATTGCACCTGATTGCATGAGTTTAGGTGCCCGAGGGACCAATCCCTATAATTTAGGAACCCACTATGAGTGCCACCAGTAGTCTCCATCAATTGACTCTAGTAGGTATTTATTTAAGTCCAGTTATGCTTTGATTCCCATCTGTTAGATCACTCTCAGTCGTCCTAGCGCCAGTTTCCATGATTAAGGGGAAATAGGGCGCATTTACTCACCTACCCTCATCAATTAACTGGGTGTGAACTATTCGAGTGATTTGGGGTTGCATTAGTGAGATCCAGTGGTGATTTTCCCACATTGAGTTAGCTCCGGAGTCTGTACAGGTTGGTAGATTTGAATCCTATCTTAGGGATTAGAATTCTCCTATATGTATAACCATTGTATTACATATTAATTATTGATTCATGAATATAATCATATTATTTCAATTTTGTCTCCATGTGTGTGCAATTTTGCCATGAGTAATTGATCACTCTATGTTAAATTCTTCTCTCTTCTCCATTTGAATCATGCAGGTTGATAATCCTATGCCTCATTGAATTTAACATGGTATAAAAAATGGTATCCAAGGCAACAACAAACCCTGGAAGCTTCCATTGATGCACTAGAAGCAGTTGGGTTCCACATAAATCCTGGAATTATTGCCTTGCTCCCTCTAGATTATGTCCAGAGAAGTCTATCCAGGTTTTATGCACCTAGAGAATGTGCACATGTCGAAGTGGAAAGTGTTTGGTCTAAATTGATTTGAATTGAGTTGTTTTGCAGTGTTTTTGCAGGTACATTCAAAGAATTTATGAAGAATTGTTGATCAATATAGTTGTGAAATGGAGATTTCAGCAACTATGACTCCCAGAATCCTTAAACCCTTCAATTACGTTGATTGGAGGGAAGGTATGCAGATTGTATTGCACAACAAGGGTTTGTACAGGATTGCCATGGGAAGAGATACTGAACCCCATCAATATATTGAAGAATCGACGCATCTAAATAAGCTTAATGAATCTTTTGGCTTCATGTGCATCCACATCTCCAGGGAGATGTTGTTCCAACTTGATGGACTCAAGACTCCAAAAGAAGTATGGGTGATGCAGACGGGAACCCCAAACAACCATTATCCCATCCACTTTCCCCAGGATTTAGCTTTCTCTACATTGAGAAACTCTAAATTTGGATTCTTGGCCAAATATTTCTTCTCCCACAACTCTATTGCAGAGCTCTGCCTCTGCAGGTTCAATTCCACAAACAAGTTTCTGCAAGCTTGTATTTCAGAAATTGTTTTTTCGCAAGACAGATTTCTGCAACTCTATTTTCGAATTTGCGGATTGTGGAAATCCCCAAATTCCAAATTTGACTTCCGCAATTATGCGTCCACAACACTCATTTCCGCAATCGGATTGCAAATTATGGATTGCGGATTCAACTTTTACCAAAGTTGAACTTCCACAAATTTTCTCCCGCAATTCCTTTTCCGCAAACTCTTTACAACCATCGATTTCGTGCGGCCTCCTTCCTAACCGTTGATTTGAGATCATATGCGGATCTCATATTATCTTTGCGGATCCATTATATTCCTTACACCTTTCTCTTACGGGATTCTTTTGGAGCGCCAGATCTTTTGCAGCTTTGATCTCATCTGTTGATTCGCTACCTCCAGCGGATCTTCACTTAATCTTGCGGATTTCTAATCTTTCGTGAATCTTTCCCCATCGTCGATCCATCTCCTTGATGTATTACGAGTTGTCCAACCTCTACTAACCTCACCTCTGCAACTTCACTTTTACATTGATTGATCGCAGACTCAATTGATCAAGTTCAATCGTTCTTCCCTTTGCCAAATCTGCACAACCTCTTAATGTTTTTCTACAGCCTCTGCAACATTCCACTATTTCAAGCCCTAATTTTAGATTACGCATGCACCGCTCATCAATCATTAACATAAATCATCAATCATTCCATTCGTGAAACCATACATTCAAAAAGAACTATAATCACACACAAAGATACGTTGAAATAGGTTTTCCTTCATTCAATACAATGAAACTGTACATTCATGATTATCTCAAGACCTCCGTTCTAATCCCCTTAGTCTGGTATAACTATAACCAGCTACCTTGGCCTGATTTACAATAATTTGGTTACTCCTTAAATAGATTGAATGACTACCTCTGGCTCTTCTGTCTACTTTTGTCTCTCCCTTTACTCTCTTCACTTCCCTTGTCTCGAAGGCTTACAGACATATATACAATAGGATTCATAAACCCATTCTGGTTTAGATCCTCAATATACTCAACAATTTGCTAACTAATTTTAAATAAAGTAACATAATCAACCCTATCTCAATGACTCGCTCATGAGAGCCTTGACCCTTATCGAATGCTACCATTTGACATGTGCTTAGTTACATGACTCATTTAATGACTCATCACTCACCTAATGACTCATCACCTATCTAGAAGAACACTCAACATAGATTTATTTACAATGTAATAGTCTAAGGACTATTAATTCAGAAGATGAACACCTATTCTAGGTCTGATCAAACATTGAGCTTAGACTTGAATGGAGAGCAGGATGCTCCTGCATCAATGCGATAAGCTCAAATCCTTGTTTGGAAAACAAAATGAGCTGAAGGGCCATATCCTAGAAAATAAGTTGATAGCACCACATCCGAGTAACTTCAACACTATACAATTGTTTTTCTCAATATTCAAATCATTGGTCATGCAATGCAAGCAATGTGGGATTGATAAGAAGGATGAGCAATTGGTGCTCTCCACGCTGAGCAAAATTGACCCATAATTCTTAGTGTTTGTATCTACCTTTCACTCTTGGATATTGGCTACTCCTAATTGGTGAATGCCATCCCTTGATGCCTTCACATAGTCTTTAATCCAAGAGCAAGACAAGCTGATACATATGGGATCTCTTAGAGCCTCTCCAAATCAAGCTCTCTTAGATGGTGAGACAAAGAATATGCAAGCATTAAGAAGGAAGCAGAAAGGTAAAGAAAAGAAGAACATTGAATTTGAACCTAAAGATGAGTTTGATCCATCAGATGAAGTCTCAGGCTCAGCTAAGAAGGACAAACATCAAAGGTTTGACAAGGGAAAGTGCTCCTACAATAAGAAAGGAAACCATACATATAAATATTGTATGAAGAAGACCATAGATAATATGACAAAATTCCTTGAGCAACACAATATACCCTCCCTGAAGACGCAAGGAAAGCTGACTATGGAGAAAAGATTGAAGATCATGATGACACATGCCATGCATTGAAGGCTAGTAGTTCAAAATTGCATGCCTTCCTCATTGATTCAGGAGCCTCCAATCATATGGTTTCATCCAGAGAATCATTCTCTTCATTCCTACTTATCGATGGTCTGAGTATTCACATGGGTGATGACACTCAAATTCAAGCTGAAGGAAATGGATCAATCAAATTAAATTATGGAGTGTTCAAATATGTACTCTATGTTCTCTCCTTAGCTGCAAATTTGTTATCTGTAATCCAGATGACACATACTGGACCACCAAAGCGAGTAGTATTTGGTCCTGACTCGGTGGATATCTTGGATATCTCAACTGGGAAGATTACAATGAAAGGTGTTGCAAACCATGCCTCCAAGGCATATGAATTCTCACACTTTCTACCATACTCAGATCCAGTGCAATCTCAGTTGCCATTTGAAAGGGGAGGTAAAACCATTCTACCTTTTACATGTGATAATGTTTCCATTAGTGTTTCAGATTCATAATCTAAAGTAGAGGACCAAGTTGAATCAGTTTATGAAATTGAAGATAAAGTTCACAGTGACCCAAATCCAAATCCAGTCCCTACTCCCAATCCCAAGCCTAAATGGCCGCAAAAGGTTATTGAGGAAGATGGGAGCATGACTAGAGATCCATTTGACATGAGGAGGAACAGGATCGCACTTTCAAAAAGAGTGCCTTGTGCTATGTCAAGCAAATTCACTTCCTTTAGAGAGGTACAACAAGGCCCCAGAGAGATGCTATATTATGCTAAGTTATGATCAACAATTATTATCACTGAAGAACAAATTGGATCATCTAACTCTTCCTCTAGAAAGAAGACACAAAGTCAACGTTCCTTCTCTTGTCTATCATTGGATTGTAAGAAGATAGAGAGGTTCACATGCATAGTCCTAGGATACTAGTGCACACAAGGACCATCAAACTGCTTTACTGCTCCACAGAGATGCAAATTGTAGAAATATTTTCATAAGTTTTTTATTCAAGAAGAAATTTTCTCTTGATATGAAAGCTTGATCATGATTTCCTGCTTCTTTTGAGGGGGGGAGTTTCCCATGAGGGTTTCCCCATTTCCTCAATTTTATTAAGAAATTATTATTTTTTGCATTTAGATTGTATGTGTGACCTTTGGTCTAAGTTGCCAGGGCCCATGTTGTCCAAAGTTGGGATTAAGGGGGGGTGTAATCCTCCCTTTGACCACATAGTCTATTTGTCCAATTTCCTAGCTTAAGAGGTCTTCATCACTCCACTAGTGCATGGGGGACACACCTAGGAGACATCTGCCACTTACTGCACCTGATTACATGAGTTTAGGTGTCCTAGGGACCAATCTCTAAAATTTAGGAACCCACTCTGAGTACCACCAATAGTCTCTAGCAGTTGACTCTAGTAGGTATCCAGTTAAGTGTAGTTATAATCTGATTCCCATCAGTTAGATCTCCCTTAGTCATCCTAGCGCTAGCTTCCACGATTCAGGGGAAGTAGGGTGCATATGCTCACCTACCCTCATCAGTTAACTCAGTTTGAACTGTTTTAGTGATCTGGAGTTGCATTAATGAGCTCTAGTGGTGATTTTCCCACACTGAGTTAGCTCCAGAGTTAGTTTCAGGTTGGTAGATTCGAATCCTATCTTATCCATTCAAATTTTCCTATATGTATAACCACTGTATTACATATTAATTATTGATTCATGAATATAATCATATTATTCCAATTTTGTCTCCATGTGTGTGTAATTTTGCCATGACTAATTGATCAGTCTATGTTAAATTCTTTTCTCTTTTGCAACCTACTCTTCTCCATTTGAATCATGCAGGCTAGTGATCCTATGCTTCATTGAATTTAACAGCACCCACGCTCCCATGTATGCCTTCCCACTTGTCGCATGACATCCTCTTTGCTAAACACATGGACCAAACATTTAATATTCTGAAATAAAATAATAATAAAATACCTATAACTAAGATGATAAAGATGAACTTGATCCTGAATTTGAAGAACAAGAAGGAGCTACAACAACTTCTAAATGAGGATTTCTTAAGAGGAACTTATTGCCAGTAGAGAAGGATCCATGGTCGATTCCATCGATGACGTTGGTGCTTATGAAGACCTCCATTTTCGACCGAAACTACTCTTAGGAAGGCGATTTGCCGTTTCAATTCTCGAACAAAGTGGAGGTCATCGAACAACCTAGAAACTCCATTTTCGAGCTCAAGCATCAGATTAAGCCTAAAGAATTAAGCTGCCAAATTAACAAACCGATAGAAGAATTTAATCAACCGCCAAAATAGAAAACCAAGAAGAAGTTTACCGGCTGTAAAAATAGCTAGAAGACTCTTGCAAAACCATCTCTAGTGCGTTAAAAAATAAACAAACATATGCATAGATGAATGCTAACTTTGCATCATTACTTATGGAAAAATATGAAAGACATTGCTAACATGAGTGAGAGTAACTTCTTGTTCTATCACTGCTTTTAGCCAAACCATATCGCCATGACCGAGTGCGTTCGCTACAATCCCTACAGACAACTCCAAATACTCCTTTCCCTCTACATCAAACAATTTACAAGCCTCTCCCATCACGAAAACAACATGCGACCCAGTATAATTCCTCATGAAATATTCACCTTCAACTTCCATAACACCTTGGTTCCTTCCTTCAAACTCTAAATATATTCTTAATCGACCTTCACGCTTCCCATGGCAGAAACACCTCCTAGGGTTTTTTTATTTCTGAAACTGTAATACCCTGGATTTGACCCCGTGGTATTAAGATTGTACATGATGTATATATTGTATTGAGATCATGGCATGGAGCTCAAGGCCAAGGCCCTTCCATTGACCTGGTGTTTTGTGGATAGGTGATCGAGGTCGATACCTATGGTTTTGGTGCTAAGTCAAGCACAAAACTTTATTTTTAACAAAAACGGTTAATTTTATTGAGAAGGAGGAAGCTGGACTGAGTTGGAAATACCAATCATCCAAGTTACAAAATTTGAAAATACAAGAATTTGTTCAGAACCTTACAGAGAAGAGCGAATTTCCCTTGAAAAACAAAAATCAACTGTAAGAAGCACCATTACGGAATTGGATGAAAATAACTGTCTGTCCCGTTGATGCAAAGGGATCCTTGCGGGAGAAGACGGGATTTATTAGCCAGAACATGTGAAAGGATTCAACCTTCTCAAAACCTTTCAAAATTATCCTGATTCTCTTTAGAATAATATTCAAAGCAAAATTATTGAAGCTGTTAACTGAATTTAAGGCTTTAATCAACATCTCAAAATCGCCAAAAAATTGAACAGATTTATAACCTTTTTCCATAGCGATCTGGGAAGCCATAAAAAGGCTATAACATTCAGCCTGATTATTTGACAAGGATCCAAGCCCCTAGCTAAAACTTGATTTAGTCAAACTGTCAGGAGAAAAAACCAAGCCACCAGCTCCAGAGTCCCCGGGATTCCCTTTTGAAGCACCATCGAAGAATATTACAGTTGAGGAGGAATTCATACATATTTTGTGAAGAGCATCATTACTTCCACAAAACCTCCATGAAGGATGATTGACACGTTTAGCACTTTTCAAATTTAACCCAGAATCAACTGATCCAGCGCTCGTCCCCAAAAAAGGAGAAGGCGATAGCATGCCACTGGACTCAGCGAACCACAATTTTGATTTATTGGCAACGATCTGGATGATAGGAATATGTTCTTTGAAAATGCAATGATTTTTGGCAAACCATAATGCCCACCAAGTAAATTTCAGGATCGAATGCCAGTGTGAGTGCATAACAGCTGAACTTGATTTCGAAGGTCGTCGGTCATACCACACTGTATAGAGAGCAGTTGTTGAAGGCTGAGAAGGAAACGTGCAATTAAAGCCTTGAAGGACCAAATCCCATACCTTCCTGGAGAAATCACAGTCAACAAGGAGGTGATCTATAGTCTCCACAATTATTTTGCATAGACAGCATTGAAAGGGACCAACAAAGACATGCTTAGAGAGGTAATCTCCAGTCAAAATATTATTATTTAATACGAGCCACGGGAAAAATTTTACCTTCGGCTGGCAACGAGAAAACCAAACTATTTTCCATATTACAGGAGGAAAGAATGAGCTATGGGAAGTATGAAGGGCGTTGAAGCCTTTAGCAGCAGAATAGAACCCATCATGGCCCCAATCCCAAAGATATTTGTGGGAGAAATGAATGGGAGCAAGACCAAATAGAGAAGATAACAACATATGTTTTTGAGGAAGTAAGCCAACAGGAAGGTCTGGAAATGTCCAGCCATACCAATTACTAGAACTATCCCAAGTGCAAATATCAGCCAATCTAATGAGACCTTTAATTGTTTCCCAATTCAAAATTGTTGTCAATGGAAGAACAGAGGGAAGAGGGGGGTTACCAAAGATTTTATCCTCCCAGAGGAAGATACTTTTCCCATTTTCAGGAATTCTAAAGATCTGATGGTTAAAGAATTCAAAGCTTTTCTTGCAAGAGTTCCAAATAACATTACCTGGAGGAGTGTTAGTAGAAGAGACGGATCTAAGGGAGGCGCCCTTGAGATATTTCATACGAAAAAATTTATTGACAGGATGTTGTTTATCCTCAAATAGCTACCAAATCAGCCATACCAGGATCCGAGATTTGAAGACCACCTTCTGAAAACGGTCTCTTAAGGACTTTCCAGCTAACTAAATGCATCGTGTTTTGACTACCTTTTCCACCCGACTAAAGGAAGTCACGTAGAAATTTAGAGATCTGAGCCAGGATACTATTTGGGGCCAGCAACAAGGCAAATTGGAAAAAAGGAAAAGTTGACAAAACAACCTTAACCATAATCAGTTTCCCAACCTTGGTTAGCCAATGACCTCCCCAAGAAGTGATTTTAGCTTTTAACTTTGCAAGAACATCCAACCAAAGGGAGGGAGGGGAAGATCCGAGGCTTAAAGGAAGACCCAAATACTTAATCTTTTCCCATTTGTTGAATCCTGGGAAGCCCAATAAATCTGAAATATGGAGAATAGATAATTGGGCAACGTTCCAACCATAAACAATGCTTTTGTTATTGTTAATTAACGCTCCCGAGATTTGATAGAAATTTTTAAGAATTTAATTGAAATCCCTTGCTATCTTCATGGATGCCTCACCTAGAAGAAGAGAGTCATCGGCAAAAAGAGCGTGATTGATAGGATCCACACCCCTAGCAATCTTGATGCCCGGGATGTAACCAACGTCCTTTTCTACAATGAGTTTTTTACTGAGAGATTCAACCATCAAAATATATAAGAAGGGAGACATCAAAAAACCTTGGAGGAGACCCCAGGAAGCTTTGAAAAAGTCAGTAGGTCTGCCATTGACTAATGGAGCAATCCAAGACCCATCAGTGGATGCTTTGATCAGATTTGCAAAGTCAGAGCAAAAACCAAAAGAGAGCAGGACATCATAGAGAAAGGGAAGCTTAACTCTATCAAAAGCGTTCTTCATATCTAACTTAATTAACATACCTTTCTCCTTCCTTTGGAAGCTTGAATGGATAGCTTCTTAAACTTGGACAACTCCCCCCTTTGACAACTCCCCCTTGGAGAGGAGAGATAAATTTCCAAAGCAAGAGCTTAAATATGTTAGCTAAAATTTTAGCTAGGATCTTATACGAGGCATTATACAATGAAATAGGGTGGAACCTATCAAAGGCAGAAGGATTGGCTTCCTTAGGGATGAGGCCAAGAAAGGTAGAGTTGGTGCACCCTCCTACTTTTGCTTTATTTTGGAAGGCAAACACCATTCAGACCAAATCTGTTTTAATGATGGGCCAACAAACTTTATAAAAATGAAAGGAGAAGCCATCCGACCCAGGTGCCTTATCTGATTCCATGGCCCAGATGACTTCAACAATTTCCTGTTCAGAAAAGGGATGCATAAGGACTAAGTTATCCTCTTCACTTACTAGAGAAGGGATATTATCCAAATATCCAGAGGTTGCTCCTTCATCAGTAAGACCATCATCCTGAAAAAGGAGCTGCAAGTGCTTCCTGGCAGAATGTTTTAAAAGATCCTGGGTTTTTATTGTAACCCGATCTCCAGAGGAGATTTCCGATATATGATTCTTGGAGAGACAAACTCTGCATTGACGGTGGAAATACATAGTGTTCTTATCTCCTGAATTCAACCAGAGGCAACGAGACTTTAACCTGAGATTTTCCTCTTCATATCTAAAAGATTGAGAGGCGATGAGCTGAGCCAATTTCTCTAGAACTAGATGAGAAGTGGAGATAACTTTATCTTCCAAATCAAATTGAATTGAAGCTAGTTCAAAAACTCTGTCAATTATGATGGACGTAGGAGTGGGAAGAGGATTTTTTACCCAGAGCTTCAGCGCAAGTTTAGTATTCTTCAATTTATGTTCACAGACAAAACTATGGGAGACAACAACAAATTGAGACCAAGCCTGAGTTACTACGTCCATAAACCCAACTCTCTCGATCCAGAGGGGACTGAACCTGAACGGGATAGGCCCAATTTCCTCTTCCTTTTCAATTTGTAAATAAATTGGATGGTGGTCTGAAGTTAGCTTCGGTGAAATTTCGTTGAGATAATCAATTTCCCATCAATCAAGGGGCAATGGACAAGAAATCGGTCGAGCCTGGCTGAAATGCATGCAGAGCCCACTCTATTATTAAACCATGTAAAGCGCCCTTGCTTAGGTTTTAAATCGATCAAGTTCCAGTCGTGAATCAAATCTTCCACCATATCTTGCATGAAGTCCTTACCACGAAGGCCTTCTTTCTTTTCATTCGGAGCTAATGTTATATTTAAATCACCTGCTAAAATAATATTGACTGGAGAACATGACTCAAGGAATTCTGATAACGTCCTCAAGGAATTGCTTTTCAGAATAATTCATTGGTACATACAAATTAAAAAGAGCGATAGAGGTCTTATTGTCAGAGTGGAAAAGCTCTGTGAAAATCCAGTGCTGAGTAACATAAAATTTTGATAATAGAAAATTCTTATCACACCATAGCATGGCTAATCCTCCACAAGTGCCTCTGGCACTGACTGCTTTGTCCGATGTAAATTTCCAATTATTTTTGCTTAAATGAAGGAGAATTTTGGTCTCTTGGAGCAGGAGAATTTTGGCAGGGGCCATTTTCAATATATCTTTGACTGCTTGAGCTTTGATTGGGTTCCCCAATCCTCTGCAGTTCCAAGAGACATACTGCATTACTTGCTCAAGTTTGGTGGAGTTGTTACTCCCTTTGGAGGCATGGTTCTCTTATTTCATCCATAAGACATTTCGATGGTGGACTGGCTTCCGTGAGTCTTAAGCCTCTCAGCCTCTTCTTCCTGGATTTCCTTCTTACATTTTCTACCATATTTTTTAGAGAACTGATCAATGGAATCTTCTTCTAAAGAACCATAGCTATTAGTCGGCTTTTTATGAGCAATGTCTGCATAGGAAGGAGAAGAACTAGCCCCAATCGGAGCAGGGGAAGATTCTCCAACCCCTAGAGGAGACAAAAAATCTGGACCAACTTGATCTAGATTTATTGTGACTTCGTTTTCCAACACAAGCCCGTCAAGATGTTGTAATTCTCCTTCTTTTAGTTTGTCCTCGGAAGAGCTAAGAACTGTAAACTGATTTGAAGGACCAATGGAATTGGCCTCAACCTAAGGAGAATTGATCCCAGCAAAAGAGTCTCCTGTCACATTTTTTTCTTTGCCTTTCTTTCTAGTTCCCTGAGAAGTTCCTACTTTCTGGACTTGAGTCCATTATGCATCTTTCACATGTTCCATTTCATCTTCTGATTTTTTCTTGCAGTTGCGGGAAAAGTGGCTGTAACCATGACAAAATCTACACTTAAATGGGATTTGCTCATAATCCATCTCCTGGATATGAGACCAATCAACAACTGTTAAGTTGATTGCCTTAGGCAAGCCAGTCTCAAGATCGACCTTGACACAAATCCTAGCACATGAGAATTGATCTTTCCGATCAGCCCTGTCAATATATTTATCAAGCGTGTTCTCAATGGCTTCAAGGGAGTCTGAGTTCCAGCAGTTTACAAGGAGGTGAGGGAGCCTAACCCAAACCGGGACAACAGATGAGACATCTTGAGAGGGATCAAAATCAAGGGACCACTTGTTCAAGTAGAGCACCTGAGGGCCCATAAAGTATGGACCATTGTGGAAGATAAGGTCATGATCCTTTGTAGAGTCAAAGATGAAGACATAGTAACCACGACCGACGAAATGGTTTCGGATGCCGTCAGAAACTAAGGGTCACCAGTTTCTTTGCACCCAACCATCAATGGCCTTCGGAGAAGGCCAAAGCCCGGTGAATTGTCTAAGGGTTAAATTGTCCGACTAACCCTCATTCAACAAGGTTTAAGGCAGATCGACAGGTCTAACCAGCAGTTAATTCTACAGATGAGATATCCACTTTCTTGATAAACTTCTGGGCAGGGCCCCCATTCCTCTTGCCACTAGAAGCTATCAATCTCTTGAAAGCCTCTAGGTCTAGAGGAAGAGGGAGAGGAGGGTCCATCAACACCAAAACAACACCTCGGGGAAAAAGAACTTCTACCAAAACAGAAAGACAATAGAGACCCCACAAGAGGCCTGAGAAACCAAAGAAAGATGCAGGACACAAAGGTTGTCAACACCGATTTCAGACTTGCAGACTCCAATCAGCCAGAGAAGAAAAATTCAAGGGCAGAAAGGACTCTGAGCTTCTCTTAAGAGGAGCTAGCAAAGACTCCAGCCTCCACTAGCAGCGATTTCGTGACTCCTCCTGTAAGAAAAAAAGCCGATAGGCACCAAATCCCACAATCGATCTGCAAAAAATAAGCCTCGCCACCAACCTTCAAGCACCGATCACTAGGATCTGGAAGAGGTCCATGATCCACATGCAAACCAAAGTAAGAATGTCAAAGCATGGATTTCCTGGAGTGAAAATCTTGTTCAGGACCAAAGCCCACCAGATGGGAAATTTGAAAACGAATCTTGGAGTGAGTTTATTGGAGCGAAATAGAGAGCTCGATCAAAAGTTAATCATGTTTCAACTTGGAGCAGTCTTGACCCTGTAATACAATCCAATCTACAAACCAAAACAGTCTCCAACTCAGCGAGTGAAAGAGCTACAAAGATCCAACGAACATGCAGCTCAACCTACTAACCAGGACCAAAATTTTAACAGCAAAGCGAGCACAGGTTTGAAGGGAAAGTGTTCTAGAACTGAATACTACTGAGAAAAGTTCTACTGCATCACTAGACTGCAATACCCAATGATGAAGCTAGGCATGTAGAGCTGGAATGAGCCAAGACACCTCTAGCAGCAACAACAAACCAGACCAAGAACCTCGAAGATCAAAGCTTCTTAAAGAATTCAAATCTTCTTGGAGCCAAAAATTTATTTGATTTTATTAAATTCATCAGACCCTTCAAGCACAAAACATTTTGAATGTCATGTAAATGCACAATTTAATAAAATACCACAGCTAGCTATGGAATTGCAGCGTGAAAGAGATGGGGGCATGATTCCATAAGGGATATGGTGGGGAGTTAGTCAAACCCCCTGAGCCAATAAAGTCTGACCAGGTGTCAATAGAGAGAACCTTGAACCCCCAACTACCTTTTTGTCCTCTATCCTCGATCATCAACTTCTTCTAGAATTTGATTGAGGCAGTTAGTGCCTTGGGCAGAGCAAGGTATGACAGTCTAATTGCTTGTTTGAGCGAGTCTGCGCAGGTCTGCAATCTGGGAGGCCACATTCTTGATTCTGCAGCAAATAACCACATGGTGCATGCCCAGTCCGTCCTTTCTCCCATATGTGCAGGAGGTTTTTTTGTTCCTGAGGAGTTTAGGAGGGGGATTTATTCATTTTCATTCACTCTTGTTCATTCCTGGGGGGAATGTTATCTTTCACGTAAAGTGTTCACTCACGGGGCATGGTTGTTGTTCGACTACCCTGAGTCGTGGAAGTGTGGTTTCGCAGTGCTTGTCTTAGTGACATTGTGGTAGCCAAGTAAACCCTATTGTCTCTGTGTTACGGAGGGAATCCTATGTGGTTGTGTTTTTCCTTGTGGTTTGTTGTGTTGTGCACCCTGGTTCAGGACTGAATTATATGCAATACTTAGGAGTGGAAGAGACGTAGAATGTGCTTGATAAAACTAGTGTGGAACCTCACAATAGGATAAGAGTGGCTGGTGAATCTGCTCTGCACATCTTGAAGAGCACTAGAAGGGAAGGGGTATCCCAAGGGACTGTGGAGCAGAGAAGGGGACACTTCCTTATGTTGGGTGTGTAGCCAACGTGGATGCCAGGCCAGGTAGATCTTGTGAGGGTGTCCTTAGCTCTGTGGATGAGCTCACTAGCTTAGCAGTTCTTCATATCCACTTCCTTAGCAGCCTGATAAACCCAACTTGAAGGACGGCTTGGCTGGTAGCCTGATAAACCCATCTGTTGGCTTGGTTGTGTCTTGTTGTGTTTGGCCTTGTGAGTAATACCTGGTTGGATAGGCTGACAAACCCAACTTGAATGATGGCTTGGATTGTGGCCTGATAAACCCATCTCTTGACTTGGATGCTCCTTATACTGATTGTTGGCTTGACTGTGAACAATACGATAAACCCAACAGTGTTTAGGTTGTAAGCCTACAATCTGATAAACCCAACTTCGTGTTGGCTTAGTTGGACAGTCTGATAAACCCAAATGAAGGTTGGCTTGACTATGTGTGTGCTTTGGTCTAGTTGTGTGTAAGTCTGTTGTTCCCTAGTTCCTTGTGAAAATCATGCCCAGCTCAAGGGTGGCAGTGTGTTGAGAGATTAATGAACACACTAGCCTATGGTTGCCTAGAATGTTGTAGCGACATAGCTAGTTGCGGGACAACTTAATCATAGAGATAAGTATTATTTGTCCTTCTTGGTTATGCAATGTATTTGTCTATGAATTGCCATGTTCACATTGAATGCTTGTTGATGATCAAGTAGAGGTTACTTGTGTATGAATGTCCCTTTATTGCTTGTTTATGCCTTGTATGTTTTATGCATTTTACTTCTGTACATGCCTTGTGTTTTGTGATGAATTGCCTGAGTTCATGGAGGCTAGAAGCCTGTTACAGGGCCAAAAATGTAGCTAAGGTAAGAATCGTTGAGTTTTTCGCCCCTTGGAATTTGCTTGCGGAAGGCGGAAGGCAGAAACCGGAAGAGGAAAAGTTGAATAGGACAGAATTGTTGTGTTTTCGCACCGAAGGATTCACCTATGAAAGGCGGAAGACGGGAAACGAAAAGGGCAGCTGAGAGCAAGGAGGAAAGTGGGTTTTTCGATTTTCGATTTCCGAAGTCCGAGGTTGAAATGCAGAAGTCAGAAGCGTAGAAGGATTCTAAGGCAAAAATATAACTTTTTGGCTTCCGAAATGAGGAAGGCGAAAGAGCCATTAAGTGTTCCACCGCACATTGAGTTTCCGATTTCCGAGTTCCGAAGTGCGGAAGGCAGGGAAATGGTGTTTTCGGTCGCATAAGGGATCTATGAATGGGCGAAAAGGATGTTACGATGCCTTCTACACCCAAGAATGAAGGTTGATGTGTGTGTTAACATCCATGCCCTGTGTTTCGAAGGAGAATAGGTGTTCTTGAGGCAAATTTTTTAATAATCTACATTATGGGGTATGGGCATGTTACAGATTGGTATCAGAGCTGTTGGTTGCAGCATTGGACCTGGATGGGCCAGGTGACAGTAAGTAAATAGTTTTAATTTTGAAATTGTTTTGCAGCTAACAAATGATGTTGTTAACACATTTCCAAAGTCATAGTGATTGAAAAAGTGGGTTTTTGGCTCAGCCATGAGAACCTACAACATGTATGTGTGGAGCAAAGAAGGAGACACTTCCTTGTGTTGGGTGTGTAGGTGATGTGGATGCCAGGCCAGGTAGATCTTGTGAGTGTGTCCTTAGCTCCGTGGATGAGCTCACTAGCTTAGTAATTCTTCCTGTCCACTGCCTTAGCAACAAGATCAACCCAACTTGAAGGATGGCTTGGCTGGTAGCCTGATAAACGCATATGTTGGCTTGGTTGTGTCTTGTTGTGTTCGGCCTTGTGAGTAATCCCTGGCTGGACAGCCTGGTAAACCCAACTTGAATGATGGCTTGGATGGTGGCCTGATAAACCCATCTCTTGGCTTGGTTGCTCCTTATACTGATTGTTGGCTTGACTATGAACAATATGATAAACCCAGCAGTGTTTGGGTTGTAAGCCTACAACTTGATAAACCCAACTTCGTGTTGGCTTGGTTGGATATTCTAATAAACCCAAATGAAGGTTGGCTTGATTGTGTGTGTGCTTTGGTATGGTTGTGTGTAAGTCTGTTTCTCCCTAGTTCCTTGTGGAAATCATGCCCAGCTCGGGCATGGTAGTGTGTTGAGAGATTAATGAACACACTGGCCTATGGCTGGGTGGAATGTTGCAGTGACATAGTTAGTTGCGGGACAGCTTAATCATCAATATAAGTATTCTTTGTCCTTCTTGGTTATGCAATGTATTTGTCTATGAATTGTCATGTTCACATTAAATGCTTGTTGATGATCAAGTAGAGGTTACTTGTGTAAGAATGTCCCTGTAGTGCTTGTTTATGCCTTGTATGTTTTATGCATTTTACTTCTGTACATGCCTTGTGTTTTGTGGTGAATTGCCTAAGTTCATGGAGGCTAGAAGCCTGTTACAGGCTAAAGATGTAGCTAAGGTAAGAATTGTTGAGTTTCTGCCCCTTGGAATCTGCTTTTGGAAGGCGGAAACCGGAAGAGGAAAAGTTGAACAGGGCAAAATTGTTGTGTTTCTGAACGCCGGGAACCCCTGGTGGAAGACGGGAAGGGAAAAGGGTAGTTGAGAGCAAGGAGGAAAGTGGGTTATCTGATTTCCGAAGTCCGAGGTCGAAATGCGGAAGTCAGAAGCGTAGAAGGATTCTAAGGCAAAAGATAACTTTCTGACTTCCGAAGTGTGGACGGCAGAAGGCGGAAGAGCCATTAAGTGTTTCATCGCACATTGAGTTTCCAATTTCCAAGTTCCGAAGTGCGAAAGGCAGAAATTCGAAGTGTGGAAGGCGGGGAAATGGTGTTTCCAGTCGCATAAGGGATCTACGAATGAGCAGAAAGGTTGTTACGATGCCTTCTACACCAAATAATGAAGGCTGAAGTGTGTGTTAATGTCCATGCCCTGTGTTTTGAAGGAGAATAAGTGTTCTCCAGGCAAAAGTTTTAATAATTTGTATTATGGGGTATGGGGATGTTACATATTGGTATCAGTGCTGCTGGTTGCAGCATTGGGCTTGGATGGGCCAGATGACAGTAAGTTAATGGTTTTTAATTCCAAAATTGCTATGCAGCTAACAAATGATGTTGTTAACACATTTTGCAGGGTCATAGTGCAGATTGAAAAAGTGGGTTTTTGGCTCAGCCATGAGAACCTGCGACATGTATGATGTACGAAATCCCTATGAGCACGAGGAAGATGCTATGGGGGAAAACATCCAAGTTGGAAATGATGATACAAAGTCTAATGGAAGGATATTTCAAGATACTCCGTCAGATATTGCAGCCATCATGAGAAGCCTTATTAAAGCTCATGAAGAGCAGCATCAACTGAATGCTGCCATGTTGCAGAGTTTGACAGACATCCAAATGAGGATGAGCTCTAGAAGTCGTACAGAGAAACGAGAAGGAAGCAAAAGCAGTACCAGAAGAAGGAAGAGGTATTCTAGTGGGTCTTCTGACTCCGAAAGATCCACTGGGGGATCGAGCTCTTCATCTCACAGAGAGAAGAAAAGGAGGCTCTACAGGAACAACTCACGTGATGAGTTTAAAAATTCAAGACCTCCTACCTTCAATGGTGAGGTAAAGAACGGACAAGAAGCTGAAGCTTGGTTTCTTGGGATGAGGAAATATTTCCAAGTCCAGGACTACTATAAATATGAAGGCTAGAGAAGCTATCTTCAACATGAATGGAAGAGCATCCATTTGGTGGGAGCATCTCCACTAGGTAAAGAAGATCAGTGAAAGGAAGATCACTTGGAAACAATTCAAGAAATATTTCAAGCAATAGTACCTCTCTGACAGGTATTATGATGATAAGATCAAAGAATTCCATGAGCTAAAATTGGGACAACATACAATGAAAAAGTATGCAAATAAGTTCTTGGAACTTCTAAGGTATGTCAGGTACATTAAAGATGACAAGGTAAAAATCCGACGTTTTCTGAGTGGGCTACCTTAATCTTACAAAGACAAAATTGAGTTTTATGAACCTAGAACTCTGGAAGAAGCAATAAGGAAAGCTTAGTATTTCTATGAGCAAAGAAAGATAAAACCTGGTATCCATAAGGCTTGGACGGACAAGAAATGAAAAGTCTGATCAGAGGAAGAAAGGTTTCAGACCTTCTAACTTCAGGAATCAGCAGAAGCAGCCATCACAAGCTATGAATCTGCTAGCCGGAGTAATGGGAGAAAAGCCAAGAGATCCACAATAGAATAGAGAACCCCTTCATTGTTGGAAATGTGGAGGAACCCACATACACAGGAATTGTCCACTTGAGGATGGGTTTGTAGGGCAAGCTTCTAACATTCAAGAAGTTGAAACTGTGGGTCAAGTTGCAAGGACTATCCCTAGGATTTATGCAGCTCTAGAGGACTGCCAGGCAGATCATCAGTCAATGGTGACTGAAGTTGCAGGTAAGATTGTTGAGGAATCTATTTCTATTTTAATTAACCCTAGATCTACTCACAGTTTCATTACTCCTAGAGTAGTTGAGATTTGTGCTTTTAAGAAGTTAAAGCATATCAAGTCATGGTTAGTTCAGCTAGCCACTGGGACCAAGAGGAAGGTTAGTGAAGTGTTGGAAAAGTGTGCATTGGTTATGGATGGATTGGTCACTTATGCAGATCTAAATGTTCTACCACTCGGTTCCTATGATGTCCTCATTGGAATGGATTGGTTGGAAGCACACATAGTAAGGCGTGATTGTTACAACAAGAATTTTGAATGCATAGATGAGGAAGGCAACTTAAGGGTTGTAAGAGGCATTCCTAAGGTGATATCTGTTAGGCAGATTTCAACCATGTAGCTGAAGAAGTTCCGTAGGAAAGGTTGCAGTGTATGCAGACCAAGTGTTGGAGGCAGCAGAGAATGAAACTCCTAGGTTGGAGGACTTTCATGTGTTGCAGGAATTCAAGGATGTGTTTCCTGATGAGATTCTAGGGCTTCCTCCAAAGAGGGACATTTATTTCACCATTGAACTTGTGCCGGGAGTAGCACCAGTGTCCAACACACCCTATAGGATGAATACACAATAAATGCTAGAGCTGAAGATGCAACTGCAAGAGTTGTTGGAAAAGAAGTACTTCATGTCAAGTGTGTCTCCTTGGGGAGCACCAATTCTGTTTGTGGAAAAGAAAGATGGTACACTCTAGCTGTGTATTGATTACAGACAGCTGAACAAGGTCACTGTGAAGAATAAATACCCTTTGCCTAGGATTGATGAACTCTTTGATCAAATGAGAGGAGCAAAGGTATTTTCCAATATTTACTTAAGGTCTATATACCATCAGGTAAGAATCAAGGACGAAGACATTCATAAGACAACCTTCAAAATAAGGTATGGACATTATGAGTTTGTATTGGTACCCTTTGGTCTCACAAATGCACCATCTACATTTATGTGCATTATGAACAGTGCTTTCAACAGGTATCTAGACAAGTTTGTTCTTGTTTTCCTCGATGACATTCTTATTTATTCTACGAACGAGAAAGAGCATGAAGAACATCTGAGATTGACATTGCAATTTCTCAGGGAGCATAAGTTGTATGCAAAGTTGAGCAAGTGTGACTTCTATAAAGATAGGATTCACTATATGGGTCACATTATCTCAGATGAGGGTATATCAGTGGACCCTGAAAAGATTGATGCCATTATGAATTGGCCTACTCAAAGGAATGTGACAGATGTAAGATCTTTTATGGGCCTTGTAGGATTCTACAGGAGATTCATTGAAGGATTCTACAAGGTTGCACATTCCATCACTTTCTTGCAAATTAAGGGGATAAAGTTTGAATGGACACCAAGGTGTGAAGAAAGCTTCCAACAATTGAAGTATCTTCTCACAAGTGCACTAGTCTTGAAGATTGCAGACCCAGAAAAAGACTTTGTGTTGTGTGCTGATGCATGTGGTCAAGGAATTGGAGGAGTTCTTATGCAAGACAACCACGTGGTATGTTATGAGTCAATAAAGTTGAAGGATCATGAGAAGAATTATGCCACTCATGATTTAGAACTTGCAGCCATAGTACATGCTCTCAAGATGTGGAGGCATTACTTAATGGGCAAAAAGTTTGAGTTAAGGACAGACCACTGTGGTCTGAAATATTTGTTTGATCAGCCAACTCTAAATGCTAGGTAAGCTAGATGGCTGGAGTTTTTATGTGAGTTTGATTTTGTGATCAAACACATAAAGGGAAAAGAAAACAAAGTGGTTGATGCACTCAATAGGAAGGTGCATAAAATACACTTGGCATCTCTTAGCATTTGCCAATCATATTTGAGACAACAGATTGTTAATCATGTTGCTGAAGATGAAGTGTATGTGCAGGTAAAAGACAAATTGCAGCAACAAAGTCTTGAGAAGAAGTGTGAGGGATATAAATTGGACGGAGATGGACTTCTTATTTATAAAAACAGAATTTATATTCCAAGTGTAGTAGACTTGAGGAGAATTGTTATGGATGAGATCCCAGACTCCATATTCTGGTCACCCAAGATATCAGAAAACAATTGCTACAGCCAAAAAGCAATACTTTTGGCTAGGAATGAAGAAGTACATTGCTGAGCATATTTCAAAGTGTATGAAATGTCAACAGGTGAAGGTTGAGCATCAACACCCAATAGGTTTGTTGCAGCCTTTACTAGTTCCATAATGGAAATGGGAATTTATTTCCATGGATTTTATTACAGGATTGACAATGACTTGGAGACAACATGATTCCATCATGGTTGTGGTGGACAAGTTGACAAAGGCAATGCATTTTATAGCATCCAACTCCACACATAAGACTGACGATATTGCAAAAATATTCATGAAGGAGATTTTCATATTGCATGGATTGCATAAGGCAATAGTTTCCGACATGGATGCTAAGTTCACTTCCAACTTTTGGAAGGGTTTGTTTGCAGATTTCGGTACAAAGCTAAAATTCAGCACTGCCTACCATCCTTAGACTGATGGTCAGACAGAGAGAGTAAATCAAGTGCTGGAAGACATGCTTCGCATGTATGTGATGGACAAACCATCCAAGTGGGAAGATTATCTACACTTGGGTAGAATTTTCTTATAATAATGGGCAGCAAGCATCCCAGGGGATGAGTCTTTATCAAGCCTTGCATGGAAGAAGGTGTAGGACACCTATGACATGGGATAATCTAGTGAATAGGATTGCGCTTAGTCTAGAATTTCTCAAGGACATGGAGCAGGAGGCTGCAAAGATCAGGCAGAATCTTAAAGCATCCCAGGACAGACAAAAAATCTATGCTAATAAGCATAGGGTGGACAAAGAGTTCGGTGTTGGGGATCATGTTTACCTCAGAGTGAAGGCAATGAAGAGTTCCTTGAAGCTTGGAAGTTGTGCCAAGTTGTCTCCTAGATAATGTGGGTTGTTTGAAGTGCTTGAAAGAATAGGGCCATTTACATATATACTTGCATTGCCTTCTAGCACTAAGGATCATAATGTTTTTTCATGTTTCTTTGTTTAATAAATATGTACATGAACCTAACCATGTGATTGATTGGGATGTGATTCAGGTGGAACCTGAGGGAGAGTTCCCAACCGAGCTAATGTGCATCCTCAACAAAAAGGTCACCATGATCCGGAATTGAGCCATAGGACAGGTAAAGGTGCAATGGGAGCACTACGGTCTTGAGGAGGCTACTTAGGAGCTGGAGGATGCCATGCAATTGGCACATCCATTTTTGTTCAATTTTACAGAGCACTAAGGTGGTGCCAATGTAGCATTTTTGTTCAATTTTGTTAAGCACTGAGGACAGTGTTGTTGAAGGGAGAGGGGATTGTAATACCCCGGTTTTGACCCCATGGTATTAAGATTGTACATGATGTATATATTGTATTGAGATCATCGCATGGACCTCAAGGCCAAGGCCCTGCCATTGACCTGGTGTTTTGTGGATAGGTGATCATGGTCGATACCTATGGTTTTGGTGCTAAGTCAAGCACATAACATTTTGAATATCATGTAAGTTTACAATTTAATAAAATACCACCGCTAGATATGCAACTGCAATGTGAAAGAGATGGGGGCATGATTCCATAAGGGATAGGGTGGGGAGTTAGTCAACCCCCCTAAGCCAATAGAGTGTGACCAGGTGTTAGTAGAGAGAATCTTAAACCCCCAACTACATTTTTGTCCTATGTCCTCGATCATCAACTTCTTCCAGAAGTTGGTTGAGGCAGTTAATGCCTTTGGCAGAGCAAGGTATGCCAGTCTGATTGCTTGTTTGAGCGAGTCTGCGCAAGTCTGCAGTCTGGGAGGCCGTGCTCTTGCTTATGCAGTAAGTAACCACATGGTGCATGCCTAGTCCATCCTTTCTCCCATACGCGCAGGAGGTTTTGTTGTTCCTGAGGAGTTCAGGAGGGGGATTCATTCATTTTCATTCACTCTTGTTCATTCCTGGGGGAAATGTTATCTTTCACGTAGAGTGTTCACTCATGGGGCATGGTTGTTGTTCGACTACCCTGAGTCATGGAAGTGTGGTTTCGCAGTGCTTGTCTTAGTGACATTGTGGTATCCAAGTAAACCCTATTGTCTTTGTGTTACAGAGGGAATCTTGTGTGGTTGTGTTTTACCTTGCGGTTTGTTGTGTTGTGCACCCTAGTTCAGGTCTGAACTGTACCCAAGACTTAGGAGTGGAAGAGATGTAGAATGTGCTTGATAAATCAAGTGTGGAACCTCACAATAACATAAGAGTGGTTGGTGAATCTGCTCTGCACATCCTGAAGAGCACTAGAAGGGAAGGGGTGGCCCGAGGGACTGTGGAGCAGAGAAGGGGACACTTCCTTGTGTTGGGTGTGTAGGCAACGTGGATTCCAGGCCAAGTAGATCTTGTGAGGGTGTTCTTAGCTCTGTGGATGAGCTCCCTAGCTTAGTAGTTCTTCCTGTCCACTTCCTTAGCAGCCTGATAAACCCAACTTGAAGGATGGCTTGGCTGGTAGCTTGATAAACCCATCTGTTGGATTGGTTGTGTCTTGTTGTGTTTGGCCTTGTGAGTAATCCCTGGTTGGACATCCTGATAAACCTAACTTGAATGATGGCTTGGCTGGCGGCCTGATAAGCCCATCTGTTGGCTTGGATGGTCCTTAAATTGATTATTGGCTTGATTATGAACAGTATGATAAACCCAACAGTGTTTACCTTGTAATCCTACAGCCTGATAAACCCAACTTGGTGTTGGCTTGGATGGACAGTCTGATAAACCCAAATGAAGGTTGGCTTGACTATGTGTGTGCTTTGGTCTAGCTGTGTGTAAATCTGTTGTTCCCTAGTTCCTTGTGGAAATCATGCCCAGCTCGGGGCAGCAGTGTGTTGAGGTATTAATGAACACATTAGCCGATGGTTGGGTGGAGCGTTGCACCGACATAGCTAGTTGCGGGACAACTTAATCATCAAGATAAATATTCTTTGTCCTTCTTGGTTATGCAATGTATTTGTCTATGAATTGCAATGTTCATTTTGAGTGCTTGTTGATGATCAAGCATAGGTTACTTGTGTATGAATGTCCCTGTATTGCTTGTTTATGCCTTGTATGTTTTATGCATTTTACTTGTGTACATGCCTTGTGTTTTTGTGATGCATTGCATGAGTTCATGGAGGCTAGAAGCCTGTTACACAACCAAAAATGCAACTAAGGTAAGAATCGTTGAGTTTTCGCCCCTTGGAATCCGCCTGCAGAAGGTGGAAGGAGCAAACTGGAAGAGGAAAAGTTGAACATGGCAGAACTGTTGTGTTTCTGCACCCTGGGATCCGCCTGTGGAAGGAGGAAGATGGGAAGTGGAAAGGGCAGTTGAGAGCAAGGCAGAAAGAGGGTTTTCTAATTTCCAAAGTCCGAAGTCGGAAGCCGGAAGTGGGAAGTGTAGAAGGATTCCAAGGAAAAAATATAACTTTCCGACTTCTGAAGCGAGGAAGGCGGAAGATCCATTAAGTGTTCCATCACACATTGAGTTTGCGATTTCCAAGCTTCGAAGTGCGGAAAGCAGAAAGCGGAAGTGCGGAAGGCAGAAGGTGGAAGAGTCATTAAGTGTACCATTGCACATTGAGTTTCTAATTTCTGAGTTCTGAAGTGCAGAAGGCAGAAAGAGGAAGTGCGGAAGGAGGAAGGCGAAAGAGAGTTTAGGTATTTTCCGGTGAACCTTATGTTTCCAATTTTTTATTTCTGAGGTCGAAAGGGCGGAAGCGAAAGTGCGGAATGCGGACCGTGGAAAGACAGGTCCAGTGCATAAATGGTGTTTTCGGTCGCATAAGGGATCTATGAATGGGAGGAAAGGATGTTACGGTGCCTTCTACGCCCAAGAATGAAGATTGAAGTGTGTGTTAACGTCCATGCCCTATGTTTCGAAGGAGAACAAGTGTTCTTGAGGAAATTTTCTTAATAATCTGCATTATGGGGTATGGGATGTTACAGAAACCATGGGATTGCAATAGAACCCTTGGAGTAATGGAGTTGTCCTCCGCCATGACCAAACAAAGTTTGGAAATCCATATCTTCCACAAACTTCATATCCTAGTTCCTAGCAACAACGGTGGCTATTTTAGCACAACTCCCTCTCACAGTGACCTTGGTTTTGATGCCAAACTCGTCCCTCTCTTCTAGCTATAGCCTCATCAATTGGGTCACGATCCCCTTACTTGGGTCCACCCCTCCTCTGACTTACGACTACTTCTTTAAGTGCCCATGGATCCATGCTCACAGTCAGGTCTCCCTCGCTAGGATGCTACCGGATGCCTACTGGGCATCTTTTTCTAGAGATTATAGTTTCCACCAAATTTTTTTGCCTCATGACCCCCTCTAGAAATTCCAAGGAGGATCTTTAACAGTTAGTTATGGTTAGAGACTAGATACTAACATGAAGCTCATCACAGGTACAACTTTCAATCCTTCAACTCTTGAATTACAAGTCCATGATCCACCTAAATGTTGAAGTTGATGTCTGTGGGCCTTATCTTCTTGGAAAAAATATATCATCATGTATTGACTAAGTTGATTGAAAAGTCCAAGCATTACCGAGTGAGCTACCTGGAGGACTAACTGTTAGATGATGTTAAGGTGATGTATCTCCATAAGAGGAGCTTAAGCTAGAATTTCTTTGACACACTCGCTTAACCTGATACATATGTTTTGAATCATTTCCTTCAGAAGTGGCAAAGTAGAGCTCTCTCTGAATTCGATCTTGTGGGAAACTCCTACTTTGCCAATCACATGCAACCCTAGATCATAGTTTTCTCTGTTAATTATATGTCCATAAATCCTAAAAATTTGTCGCAAAAGCTCGATATACCCTTCAATTACGCGGCATGGGCGAAGCCATCAATTTAGGGAGAGGAGCCATACCATATCTACTAACTCAACTAGAGAAGTTGTATATTGTTCACTCCAATCTCAATACGTATGTGCAAAGAGACAGAAGATCGATAAGACCCGTAACACGAAGACAAAAGACCTAGAACACCCTTCACTCTCGAAATTTAAACCAGTGATGTCTTGATGAATGCTCCACCACCTCTAGGAAACCCATGATCCCATCAAGAGGCGCCTCGTGATTAGGCTCATCTCAACCATCTTTTGTGGGAAGATTAACTATGGTCATATGGAACTCGATACATTCACATTGTTCGTGTAACAAATATAAAATTATATATTAATTATATTATTATCCTCGTTGTAAAAACTTATCATCTTATCTATTATCCATTTTATTATTACTTACCAACACATGGGATTCAGATTACCTGTGGGCATTTTAGAGAATTTATGAGCGTTAATTAAGCTTTTACCGCTTCATAATTACTAAGTGAAAGGGTTTAACCCTTCACTACAAATACTCAATCCTATAAAGGCGAGCCTCGTTGTAAAATATTATCATCTTATATATTAACCATTTTATTATTACTTAGCAACATGTGGGATTCGGATTACCTGTGGGCATTTTAGAGAATTTACGAGCGTTAAAGAAGCTTTTACTGCTCCAGTCCGCCTCGTAAACAAAATCAAATGCATGAGGATTGGACTGGCGGTGCTTGAGGCTTCTGATCGGTAGCAAAAGAGGTTTTTTTGTCATGTTCTCCTTCCTGTTGGTGGCACACAAGCTCGTGAATACGGCAAGGAATGTTCGCGAACAAGGATAAGAAGAACCGTACCACAAAACAATTAATCAACTCATAGACATGTGGCAAGATTCCATTCGTCTCAAAGATGTGGAATCTTGCTACAGTGACTACACAACGTCTCCGTTGTTTCAATGCCTACGACATAAAAATGTTATTAATAGTAATAAATTTATTTTAGAAATGGTATTAATGTAATTTTATGAACATATAATGTGGTTTAAGTTTAAAAAAAATGTTATTAATCACAGTAAAATTATTTTAGAAATGGTATAATGTAATTTTATGTACATATAATATGGTTTTTCAAAATTAACCGGATTTTTTCAATCAAGTAGGTTGAATTTTTAAAGCTATAGGCACCGAGAAAGCCATGGATGGAGAGGAGGTCGACTCGAAGGAGGGTTTGGTGGGTTTGATCCTGAAAACCATTTTTTGGAGGTAAAGGAGTGAATCTAGCAGACTTGGAGTCAACCTAATCGAGGTCCTGATCAACCTAGTACCTACCAAGACAAAAAAAAGTGAGAATATTTTGGTTTTTTCTGTTATTTTTGCCTCCATTTACCTTCCTTTCTAAGTTTTTTCTTAGTCTTCCCTTTCATGCCCTAGTTTTTTTCTCCTTTTGTTGTATTAGTGCTCCAGGGTTAGATTATTGGATTTTTTGAAGGGAAGGTTCCCTTGATGTGATCGGAGCCTACGTTGAGTGTCCTCTCCGATGACTAGCTTTATTGGGGGTTTCTGATGGAGACGGTCCCATCTTCAACACCTTTGTACACAAAAATCCCTTATTCTACCACTTCGACGACTCCTTCTTCGATAGCTCAATCTGCAACTCACGTGCGACTTTCTAGATCTGTGAAAACATTAACAGGTTTGGACAAGACCCTTTTGAACCGACCAGAGTACGCCAAAACTTCTACAGTCTATGTTGTGAAAGCTAGAAAGCGCCGATGACTCAAGGCCATCAAGGCAAAATCCAACTTAGCCAGATTTGAGTTAGGAGCTTATGTGAATATCGATCACGCTGAAATGCTGATGAAACGAGCTCTGGTCGGTTGAATAGAATCAATGAAGTTGATTAAGGAGGATATACAAGCCTTGGTGAACAAATTATGGGTTCCAGAATTTGGATACACCCCCTGCATTAATATTTTGCTCAAAAAATGGATTATTTTAATCTTTCCAGATGAGGAAAAGCTTTTGAGAATCCTAGGGAAGGTCTGGCTTTTCAACGAGGGTTCAGGGTTTCTAAAATGCTAGCATATCAATTTTAATCCTGCTAAAGAACGCCAAACTAAATGACATCTCTGGATGCTTCTCCCAGGTTTCCCGCTCGAGCTCTGGACGCGGAATGTTTTGGAAAACCTTGCTAATTCGGTGAGGAGGTTCATTAGGGTTGATAAAACCTCTGTCCATGGAATAAATAAAATGGTGGCCAAGGTTATGGTCTAACTTGATATTGTTGAAGGTTTATTACCAGAAATTGAAATAGCCTAGGGAACTAGGTTTTTCTCCCAACGATTGGACTACCTACACATTCCATTCTGTTGCTACTACTGTTGGAATATTGGACATATCAAGGCTAGTTGTCCTTATATTTTCTATGGAAACCCTACGGATCTTGCTAATTCTCAAAATTCTTCTTCATTGGCGCCTCTTTCTGACAAGCATGAGCAAAACCATTGTTTGGATTCCAGAAATCTACAAAATGTTTCAGGTAAGAGTAATTCAGACTCATCTATCCATTATGAAGATGTTACCAAAGAAGAACTCAAATTTTTCCTTTCTGTCGAACAAGATTTGAATAATAAGCTTGCTTCTCCAGAAAATCATGCAACTTTGGAACCTGCATATGTTTTATCTTCTGTGGAAAACCCTGTGAAGGTTGAGGTTCCATCTTCCTCTATTTTAGCCATGAATACCCAGGTCCCTTCTACTGTTAGAAATCTAGGTTGTGTTTTTTAAAGTGTCTCTACTGGGGTTTCATAGGAAAGAAGGGATTGCAGAGTCTACCTGACACCTTTCCCTTATGAACCTCATCCCCTTTCTTCCACTATGGAATCCATATTAGCTGAAGATAGTAGTACACTACACCGTGATTTGGGAACTCATTTTGATTCAAAAACTGAAATCCTTAATGAAAGCAGTTATAACCCCTCGGATGTTAAGAACTTCAAAGCTCCATCCGCTATCAAAATGTCACGATCTGAAAGAAGAAAAATTCCATAGCATCTTCTCGGGATACCTGCCCTTTGAATTATATACCCCTTTCAGTTAGATTGGAGGAAGCTGGTTCAAATAAAGAAGGTCCTGTACCTGTTGTGCCTGGGGAACTTAGAGCATTGAACCCCCATGTATCTATTATCCATTGACCTTCATGTCCCTGAATGTTAGGGTTTGGGTAAGGTTGCAAGGGTTAGGGCCCTATCCAAACTTATCTCTAATGCTAACCCTAATTTCATCTTCTTACAAAAAACTATGTGCTCTGCCTCTTTAGCTATCAAAACAATTCCAAATATTATGTCGAGTTGGGAAATCTCAACTATCAATGCTTCTTGTTTGTTAGGAGGACTGCTTTCTTGATGGAATCGTAGGTTTGCACAGATGAAATCATTTAAGACCATCTGGGGCATTTTTTTAGAAGGGAAACTAGGGTTATTTGACCTATAATTGACAATTCTTAATGTCTATGCTCCTTACAAAAACATAGACTATTTTTGGGGTCATTGATCAACCTCGGGCTTGTTAAAATATGATAAACTTATTTTTGGCAAGAGATCTTATTTTCACCTTATCCCTTGCTGAGATCTGGGTCCAAAATGCCAAATTGGATTCGATGGCGCTCTACTTTAAGAATCTTCTGCAAAGTTTTCATTTAATTAATATCTCCCCACCAGTGATGGAACTAGCATGGTCCAATGGTAGAAGCGGGAAGGATGGAATCCAAAAAAGGTTGGATAGATTTGTGGTTAAATCTTCATTAATTCAGAGTTTCAACAAATACAAAACTTGGGTGGGGATGAATAAATTCTCTGACCATTGGCCCATGTTCCTGCAATTTTATGGATCTTCCTCTAAGCAAATTTTTCCTTTTAAGTTTAATAGCTCTTGGATGTAAAATGAGGTTTTATGTACTTTTGTTCATGACACTTGGTTACTCCTACAATTTGGATGATTCTGTCAATCCTATGGATCATCTAGTTTCTAAACTCAAATCTCTTAAAGAATTAGTCACTAGTTGGATACAAAAAAAAATACAGGGAGGATTTTGCTCACCTTGAGGTCCAGATAAGAACTTATTATCAAAAGAATCCATACTTCTCTAATTCTGAAGAAGATCTTCCACCAATCAAAGAATTTGAAAAAAAGAAAGATATGATTTTGAAGTAAGAAGAAAAAGACTAGAGACTCAAAAGCAGAGCCCTTTGGATCAATCTGGGAGACAACAATACCAAGGTATTTTCACTCCTTTGCCTCAAACAGGAGAAATTCAATATACCTGGGACTTAATAGATGAATATGGAAATATTGTGAAGAGATAAGATTACTTAAAAATGTTGGCTAAAGCTCATTTTGAAAAGATTTTCAAGAAGGATGGTCAATGTTCCCTTGAAGCCCAACTTAAACTGTAAGATTATTTCCTATATTTTCAGTGAAGATGACAACCTCCTTGTCCAAGATCAAGTGAGTCTGAAGGAAATTTTGGAAGCTTTAAATCAGTTTAAAAAAAATCCCAGGCCCTGATGGGTGGACAGTCGAACTATTTTTTACATTTCTTTGATATTATGGGACAAGAGCTACTAGATCTAGTTGAATATTCCAAAACTGAAGGGTTTGTCTCAGGAGCATTAAATTCTACTTTTATCACCTTAGTTCCTAAATGCAACAGGCCAGTTGGTTTTGGTGACTTTCGTCCAATACCTCTTTGCAATATGTTATATAAACTTATATAAAAAATTATCGCAAACATAATTAAACATATTTGATCTAAAGTTGTTTCTTATGAACAATTTGGTTTTCTTCATGACAGGAAAATTCTGGATGCCATAGGGATAACATAATAGGCTGTCCATTATACCAAACAAAGGAAATTGAAGGCTCTTCTCCTCAAATTAGATTTGGAAAAATATTTTGACAAAGTTTATTGGGATTTCGTAAAGCTAGTTCTCATCCAAATTGGATTGCCACTCTCGGTTGTCAAGTGGATTTTGGCATGTGTCACCTCTACCCAATTTGCAATCCTAGTCAATGGCACTCCATCAGCCTTCTTCAAAAGTGGAAGAGGAATTAGACAGGGTTGTCCACTATCTCCCTTGTTTTTCTCTTTGTAATAGAAGGCTTAAGCAGAGTCATTCTTTATGCAAAAGCAAAAGGTATTCTAAAAGGAATCAAACTTTGTAAGGCTCTCTCTATTACACACTTACTCTTTGCAGACAATGTTCTTTTGTTTGGTATGGATTATGTATATGAATGGAGGTGCTACAATGAGATCATTAATGTTTTATGTAAAGCTGCCGAAATCTCTATTAGCAACATTAAATCCAGCTTTTTTCACAGCAAATTAGAAGTGACCTTCTTAGATGTCATCACTTCTATACTTCCTTACAAAACTTGTGATCTGGAGTCTGGCTTTCACTATCTCGGCTACTTTCTGAAACCTAATGGCTACAAAGTACAAGACTGGAATTGGCTATTAGAAAAGTTTGAAAAAAAAATGTGCTTTTAGATTCCTCTCCATCGATGGAAGACTCACCCTCATCAAGGATGTTCTCACAAGTATTCCAGTTTACTGGTTTTCTCTTCTCCAAGTCCCTACTTCTGTTATCAATCTATTAAGAAGATACATCTTTAATTTTATTTGGACAAGTGGAATAAAATTTAGCAAACTTAATATGATTGGTTGGGAAAAACTCTCTCTACATAAGATTGGGGAGGATGGGGCATCAAAAATCTCCTTTGGTTCAATACTGCTCTGATGAAAAGTGTATGGATGGCTCTAACAGGTAATACACTTTGGTCAACAATTTTGAAAGGCAAGTATTTAAAAATGAATATTTATGACTGGATAAAGAAGCCTCCTAAGGTTATTAGAAACATCTCTCCAATATGGAAAGGGTTCCCAAAAATTATGAACAAAATGAGTTTAAACCTCTGTTGGAAAGTCATAAATGATAAAAATATTTTGAATGGCATAGACCTGATCAACGTTTCGGGAGAAGACTACAAGATCTCTCCACACATCTTAAATTACCTGGCAGATGTTGGTTATACAACCTTGGCACAAATTAGAAGGCCTATTTGGTGAAACAAAGATTGTTCTTACTGGTTCACAGCAAAAGATTTAGCTCTTGTTTAGAAATCAACAAATGAATGGGAGGCTTATATAAAAAATTTAAATCTTGCAGGGTATAGACGCATCTTGGAAGATGACTCATTAATTTGGACTCCCAACCCTCAGACTGGGAATATTTCTACTAAAGCTGCTTATCAGGCCATTGTACAAAATTCCTCATTAACTGTTGACAAATGGTGGTACAAGCTAATATGGAAATGGACAGTTCCTCTAAAATTAAAATATTTTCTATGGATGGCTTTCCAAGACTGTTTGAAGACTTGGGACAATTTGATGAAAAAAGGTTGGCAAGGACCTAACTATTGCATTCTTTTCAAGCAGACCTATGAATCCATGAATCATTTATTTACAACTTGTGATTTCACAGTCTCTATTTGGAATAAGATTTGTCTTCTTCTAAATATCCCGCAGGCCTGTGAAGGGGAGAATTTTGATAATTGTCTTTTCAACTGGTACAAATCTAGAAAGATTCACTCAGTTCCGCCTGTCATAATCTCCTGGAAAATATGGAGGGTAAGAAATGTTTATCTTTTTGAAGATCAACTTTCCGATATTGATTGCATCTGCAATCATATTCTGCAATTAAATGAGGAATACAGATGTCAGATTGTTGTTATTGATAAGACCAGGATTCTGAAAATTTTAAAGTATAATGGAGTTGGTTTCTTTAACGAAAATCATCACTTGTTCAATTTCAAACTACATTGTGGATCATGTACAAATATCAAAGCATAACTTCTTGCTCTCTGGTGTCTCTGCAAAATTGCTACAGTTTTTTGTATTGTGTCACTTGAGGTCTTTGGTGATTCTAGGGTTACAATCAAATGGGCATTAGGAGAATATAACCTAAAAGTACCTTCACTTACTCCTTGGTGTACTAGAATACATAAAAAGCTAAAAAACTCTTGCAGTATCAATTTCCACCACATTTTCAAAGAACAGAATCAACTGGCAGACCAGCTCTCCAAAGCAGCTCTGGAAGGAAAAGTGGGTGTTCTTCTTTGGGAAGAAGTTATGGAGAATTTGCTCATTAACTCGGGAGCATTCAATATTTTTGAAGCTTAATCACTTTGTTCTCAGACTATCACACTTTTGGGAAGAAGTTATGAACTTTGCTCATTTTTTGTATGATCTTTGAAATTCACACTAGACAGGTTTTTGGTCTAGAAGACTGGAACTCTTTCTCTGCATGTTAGTATGTTCAGACTACTTTATAATTCTCTAGAAATTTTGGACTTTTATAGCTTGTGTAATACAAGACTTTTTTCTAAAAGCTATGTGTTTTTTTATTAAATTATGAATAACAAAAGTATGATTTTTTTCTGCTAATTTTTTTTTTTTAAGTGTGGGTTTCTTTGATATCTTATCTTCTTATAATAATATAATCATATATATGATTTT
Organism: Pseudotsuga menziesii; assembly: GCA_001517045.1. Taxonomy (NCBI): domain Eukaryota; kingdom Viridiplantae; phylum Streptophyta; class Pinopsida; order Pinales; family Pinaceae; genus Pseudotsuga; species Pseudotsuga menziesii. The sequence goes on along the minus strand of LPNX011021005.1, from coordinate 112,736 downwards.
TTATAAATCAAATAAGACAGAAGTGTTCTAAATAGAAATTTTTTATAGACAATTTTTTTTTCCAATCAAGTAGGTTGAAGTGTGGGTTTCTTTGATTTTTTTCCTCGGAAAAAATTCGTAATTTTATTTCAAAGAAGAACAAAATTACATCTGCACATGTAAGAGGATCACTAGGATCCCTACATTGTCACATATTTGCTGTCACATATTAACATAATCAAAAAATTACAAAACTGTCCCAGACTGTAATAGAACTGTCCCAGGCTGTAATAGCAGAAATACATCAGCTAGATACATCACAAAAAATATGACAAATCAACAAGCCTATAAACAGCCAACCAGTACCAAAAAGACATACTGCCGATAACAAAGCCCACCGCCTCTGAAACTCCGTCGTCGCCGCAGAGATCCCTAAGGACCACAAAAAAACGGGTCGCCACGCAAAAGTATATCCACAGACACCGCCACTGCCAAATCCGCGAGTTTGGCGATCTAACTCATCAATCTCGGTGCCAATCAGGATCCATCAACCCCGACAGCCGAAGCCCACCGATCACCGATCATGATCTAGGAGCCGAAGCCCAAACTCCAGAGAAGCCGCGGCATGTGAAGCCTCGACGAATTCAATGTAGACACCATGGCAAGGCACCCGATTCCGCCGAAACCGCGAGCACCGGCAATCGCCACGGAATCAGACACCACCTCCACCATATGGCGAGCATGCCCAGCACCGAAGAAGATGAATCTTGACCCATCAGCAATTTGGAGCCCCATGGCAGAGAGCCGATTGGGAACTACTCCACAAAAATCGTGATGGATCAAGAAAATGGAGAAATCCATTGGCGAGAATATGAAGACGAAAACGTGTCCAAGAAACGACGGTGAAAGATACCCTCTGTCTCTCAGCAAAATCAACGCTTCGTCCATTCTGATCGATCGCCTGGATCACTCCTGCTTCTCTTGCAACGCCTCCACAGAAGCAGAATCTTCCTCCGCATTCAAGAAAGTGTCGATACCATGAGTGGCCAAGAATGAAGACATCATGATGGCACAAATCACGCGAGGAAGCAAGATCTATGGCGCCCGGACGCCCACCTGAGATAAATCCAGTCGAACCGAGCCGAGCCCTGCCCTCAGCCCTCAGAAATTAAACTTTCTTATGCCCAAGAGAGTGACCGACTGCATCCTCTCGGTGGACGATTGCTGGGCGAAGGAATCGGGAGGCGGCGTCCATTAGTGCGTCGGCCCTCCCAAACTCGCCATCGAAACCCAACCAAGGCCAAACCATACCAGGGATCTTGGAGCGAAGAGAGCCGTTGAATGGAGCGTTCTTGGAGCTCCCCTCCTCCGTCCACCACTTTTAATCCAGTGTGGGTTTCTTTGATGTCTAGTCTTTTTATAATAATAATATTAATATAATTATATACATGATTTTTTAAACCTAAGTGTAGTTATTTTAATCAAATAAAATGAAGTGTTATAAATATAATTTTTTGATAAATAAATTGAAATGTTCTTAATTGAGTTTTTAATTAAATAAGTTGAAAGGTTAGTTTCTTTATGTATAACTTTATATTATCATATTTATATTAAAAAATAATAATAATCTAATTTTAAAATATTGTTAAGTTTGAATACTCTTATTTAAATTAATCTATTTCTAAATATTAAACCTTAAATAAGTCTTTTAATCAAATCCGTTTAAGTTAAAACATTTTTGTAACAATAAATTCATTTTATAAATAGTATTAAATGTATTTTTATATGACTTTTTCTTAGTTTCACAAACAAAATCCGTTTAAGTTAAAAATCAACCTAAATAAATTCATTTTATAATGGTATTAATGTAATTTTCTTCCACATAATGGCGTTTTTTAAAAATGAACTGTAGTATTTTAATCAAATGGTTTTTTTAAATTAAGTGTAGATTTGTAATCAAGTGGATTTTTAAAATTAAGTGTAATTTTTTTAATCAAGTAGGTTGAAGTGTTAGTTTCTTTGATGCATTTTTATAAGATTATATACATTATATTATTTGAAATTAAAATTTATATAAGGGTTTACCTCCAACAATAACATAAAAAAAATTTGGTTGGCTTATTTTGTAGGAAAATTAGATTAACCTTTCGCTCAAGTTTATAATTTATCCAAAAACATATAACTCAAAACTTATTGTCCTTAAAACTATTTTGACATGACCCAAAGGATCGAGTATCAAAACTACTAGGCACAAACTTAAAATAGCTAGACCTTAATCAAGATCCCATAAACATCATTAGATATAGTAACAATCAACACCTTAGTTTCCTATGGCTGATTGTTGGGTCGGGGCATCAGATCTCGCGGTTTGAAGATTTCACCAATGATCACCTAAGCAAGCACATTAGTCTTGTAGATGAGCTTTTGAATAGCGTCTTCAATCATTTTCAAGCTTCCATTTATTTTCATTACATCATCTCTATTTCACTATGCCATAGCCTCCACACACTTGCTTGTGTTCGAGCGACCACGACGAGAATCCATCAACATGCGCCCTACCAGAGTCTTCATATGCCAAATCAACATGATTGTTTTGGCATAGCACGTTTCTTGGGTGCGGGTTGAGCTCACGTCCTCCATCCGGGTTACCCACTGCTCTTACTCTTGCAGTGCTTCCGATGTCTCCTTCCCGGCTTCAACATCACGCTTTGCCTGGTCCAAGTACTGGTTTGTCTCCTCTGCAATATCATGATGATACATTTGGTTTACTTTGGCCACCTCCCTTTAAACACGAGGCATATGACCACCTCTAGCGTTCCATCCCTACACCTTCCCACTCCCTGGCTTGGACCTAACATCAACAACACTCTGTCTCAAACCACCATCATCGCAAACCCGTCGCACTCTCACCAACTTCTCATTTTCACACGCCACCTACCAAGGGTTCCAGAGATAACTCAATCCTCGGCCAACTTCCTTATAGCACTAGTCACTCCCTGATCAACATATAATCTCAATTACCACATAATTATCCCTTAGGATGTGTGAGTAGTTATCATTTCATAGATTCCTCTTCTTTGCTTCACCTAATCCCAACTCTATCATCCTTACCATTGTGCCCTTCCCGCGAGTGATCCCACAATCATGAAAACGAAGCTCCCCAAGCATTTATTGATTTCGACATCCTTCTTCGTACTCCCGGCAAGCGAACCCAAATCCAAGTTTAATTCGCCACATTGTCACACCACCGAAACACATGCTACTTGATCACATCTGTCAAGTTAAATACATATGACATAATGGAAGGATAAGTGGCCCACCTGGCCTACCATCTAGTGCCCCCTACATACACCCACTTCTAGGCTATTTTCTTTGATGTATGATGTAATATAACAATAATAATCATCTAATTTTATAAATGTAATATGACTTTTTAAAACTAAGTAGAGTTTTTGATGTATGATCTAATATAACAATAATAATCATCTACTTGTATAGATGTAATATGACTTTTTAAAACTAAGTAGAGTTTTTTAATCAAACAAGTTAAAATATTGTTTTCTTTTATATATATATATAAAAGGTCGCCATAAAGCTAGAGTACTCTTATTTGCAAATATTAACTATTAAACTTTTATATAGGTTTTTAAACCAAGTCTCATTAAGTTTATCAACAAAATTTCGATAATAAATTCATATTAAAAATGTTTATATTATATTTTATAAAAATTTGTAATGTTTTTGTATTCTCAAAATATTAGATTTTACAAAATTAATTTAAGTGAACAAATATTTTTAATAACAAGAATTCATTTTATAAATGGTATAATCTAAATTATATACTAAGTAGGATTTTTTAATCAACTTATTTTTCAAGGTGTGATCTTATATATATAAGGTTATGGTTAAACTAGATCCTAAATTGGCTTATGAGATTCTCTTCTTTATGAGGTAAGTCAAGTTGTATACAATTTTGTTTATAAGTATTAGAGGATATTTTTTTATGAAGATGATAAAAAGTTATTTATTATTATGACTTATTATAATATAGAGTTGAAATGTCAACAATACATGTAATTGCAATAAGTATGTAAACAATGTAAAAAGATCCTATAACAACATACATTTGGCAATAAGGTTGAATAAATGCTCAAGATTTATGCTTAGTGGATGCAAATGTGCAATAGGTCTAATGGATTGCGTAGAGTTCACACTAGACTTAAGGATGAAGATGATATCATGGTGTGGTAAAAAACAAACATGATGGACAATATTCTATTAAATGAGAACACAAGGCACTTCGAGATGATGTAGATCTAGATACAAATGGTGTTGGGATCATTTATGGAAGAGCAAAGCATCCACGAAAACCATTGTCTTTTATGTGATTAGCATTGAATAATAAGGTTCTTACTTGAAATATGCTACATAAAAAGAAATCAAGAAGGCCCTAATTTATACCATGTTGAGATGCTACTATGGCCTCACACATCCATAAATTTCTGCTTCAATTTAGTAATTTAACACGATAGTCTATACCTGCAACTTCCACATTATTTCAATATTTTTGGAATTCCACCATTGGAGTTGATGCATCTATAGGTTGCTTATCTCATAGCACACAACAATAAAGCATCAAAGAAAAAAAATCTCAAGCATAACACAACACATTGTTCTATTATTGAAACTAAACAAATCATAAACCAAAATAAAGCTATCATGCCCTTTACATCATAATCTCATAAATCAAAACACAATCCCCTACCCTCATAACATTTGTTGACATGCAACAATTCATAAGCATTAGGGATTATGGCATGTTTGCCTCATGAACGTCGATACTTTATGGAAACGAAATTTTGGTTGTCTACGTTCTCTGCAATTACTAATGAGCATGATTGAGCTATGCTTCTTGTGCCCGCCACATAGAACAAGTTTCAAAGGGGTAATGCCTTGGGCAATTTGGGTAAAATATATTCCATTGTACATCACAACTAAAGTGAAGGAAACCATTCTTTGCAGTTTATCCCATCATCTATGTCTCTTTGTGCACTTTATGAAAATAAACTACCTATTGTAAAGCAAGCATCTTCTTTGCAAGTGAAAAAATGAGTTTATGCATTCACTAATCATGGATCACTTCCCATGCTCAACAGTCTTTCCATGTACCACAAACTACCACTATCTTCTATGCAACTCAAATATGCTCTAAAACAGAGCACACATTTAGGCTTAGTAAACATTTTAAAATGCATGCTTAGGGTTTCAGATTAACGTTAAACAAAGAAAGAAAGAAATGTGGAAACTTGCATTCCTTCATATGAAGAGTGACCTAATGCAATTTGTGACTTTTACATCACCTTCTATGAGAGAAACAAGCTATCCATAATGCCACTTTGGGCCTTTTCACTCTTTTTTGAACACTTATAAAATTTAATTACTAAACTTGTAAAATGCACTTAATGCCCATAAAATTTACACTATATAAAAAACAACTACGCTTGGTTGAATATTTTTTGTGTCATATTTTCTAGTTTTCTCCAATAATCCTTTTTCTAGCACAAATTTCACTAAAATTGGCATCAAATTTTGGCAATATTGCAAATTGACTATGATAAGCTCTCTCGAGACCAATGGACCTCAAATAGCTTTGCAACTAGCGATCGATTAGAGCTTTAGGATCGTAAATAATTCCGATAAAACACTTAGCCTAAGCATAATGAGCAAAGGGTAAGGGATAAAGTCGCTAGAGTGTCTTTCTAGTGAATGGCCCAACAATGAAGGTGGGTGTTAGTGTTTTTAAAGCAACATCAAGAAAGTATATGCCACTACTTATGTGGATTACAAAGTTTTTACGAAGTTAGGGCAAAGTTGAGACTCTAGTTTTTGTCATGCTATGAGCATTTGACACCCTTTCAAGTTACGATGTTGATACAATCTATTACTTATCACGTCGATACAGTTTAGAGCCATCATAACTTTTAGACTTCTAAGTAAATAAAATAACAGTTTTTAGTAAAAAATAACGAATATAAAAAGAAATCAAGGACTAACTCTTACCTTCTTGTTCCACAAGTAGACTTTATCTAGTTGTTTGCTTCTCCAATACATATGCACCAAGAAAATCACTTGACTACCAAAGTCTTAGTAAATTCCCCAACTTAATTCTTCTAACCCTTGATGTCGCTGCTAGGATTCGACGACTTAAATCTTACCAATCCAGTGCATTGTTTCCATGCCCTCTGACTAAGTTTTATGTTTATGCTTTACCTTTTGCATCGACTCGTATTCTTATTGATGATTGAACCTCCACTGATCCAACCACTTAAGTTTTAACTCTGCACTATTGTATCCCCACTAAGCTTTTCAACTCTTTAATGCTTAAGTCACTGATTCCATCGTGACACTATTAACAACATCGTCGATGGTTTTGTCGGAGCCTTATCCCTTATTGACCCACGACTTATTTTATTTATGGCCATTTTCGATGCTTAAAAACTTGACTCATCGCCGCACTATTAACTATACTGCCAATGCTCTTAACACAAACTTGCCGATGCTTTTGTCGAATGGTTATGGATTTTTACACCACTGACGATTATCGCTTACTGCCTCGCAACGATGTTTTTTTCTTCCAGAGGATTATGGTTTATTGCCTCTGATGCTTAATGTCAGACAATTGTGGCTTATTGAACCTCTAACCTTATGGCACCGATGCCTTCCGACTTTTCCCCCCGTTGATCTACTTATACTTATGGCAAGGACTTAGTTGCATCAGAGCTATCAATTTTTTTTTCACATAGAAAAAAATTGCTTCTTGTTATTCTTCATAATCAAAGAAAGCAAAAACTATAAGATAGATTCACCCATACAAGGAGATTTACTCCATCTAGTCAAAATTCTAATTTGTATAATAATCTTTCTGCATGTGCTAATACATATCCAACTATCAAGGATTCCAACTAGTATAGTGAAGCATCATAAATTCAATTTTGACATTTTTATACAAACTAGACGTGCATAACTAAGCTTTCAAAAAGAAATATACACTCAACCATAAATTTATAAAAAGTCTTAGAACATATTTATCCAGCCTTTGGAGTATATAGAGTTGTTTCAATGTTCTTCATAGAGAGGAGTACCCGCATATAGTCATACCTTACTTTCAAAGCTCATTTGTCATTGTGTTTCATTCCCGAAAAATATGCTTAAAAGATATGTCTGGAAATTTCTTAAGATTGTTATCAATCAATCTTCTAGTTAAAATTAATTATGGTCATCAATAATTCTTATTTGTTTTGAATTAATTTTTAAAGTTTAAATATATTGATTATAGAGCCCTATATCTCTTCATTTTGAAGCCCAAGCTGGCCTTCCTTGTGCATGTGCTAACTCATTAGCGTACCGACAAGTTCTTTAATTATAATGTCTAACGAATAATAGTGAAATGGCATATAAAGGCTACTAAATATCTTACAATAAAAAACAAAGTTCCAGCAAGCCTAAATATAGAGATCTTTAAAAAAACAAAGTTATGAATCTATGATTGAAGTTCTCTTATGGCGATATTGCTTTGGTATAAATATTATTTAATGGGCTCTCCCGACACAATTGTACTATCATGGTTAAGGAATGACGATAGCTTTACACTCCAACGAGGATCAACTTGACCAATTGATTT
>LPNX011021005.1:61610-104641 GCA_001517045.1 Pseudotsuga menziesii | reverse complement strand
ATATATATTAAAAGGGTTGTGCACAACCATTTAGTACAGAGCAAGCATAATTATGAGAAAAAATAGTTGAAAGAAAAGGTCTACAAAAACTATCAACAGAGTTGGCATCCAACTAAAGCCTGCTATTAACTGTAGCTAAGGAGGAGTAAATATGAACAAACTGTTGGTTCATAAATATATACAAAAATGTAGAGAAGACGAAAGGAATTATTTTGGTTTGCCTGAAAACCCCACAGGTTGGGTGACTGAAATAGCTTCCATGGGTTGAGCTTCTTCACCGGAAAAGTCCTAGCAGTGGCTACATTGGTTCATCTAGGCAAGCTTTAGCACTCCATCCTTGATGATTTCCATCGTGCCCTTTAATTCTTTGAGATCTCTGTCATGGTCATAAATGCAGGAGTCGTGGCATCCAATCTGGTTGGACAGATACCTGATGTCAGAGACCAAGTTCTTAACATCAAATTCTATGTTCCTATTGTCTTCAATGCCCACTGCCACAAAATCAGAAAGTCTACGCAGATGTTTTTTGAGGTCGTCCTGCCTCGCCTTATGAGAAGAATACCCTGAGCCTACACCTTGTTTGCTATGGAAAGAGCTCCTATCTGGGCTAAAATACTTGAGACCGAGTCCTGGAGAGGGATAAGCCTGGATAACGACGACTTCAAGAGAGACTAGGCATCAACAACAAACAGGGAGCCTGCTTCAACAGAGCTAAAATGCGAATGAGACGGAAGGAGGGAGGCGTCCGACTTAAAGGCTATAGTTCATGTCGCTTATGCGGCCTGCCAAGGAAATGTTGGCTCACATGAAGGGAGGACAAGAAGTTAAGGTCAAGCATAGGAGGAGGCCACTTTTCAATGGAAAAGCCATTGCGCCGGAAGTAGGAGAGTGCGTGGGACGAGGCAGAGGAGAGGGTGTCTCAACCCTTTGAAAGAGAAATTGGATAGTTCATGAAAAAAAGTGGGGGGTTTAGGTTAGGGAATGAACTTGAACCCATCACCATGGTCGTTGTAATTCATGGTGCCTAGAGGCAAGGAGGCAACTTTGTTGGCCAAGTGGTCAGCTAGAACATTGTTTCCTCTGGGTATGTGATAAAACAAAGTGTGACGGGGAAGGTTTAAGAGGGAAATGTGATCATAGATTTTTTTGCATTTGATAGATCCTGTGGAATAGCCCGAGTGCATCTTTAGGATAACTTGAAAAGAATCGCCCAAGACAAGAAGGTTTGGAATGGATCCCCATTCTATAAATTCTAGGCCATGAAGGAGCACCAATCATTCTGCCTCATTGTTTGTCTTGATTTCGAGGCCCCAAGTAAAGGACTTCACGATTTTTCCACTAGGGTCGAAAATGACCCCTCCTACACCTGCCTCCCAGTCAATTCAAATCCTTATGAGTTAAGCATACTAGTTTATAATGAGAATGTATTAGGAATGCCATTCAAAAATGTGGAGAAGAATTTTTTAACATTCTCACCATATTTGTTTAGCAAAAAAAAATTCAAAATTACTAGTTTTCTCATTTTTTATAATTCATATCACATTTATTAACATTAATTATAAATAGTTTTAGTGCTTATTGAACACTTTCTTAAACACCTTTTTTTAAATATTATTAAGCACTTTTTTTTTCATTGCGCCGAAAGGCGCTCTACATACCAGTATGGGGGAGATCTTGGAACGTTACATGTAACATTTGTGCCGTTATGCAACGTTCCTCTTGTAAATGTTGGCCATAAAAAATTAAATTTTTAATTATCCTACAAAATAAATGTCGGCCACAAAACAACCTAATATGGGGGAGATGTTGTAATGTTCCTACCTAACAAAACAATAAAAAATATAAAATAAATTAATTATCGGCTAAAAAATGTGGGTTAAAAAAAACAACACAATATGGAGGAGATGTTGTAATGTTCCTACTTAACAAAATAATAAAAAATAAAAAATTGAATTATCCGCAAAAAAAAATTTGGTCGTGCACATGGTTTATGCATTGCAAATGGTTTTAAAACCATGTGCAATGCCTCCTAAACAACCCATGGTTTTATTGTACATGGTTTAGGAGGTTGTTGCAAATGGTTTTAAGACCATGTGCAAGGCGTCCTAAACAACCCATGGTTTTAGGAGGGCCCTGCACATGGTTTTAAAACCATATATGGGGGAGATGTTGTAATGTTCTTTCCTAACAAAATAAAAAATATTATGTGTCGGCCATAAATAGTATTAAATATTAATAATAAAAATATTATAAGTGGACTTTAGATGTGTCTTTTGGTCTGAATCACGACAAACAAGGTTTGCACTTCCAAAGATTTGATCCCTCTTGGTGCTTGATAGAGCCTAGGATTTGGATCTATGCTAGTTTAATTCAATAAAAAAGTGAATAATAAAAATTAATCACTTTTTATTTTCCCCAAAAAAAATCATTTTCTTATTCCAATATAAAACGAAAATCACAATTTTTTCAAGTTCTTGAATCACTTTACAAATATAATAAATATACATTTGAGAACTACATTAACGAGAATGAAATTACATAAATAATATACATAACATTTTTTTATCTTAAAATAAATAAATTATTATTAGTGATGCTTTTTCCTTTTTTTCTTTTCAACCTCATAACACTCCTCCTTTGAAAGCATATCCATAAATAATGGATGTAACTTATTAAGACGAGAGTACAAATCACTCAACATAAATACTACATGTAACTTATTAAGATGAGAGTACAAATCACTGTACAAATATATAGTATAGTATAGATGTAAGACAATATATAGTATAGTATATATGTAAGATTGCATTTGCAATAATGAAATTACATAATTAATGTATATGACATTTCTTACCTTTTAATTTTTTTTTATAAATCTTATGATTTAAAAAAAAATAATCCCATGTCACCTCTTTGAAGAAAAATTCATAAAAGACTATGTAACTTAGGAGCATCCATAAAAGACTAAGTAACTTAGGAGGTTGAGTGTATGAATCGAAGATGGGACTAATTCTTTATCTCAATAAGATGTATAGTTTTAAGAAATTGCTTGATTGCCCAATAGGGATGACATGTTTAACTACCATCATCGAGGAGGAAATCTTAATATCTATGTCTATTGGTTGAGTCTCAAAGAGATGAGAGGATTCCCGAATCAACATCTTGTTTGCTGATGTTCATCATCCTTATCTTCATCTTCATTTAATGGAAATGACTATCTTTTTAATTTGGTTTTAGGTCATTTTTCCACGAGGGCCGATTTTGTGCAAGAGGACAAGAATCATGCAGATCTCCTATAATATGATAGATCCTACACTAATATGATGTATCCTCATAATCCAAGACCTAAGTCCATAATTTTTTTTCCCCATTTCAGAATCATTTTGTTTGGAAGATCCTAACTTAGGTTGATCTCAACATAAAGATAAAAATACATGTATAACTCTCCCAAAATATGTTTTTATGTAACAATCCAAAGTATTCTCGATATCTTTTATAGTTATGATTTATCTCTAGATATCTATAAATTTAACTCTATTTGATGCATCTTGATTTACTAACTAAAATCAAGATAAATAGAAAGAGATACAAGGATCATGTTCATTTTTAATTCAATACTTGTAGGTATGCATGGAAATAGATAAGTGGATCCTATTTATATATAATTTGTGTGTATGAAGAATGCATTTTTTTAAGAAATCCATAAACACTTTCCTCATTTTAAAAATTGCATCAAGAATAAACCCACGATACTTAAGTTCCAAATACCTTACCATGAGATAATTAAGAAATTACTTCTCTACATCTTAAAAAAAAATCATTTCTATGGTCCATGACCAATTGAACTAACCTCATAACAAGCCATACCACTTCTATCATTAAAAACTTTAATTTTACTTAAATTACAAACTCTCTCTTTTTTCCCCAACAAATAACTATACTTTATACATGTACAAGGTTGTTTGTTACAAAGCCATCATCATAATAGTATATAGTCGAGCTATTCTTTTGATTATCAATCCAAAATAGTCACTATAACTGGTCAATATAAAAGTCCCATGACAGCACCAATCCCAAAACAGGAAAGAACCCAACAAATATAGGCCAAAAGGCATCCAAAAAACATAGAAAAAATGGATCAACAAAAGAAAGTCTAATGGCTCCCCTCATAAACTAGGGATCTGTCTTTCGACCGCTCAAAAAAGAAGAAACCAATAGTCACATGATGACCTTTTTTTGAAAGCAAGTTAGCCAAGTGATTAAAGGACCTGTAAATATGCGAGAAAGAGATATCTCAAAACTGATTTATCAGCAACCGAGTCCTTTTAAGCCAGGCCGAAAGATGAAGGTTATGAATACCACAACCATTCTTTACCCAGTTGATGATAACCTTTGAGTTTCCATAAACATGAATCCCATCCATGCCAATACTAGAGATGAAATGCAGAAGAGGCCATAAGGCGAGTAGCTCACCCATGGTGTTAGAACTAGATCCATAACTTATAGTAACAACGTGGATTCATAAACAACATAGCTCCCATTGTACATGAGAGTCAATTCTGAATTGAGGAGCCATAAAAAAACCCCACATGTTTGTCATATAATATTTGGTCCATTGACAGGACTATTTTTGTTGGCTTGGCGTTTGTTAACTTACCCTCTGGACATTCCTTGAATGCTGCCATAGCCTTACAACAGACATATAAGGAAGATACATGCTTGTTTTAAAAAACATGCTTGTTGCATCCTAACCAGTTTTCCCATGTAATGAAGCAAGGCAAAGACTTCCAAACAAGCGCATATCGATTCCAGGAGATGTAGCAATCTGATAAAGAACTCCCCATCCAAAAAAACGAACAGTTAAGGGCACGATTAACCATTTTCCATACCTCCTTTATAAGCATACATGTGACAAAGATATGGAAATGATTTCCTCATCCAATCCGCATAGAGAGCAGTAATTCAGGCCTTTCACTCCCTGTTGAAGGAGATTGTCCCAAGTAAGCAGACGATTGTCTAAAGCCAACCATTTGAATTTTTTTAGCTTTAGTGGATTTTTCCAGGACCATAAAGATGAATGCCACCAAAGAGGATTGAATATGATCTCCTTTGATTGCTACATGTATGCAAGGGAAGCTGTCAATGATCCAATGTTCAAATGATAGGACCATTTGGGCTCATTTGCGCAATCGTCAATAAGAATTGATCCCTTTTGGAGACCCATTATGTAATGTGTCCATTTAGCCCCCAAAATTCCATATAAACCCAATTGAAATGTTGATATCCATCCATGTGGAGAGTCGACCTTCACCAGAGGGCATGCAATATGATTCAGAGAGAGATATCCTTTGGATCGAAGGGCGTATACAAAGTTTTCAAAAATTTTATAAGGAGTAGGTCCTCCAATTATAGGGTCCTCCCCCAATCGAATAGAACGACCATTTCCAGTCACCCAGGCTAGCCAGTTTCCACAAATTCCAAATGCACTGAGAAGTCCATTCCAACTGTTTGAAATCCCCTTCAACGACTTTATATCACTTAGAATCCATTGAACATGGGAAGGTCACTTGAAGTATTTTGATTTTAAAACTTTGGACCACAGGTTATCACCAAAAATGGCCAGCCATAGGATCTTTGCTCTTAATGCCAATGATAATTTGAAAGTATTTTTTAGCGCCCAACCACCTTTATCCTTTGGCCTTGCAATTGTCGCCCACTTTGCTAGATGGTATTTTGACTGCACCTGCAAGCCGGACCAAAGAAAAACAAATATGTTTTTTTTTTCTTGATTGTATCAATGATGGACCTTGGAATTTTGCACAGTGATAACCAATAGAACGCTAAATTTTCCAGCACCGATTTGGCCAAAATCAGACAACCTCCAAGGGATAACCAACGCCAACACCAATGCTTGATCCAGATATCAAATCTTTTCAAAAGCCAGAGCCAGTCACCAACATGGTAACCATTTGGCTTGATGAAATAACCCAAATATTTAGTAGTAGACAATAATGAGTACACATTTACCTGAAACATAGAACTAATAATTGTTTTTTCAGCATTTTCAATTCCACGCTCCAATAATTTTGACTTTTGAATATTTATAGTGAGCCCTTAAACATGAAAAAATTTATAAGCTTCAAGTTCTCCTGATGATGATCCCAGAGTAGGGTTCGAAATGTCGAGATCTTCAACTCTCCAACGCAGCTTCCTCCTTTTTCAATGACAAAATTTGTTAATCAATTTATAATAGAAGGACCACTCCACAAAAAAGGCCAATCCAAATACCATAATGTTGTCCATGAACAGAGGTGGGAAACAAACAAATTACTCCCAAACTTTATACCCTTTACCATTCCCTTATAAACCACTTTTTTTATCAATTGGCTGAGCCCTTAGATGGCAAGAATAAATAGAAGAGGTGAGAGGGGGAAACCCTACCTCAATCCCCTATGAGCCGAGAAAAAACCTGTAGGACTTCCATTGATCAGTACAACAAAAGAAACCAAAGTGACACAACCCATAATCCATTTCATGACCTTGAAGGGTAGCCCAATCTGAATAAGGATAAGTCTTAGAAAACCCCACTGAACACAATTATAAGCTTTGTTTGAGTCCAGCTGGAGAGCAATGGCATTTTGATTTCTTTTATTAATACTATGGAATACCTCTTGTGCTACCCCAATGGCCTCCAATATCTGTATTTTTTCTAGGAAACCGAATTGTTCAGGAGAAATGCATCTAGATAGGATAGGTTTAAGACGAATAACTAAGATTTTTGATATTACTTTATAAACAAAGTTACACAACGAGATTGGTCTGAAATCTCCCAAATCCTTAGGGGCCGATATTTTCGGGATCAATGTCACGTCCCCTCCCCTCATCTCGACGAAGGAGAGGACACAACCCAAGCTGCTACTATTCATTAGACTGGGCAATCTAGCCCCGTGAACATAATATAAAATGCATTGCAACATAAAATACATACACAGATGCATAATACATGTAAATACATAATGGAAGCAAACATCATTCATTTAATACATTCAACATGTTCATGATAATTTACAAAATAAATACAGTTGCAGAGTTAAATACAAGAATACTTATCTTCAGAAGGAGACTTCCCGCAACTAGCTATGTCGTTGCAACGTTCCACCCAACCATAGGCTAGTGTGCTCCTCAATCTCTCAACACCACTGCCACCCTTGAGCTAGGCGTGATTCCCATAAGGAACTAGGGGACACCGACTCACACACAATGAGACTATACACCCACAGTCAAGCCAATAATCACATCCAAATACACTCACCCCAATAACAGATGGGTTCCTTGGACTTACTCAGCTAAGCCAACACATGGATGCACTACACAACAAAATACAAGTTCTGGGTATGGACAAAACGTCTTGGGAACCAAAATCGAAAATGGCAAATGGGGAAAATGACCCAAGTGACCAAATCGTTTCAGAAAACGTTTGATGGTCTTCCAAAGGTAGAAACGACCTCTATTCACACCCAAATCGTGGGTCTACCCTCCCAGCCACAAAACATACCGAAAGGGATGGGTTTGCAACCCAAACAGACTGGTAGAATGGGGAAAAACACCCCGTGAGAGAAATACAGTTTCACAAAACGTTTCTGGGCACCGTAAGGGCTAAGACGACCCCCATACACACCTAAATCGTGGGTCTCCTTTGCCCATTTTCCGCACAATACCAAAAACGAAATCCTGGGTATGGGAAAATGAGGAAATGACAGAAAAACGTGGAGGTAAATGCACAATAAGCTCCAGCTGCGCGAGGAAGAAAAAACGCCCCTTGAAACCCCCAAATCGTGAATCATTGCTACACATTCACTTAGCAAGACCAAAATGAACTTCCAGCCATGGAGAAATGGAGAAAAACTGTCGAGACGTGAAGGAAACGTATAGGAGCTCCCAAACACATGAGAGAACAAAACTGATGGATGAACCATAGGATGGGCATGCATTTCCAAGCATTTACTTGCCCAAGAAGTCAAAAACATGTTTTCCCAAAAATGAGTGGCTTCCCAATTCGAATTTCACTCCCATACTCTTCCAATCCCTATGCTTTAACTAACTCAACCACTTTTGGATGACTGGGCACAAAGGACAAAATGGGTAATTGACAGCTTTATGGGTTTTCCCTTTGACATTTGGCTTTTCCCCATTGGCTCAAGGATTTGAATATTCCCCCTCCCTATTCCTTGTGAAATCATGCCCCCATCTCTTTAACGTTGCATTGACATAACTAGTTGTGGGTATTTTATTAATTGCATATTTACATGATGTCCAAATTATATGGTGTTATCGGCTAGCACGATAACCATCGACATTGATTTTAATTGCTGAAACGTGAAACATTGAATCTGTGGCGGGGCCTTTTCCTTGAGCCCACACCATGATTTATGAACGCTATTTACATCATTCATAATTTAATGCAATTGGTGTTGAAACCGGGGTATTACAATCAATGCTAAAAATGTAGAATTTATGGCACTCGAGATTGTGCCACTTATCCTTGATTCCTCAATAGCTTCTAAGAGGTCTTGTCCCAATAAAATCTATACAGGCCACAAATATCTCCATGGTCCATCCATCAAGACCAGGGATTTTTGAGCACGCTGAGGCCTGGATTGCCACTTTGAATTCGACCATAGTTACATGCATAAATAATTCCTTTCCCTCTTCCTCATTGAAGAATCCAGGATACTCTTTAACCACCATTATCTGGTCCCTAACAGAAATGCTGCCTTTATTCTAATAAAATTCCTCAAAGTGACAGTAAGCCAATTCCTGCAACCCCCCCCTCTTAGTTATCTGATTACCCCCAACATCTTGCAGAGCCCAAATGGTATTTATATTCCGGCGATGTTCTGCGAATTTATGGAAAAAATTCGTATTTTTGTCACCTGCCTCCAACCAGGTGATTCGGTTGTCAAGGCAAGCTTTTTCATAAAAAATCCTCAGAATGTTGATCTTTTCGACCTCCAAATTTTTCAAAATATCCAGATCCATATGATGGAAGATCCCTATCCCCGACCGAGCAGTTATCTCTACTATTTGTGCCTCGATATCACATAAGGTCTTTTTTTCCAAGACCTTCTTCTCCTTTTCCCATTCGATCACCTCATATTTCAGGCTTTTCAGTTTTTCCAAGACCTTCTTCTCCTTTTCCCATTCGATCACCTCATATTTCAGGCTTTTCAGTTTCATAGAAAGATGCTCCATATGAGGCATATGATCCATATCAATATGAGAACCCAGAGATGTTCAAACATCTCAATAAATCCAGTTTCCTTAAGCCACCCATGATTGAATTTAAAAGATCTTTTCACCATTAAAACTTTCTACTTAAACTATAATAGAATACTTATCACACCTATCAAATAATAGAATAACGATCCAAAAACTTGTTAAGTTGAACCCAAAATACTTATCAAACTTATCAAGATAAAAAAAAATTAAATCTATGAAAGCATTTAGTAATTAGATTACAAACTCATTACAAAGGAATACTCACTTTCACTTTACCTTGATATTGAAAAGTATTACTTTATTCATCTTTCTTCCTTAATCTCAATTTTTTTTTCCCTTGTATTTAACGCCTACGAAATTTTCTTTCTCTTTCTTAATTTGATTTGAAACGAAATTTTCTCTCTTTCTTAATTTGATTTGAGTTGACATAAAGTAATAATTTTTTTACATAAACTAAACTTTTATATACTTACTTTTCTCTTTTATTTTATAGCTGCCTAGCACACTCCCTTTATCTTTTCTAAATCTTTCTTTTTTAAAAGTAACCCTCGTAGCCACTCTTAAATATTAAGTCTATTTCTTTACATAATCGAAAGAGAAAGTTGCCCTACCTCTACAAACGTTGGCTCATCATTTTCATGGTTGCACATCATTTTCATGATAATTTACACTAAAATTTGATTTTTCTTTCCAAGCGAAATGACACCAAATACCACCCTCCCATCTATAATTGAACCTTTGCTAAAGATAGTTGGTGCGTCCCGATAGCATGACGTGGACCATCGACAACCAAGGACTATATATATTAACAACTTAACAATCAAGGGGAACCTACCTCACCTCCTAACCCCACCAAACTTTGCAAGTCTTGAAATTTTAACAATGTCAAGTAGAACCTTCCTTAGCTAAGTCGCAAGCTAGTGGCATCCCGATTCCCTTCTATCCAGAATAATAACATTTAAAATAATACTATCTATTTTAATTTTTAAGTGAGAATGAAATAGCTGGAGTTTGTTTTTACCTATTACTTATTTATGTAAAATATAATGTTTTTATTTTATTTTGAGAAAAACAATAAGTCTTATATTTACAATTATACCTATTTATGGCTTTAAACACCGTTTTTTACGTTCAACGGAACCATACCTCTAAAGCATAGCTAGACTACATAGGAGCAGTATAAGCCCTAATGAAAACACCCTCCATTCGTTGGAATCGGGTAGATCAATTGGTTCGGAAATAATAATTTAGATGTTTTAAATCACAATTTCGGCCATCTGACAAGAAAAGCGGAGGGTTTTAGTTGTCTTTTATCTTAGTAGGAGTACATAATTTATTCAATGATTACATAGAGGCTCAACAATAACAAGAATTGAACATGTGGGTGGACAAAATAACAATTATTCATCCCAACTATCCAAATTACATTCAATAAGTTAATAACTACCGTTATTTAATAGATTATATTCATAACCGAGTTGTCTAACTAGGGGACTATTTTTCCTCTATTTTCGGCTGGTTTTTATCAGTTTTTGGTTATGAATCTTCAAGGAATTTTCAAAACGTGTAAAACCATTGCTAGATTTTACAGAGTGTGGGTGCTTGGGGTTTTCATGTCACGTGATTTCATTTTTACACTTAAAATCACCCAATAAACAACAAAAATTACAAAATTTTGTAAGTTAAATTCACCAAATTCCGGCTAAAGATCTACCGAAAAGTCAAAATCGTCCCCAGTTAGACAGCTCCATTCATAACTCCAACTATCCCTGCTTTTAAACAGTACATATATTTTTAATCTCTACATCTAACTAAAGCAACTAACCATCGCTAAAGTTAGAAGCTCATAAGATCTCCTATATCTGGAGACATTCCGCCGTGTAGGCGCCCAAGAGCTTTCTAATTTAGAAATTCGAAAAACCCGGCGATTCCGTCGTCGCCGCCGCCGTTTTGCCGGAGACCGACAAGGTTTTGACTCCGACGGCAGCTGGGAACGGCAAACATTTTCAATTTAAATTTTGATTTATTAAATATTACATCGCTGTTAATTGCCAGCTGCACAAACCTTCCTGTACAACTTTTTTTTACTCGGAACAGAACAACTCTACGAAAGTTGAAACCCTCGTTATTTGTTGCCAGCTTGAACGAAAAATCTTCGTCAAACCCTACATTAGCGGTCGGAGCCGCTCCTGAGGCCATTGAACGATATGTAATAAAGGGGAAACGCTGCTATATCGCTGCCAGTTTCCTGCTACCTGGTTCACAGCCAGGCTCTGAAAGGATCGGGCGTTTATCTCCAATTAGAATTTCGTTCATATTATTGGATTGGAGGGATACTTTCGCCGGATCGGGCCAAGAAGCTTCTCCTGATCTACATCAGGTAAGTCCTGCATATGTATTTATATTATCTGACTTTTTGCATTTCATTTGAATTTTTAAAATTTCAGAGGAGTTTCATGTTTACTTCAAAATTTGGATTTTGTTGACAGAGTACTGCTTTAATTGATAAATCTTTTCTGTCCTGCTCGAGTACTATTGAATCCGTTCGATAATTTGGCTTTTTCTATGCATTTGGATTTCTTGTTTAAATTTCGAGATTTTGACCAGGCTATGATATTATTATCAATCAAGATGCGACCGGTTTTCCTCCAGCATACAGGTTTAATTAGAGGTCCGGCCATGTCTTTAGATTTAGAGATTTGGACAGAGAAATCTTTAAAGATAGGCATTTTTATTCTTAATTCAACGCGTTTACGTTTCATTGAAAATCTATGACCATATTCGAGACCCTGTTTTAAATTTGGATATTTGCCACGGATATTTGCATCGATGGAGTTCTGTCGTGCTCGAGTATTTTTTGTTCTCTTCTCAAACATCACTTTTTGTGTGCATTTGAATTTCTAGTTAAAATTCCGAGATTTTGAGCAGTCTATATTGGGTTATTGTTGATCAAGATGCTACCAATTCTCCTTCAGTATGCAGTTTCATTTAAAGGTCCGGGCTTTCCTTTAGATTTAAGGATTTGAACGGAGAAATCTTAAAGTCGGGCATTTCTAATTCTTTACTGAAGGCGTTGACCTTTCTTTTGAAATCTGCGGTCATCTTCCAGGCCTTCCATTAAATTACAGCTTTTTCTACACTTGCATCGACGGGGTTCTCCTTGGTTCGTTCTTCAGCACTTTATATTTCTTTGAAGTTTGATCTGAAGCTTGCCTTTGACTGCGGATTTTTTACTAATTTTTTTCAGTTTTGAACTGACACGTTCATTGTATCAGTTGTCCTTGATTCATTTTTGTGCATTTTATTATTTTCTGCAATTGTGAAGTTTGCTTTGCATTTGGACTCCTGCTTTGAATGCTGCTTTTCGCATTCAAAGTCTCCTTTTATAGTTTTTAACCTTTTGTTGAATTTAAGCCCCTTAAATCAGATTTCTAGTTTTTGTCATTTGAAAAATGCTCACCCTAATTGAGATCTGTTCAAGTTGTACTCAATACTATTGTGAGTTTATGGAGTTCGTTGTTTCTCATTGCCCATAATTTTATGGGGTTCTTTGGGCTGAGACAAACTTCCTCTACTTCTAATGTGAACATATTTTGACGAAAACTGATTTGCTGGCTATTGTGCAGTGTAAATCAAGATCATGATTAATTTTGAATGATCTATATCTTTACCTTAAACCTTTTGATTATCTGTCAATTGAAGATTGTGGAAGCAGGGCTAAACTGACAGGTTGTTTGGATTGGCAGAGGCAAGATGAAGAAGGTTTTTGATCAGACTGTTAGAGACCTGTAAGTGAATTTGTTTTAAATCTTTATCGAATTTGTTAATGTATTAGCTCTTGTTGATGTGAATTCGGTCATTACTATTGCCCACTCTATCATGGACTTGCCTTAAGGTTCTTCTTGAAACCGTTCTCTAAGAATATCTGGGATGATCTGAGATTTGTTTTAATGTCTTAATTTTTCTGAGCCTTAGCATGGCATTTTTGTATTGAAGACTGGGGAGTGATTTTTGCCATTTAGTTTTTGGATTTTTGGAAATTTAAGACGATTTCTTTGCAAATACTTAGTCATTTATTTGGAACCATTTGAATGTTTCACAGCAAGAGAGAGATGAACAAAAAAGTTCTAAAGGTGCCCGGAATTGAGCAGAAGGTTAGTTTCTTTTGGCTTGTTGAATGTTTAAATTTGTCTTTTTCCAAGAATGCAATTTTAACATTGGATGCCAAAGTAGGTCTGACTGCTTTTCCTCAGTTCCATTTTGTTCTATTTGTGAAAGTTACCTCACACTCAAAACAGTGTTAGCACAAATTTGAATGGTAGATTGGTTGAGTCTCTGTACCTGGATTGTTTACTGAGTGTGGTTGGTTCTTCCTCAATTAGTGTTACTTAGGTAGGTGTACCCTGTCTGTTGGAACCGCAATGTGAGTTAATTAAATATGGGTGAAATAGTTGCCTTTCGGAGTCATGTGCTTTTTGAAATGAATGCTGATTGTGCAGATATAATTTGATGAAAATATGTATGCACCTAAAGATTGTTCAATTCCTTTTTTCTCTGCAATGTAGGTCCTTGATGCAACAAGTAATGAGCCTTGGGGCCCTCATGGATCAAAGATGGCAGATATTGCAGATGCCACTAGAAATTTGTAAGATGTTTTAATTTTGTCCCATTATCTTATGATGGTTTCACAAATCTTGCTGTTGCAAAATATTGATCAGAAATAATTTGGCATCATGTAGTCATGAATATCAGATGATCATGGGTGTGCTCTGGAAAAGAGCAAATGATACTGGCAAAAACTGGCGTCATGTTTACAAGGTGAACAGAATTACATTTTTGGAAAGTAGATACCACCCATCAACACTTCATCCATAGTTGCCTAGCTATATAGTTATAACTGACATGGAAGCATTCTGTGCTGTTTTCAGGCATTGACTGTTCTTGAGTATTTGGTAGGACATGGGTCAGAACGTGTTATAGATGAACTTCGTGAACATGCTTACCAAATTCAGGTATTATCTATTTTCCACTGCCTCAATAGTATAAATTTTCTGGTAAATAAATGAAAAATTCACTGACAGTTTGGTAGCTTTACAAAATATTAGTCTTATTATATGCTTCTGTCAAGTGTTTGCAACATTGAGGATGCGAATTAATAATGGACATTGTTTTTTGTTGGGATTGGGTCTCTGCTCTTTCCTGGTTTAAAGACTCTCTCCGATTTTCAATATGTCGATTCGGGTGGGAAAGACCAGGGAGTCAATGTTAGAAGGAAGGCCCAGGCTATTGTTGCTCTTATCAACGATAAAGAGAGAATACGAGAAGTGAGACAGAAAGCTGCAGCTAATAGAGACAAGTATGCATCTTACTGGAGGAATAGGAGAGCTTAGTAGAGCCTTGGCTGTTTATTATGTTTTATCAGGTCACTTGTGAGAGTTATTTTGTTCTGTACAAATTTGCTTTTGTAGATACCGAGGAGGCTCATCAACTGGAGGAATTTACAAGCCAAGTACATACTCAAGTACTGGTGGTGGATATGGTGCTGATCAATATGATGAAGATCGATATGGAAATCGTTATGGAGGGAGAGATGATGATCGGAATGGATATGGGAGAGACAGGGAATTTGAAAAATACAAGGACGATGATCGATATGGGAGGAATAGTGATTCCTCCAGCAGGGATGGAGACCGTTATGGACGAGATAGAGATGGTGGAGATAGGGATCATGAGGATGAGCGGTACAATGCAAGAAGAAATGATAGAAGCTATGACAAAGAAAAAGATCGTGCCTACGAAGATTATGACCGGTATTCTTCAGTGTGCACCATAATTGATTTTGTTGCTATTGTTTGCTTTAAGAAAGTTTCTATACCAAATTGTGTAGATATCAAGGAAGGTTATGGTTGTTTCTTGCAGTCCATTCAATGGGGTCAAGTCTCTTTGGGAAATGCTTATTGTAGCTACTTATTAGTGCTTTTGGGGTCTGGTCTCTGTTTGCTTTTGCACTAATACACTTTCCCTGTGTCAGCAATGGTGGCAGAGTTGATGAATATGCACCAGATGACAGGTATTTTGCTACAATTTTCCATTTTGACAATTTGGAAACTAGTATTAAAAGTCAAACTGCAATCATCTATAGTTGTTTGAAACTGAAATTTTATTTAATGTCCACAAATGACCAAAAGAGAGTGCATGTTGTATATTGCTAGCACAGCAAAGTAAACAGTAAAAGAGAAGCTAACCCTAAATCTAGATTTAAATAACAGTAAAGCAGAACAAGCAAAGGGGATACCAAAGTAAAATTAATGAAACTGGCTTATGACAAGGTATGAACGAAAACAGTCTGGAGGAAAATGGGGAGCTCCTCCAAGTTATGAAGAGTCTGTTAACGATTCTGTTCATCAGCACTCTGATGAAAGGTATTCACAACATTTAATTACTTTTAGCTTTGTTTAAATATGTTGATGATACAATAGTCAAAGTATTTATAATTATTGCATGACCCTTACTGATATCTGTCTGTGGATAGGGATGGAGGGAGTCTGGCGGCCACCGTTGCAAATGCCACTACACGTTTAGCTAATAAAAGTCAAGTTCAAGATGCTCCAGTCTTTGTGGAGAATGCTACAAATTCTGCAAACAAAGGCACTGATGATTTTTCAGATTTCAACCCTCGGACTTCTTTTACGGCAGGTAACAAATAACAATATTTTATAAGTCTGATTCTCAATTTTATTAATAACTTGTCAATGGTATATCAATCATATGTACTGTGTATATCAATCATACGTACTGTTTACAAATCGAATTTAATTGCATGGTCTGCCTTTTGGAAAATGGCTCAGCAGTTGTAATTGGTCATTCTTGCTGAACAAATTTTCTAATGAGCATTCTCCATCCTGTCATTAGAGAATTGCCACATTTTTCTGTTACATAACATAACACTGCCATAGAAGCCAAAGCCAGAGACCACATTTATCTATCTGTGTCAACAGTACTTAAATATCTGTCAAGTCTCAACAGTCAGCTTAATTGTTCACACCTTTAATGTAGGACATAATTAAATTTTTTCTGTTGATTTTATTTTATGAACTGGGCTTACTTGCAGTCATAATGCACTGAATTAAGGCTTTAGGGTCTTGGGAGACTGTCTACTGACTCTATGTGGCCTACATTTACTGTATCTCCTTGGTTTAAAATGTTAAAATTAGGGTTTTAAAACAAAAATTTAACAAATACAGAAATACACAAACTTCAAAGTACTACTGAAATAAAATCATAAATGGTAGGACAGCAGCAGTAATAAAAATAAACTAATTAACAAAAATAAAATCAGATCTGATAATTTAGGGTAGAGAACCTTCCTTATACTCAGAGTTACTTTCAGATCAGATCTTGCCTCTCAGAGGCAAGTGAATAAATGGGACAAAACTGGCCCTTACTTGAGGGCATGGACATAATTGAGAGAGAGAGAGATGAAGTGCTGAAGAATAAGGTCAGACAGTTACAGAAGAAGGTACAGCAGCTGTCATGAGGGTACGGCTCATTCAAGGACAGTCCAAAACATCACACAAGGCAGCCAATAATTGCTACAAGCCAAAGCAACCCCTTTCCCAGTCAACATTAGGCAAGAAGACCAAACACAGCCCCAAAACAGTCCTCTAACAGCAGACAGCTGCCACAAAAAGGATCTCAACAGTGGATGGTTCCCTCAGAACAGTCCACACAGCAGATTGAAGCCACAAGATAGCAATTGGCACCATCAAATCAGACCCTAACAGCAGATGGTACCCACAGAACAGACCTTAACATCAAGCAGCAGCCTCAGGAAGATAACTCAGCCCCAAACATACCTCAACAAGGCAGATGGAAGCCTCACAGGAGGGCTTAGCAGTGGACGGAAGCCTCAAAGGAGGCTTGCAACAGCAGAAGGCAGCCCTAAAACAGCAAACCCCACCTCAGATCAGACCTCAACATACCACAACACCCTCAGGACAGACCTTAACAAGCAGTGGCAGCCTCAGATCAGATATAAACAACAAATGGCAGCCCCAACAGTCAACACTGAGCAAAGGAGACAAAATGCAGCCTTCAAGTAGACCTCAAACAAAGGATGGCAGCCTCAAAACAGCAGACGGCTCATACATGTGGAAGGACAGAGGAGTGGACAGCTGAAAAGATAAAAAAATGACAGCGCTGTGTTAAGGAGAGCCAACGCCCAAGCAAAAGAACCTTGAAACCCTTGACATCACTGTCAACCAGTGCTTCAAAACCCTAGAACAGTCATAAGCAATCAAACCTCAGACTTTCTATTCAAGATGATTTCATAATGAAGGCTAGGCTTGAATTTATAGCCTCTCAATGACCCGTAGAAGGTTCCACTGTCTATTTGGTCATTGACTTTAGGGTTACTCAAACAAGGTCGAGACGTTATCCCTTTTAGGAAAGATTTCCACATTAAAAATATAATTCAATGTTAGGACGTCTTTAGGAGAAGGTACATAAGCCATGACTAAGGGTAAGGATGACACACTCAAGAGGGGGCGCTAGCACATAGGACCAACAAGGGAGGGGTCAACACAAGGCTAACCACAAGTCAACAAGAGGTGTGACAACAAAGAGGGGAAACAATCCTTCTAACTCTCTATCTCAAGTACGTGGTCCACAAGTGTCCAATATAATAACTGGAAGTTTATTATCACCATATAAGGAAGGTTCAAGATGGATGATGTGATCCTATGGTCCTCCTGATTGCTCCTAAGGTCAAATGCTAGTGACTCCATCAAGGGGTGGCCAGTCCCTTGAGGAAACAACCTAGCTCAACCATCTCGAAGACTTGGGAGAGGAGGGCATCACAAATCATCATCTTGGTTGACTAACTGAGATCCACCTGGTTAATTGATTAGGTACCCTAGGGATCAGTTAAGATCAGTTAAGGGCCCTAGATAACTGCTAAGGGATTATCTAACTTGGTCCTAGACCAAGTACCCTAGATAGCTGCTAGGGGTATGCACTGCTTGGTCCCAGACCAAGAATCTTTGTGGTGTAATTGACCAGGAGGCCCTAATGATTAGCTAGGGACTTTTGCCATGGCTTTGTACTGTTGGTCCCAGACCAAGATCTCTAGATAACTGCTAGGGGCCCTAGATACCTGCTAGGAACTTAAACTGCTTGGTTAACTGACCAGGAACCCTAGTTAACTCACTAAGGTGCCATCCTCCTAGAGAATGGCTCTTGCAGCTGCATTATCTTTCACATAAAAATAAATGATCATTATCTAGATAGCAAGCTTTAACAATGCAGATGTTTCTTTTGGTTGGTTGTGCTGAGAGGCGCTCTAACCCAGTATGAGGGAGATGTTGTAACGTTTGTCATGAGGGAGATCTTGTAATGTTTGTCGATACTATGTCGGCCAAAAATAATATTTCCGAGTATGGGAGAGATGTTGTAACGTTTGTTTCTAACAAAATAATAAAAAATAAAAATTTAATTATCCCCCAAAATAAATGTTGGCCACAAAACAGCCTAATATGGGGGAGATGTTGTAATGTTCCTACCTAACAAAACAATAAAAAAAAATAAATTTAACTATCCGCCAAAAAAAATGTTGGTCAGAAAAACAACACAATATGGGGGAAATGTTGTAATTTTCCTACCTAACAAAATAATAAAAAATAAAAAATTGAATTATCCTCCTAAACAAACTATGGTTTTATTGTACATGGTTTAGGAGGGCCTTGCAAATGGTTTTAAGACTATGTGCAAGGCCTCCTAAACAATCCATGGTTTTAGGAGGGCCTTGCATGTGGTTTTAAAACATGTATGGGACCATGTGCAAGGCCTCCTAAACAACCCATGGTTTTAGGAGGGCCTTGTACGTGGTTTTAAAACCATGTATGGGAGAAATGTTGTAATGTTCGTTCTTAACAAAATAAAAAATATTATATGTCGGCCATAAATAATATTAAATATTAATAATAAAAATACTTAAGAAGAGGTTTGCACCTCAAGAGATTTGATCCATCTTGGAAGTTGGCGCTTGATAGAGCCTAGGATTTGGATCTATGCTGGTTTATATACACTTGGGCCCAAAGGTTCGAATGTTATATGGGACTTTAATGATTCGTTTGGTAGGTGGTTTTGAACTAGTGCAGGATGTCATCAGAAAAATTCACTCTGCTTCTAGTTTGTTGGAAGAAGACAACTTTCAAGTCTCAAATGTTGGTTATGTGTGACCACCTATGTCACAGGGTTCGCCGATTTTGAACCTTGAGGTTCGAAATTTGGCGAATCTCAAAAAAAAATTCTGATTCGTTGAGGTTCGACTATTAAATTCGTTAGTTTCAGAGTTTTGACTTCATCGATCTAAAAGTTTCGAATTCACTAGTTTTATTACGTGAGCTGCGAAGTATGTGTAGCCAGGTCTGGTCCAAATTTCGTGTAAACGGCTTATCTACATCTTTCCTTCCTTTATCGTATCTACGGCAACAGATATTTGCAACTAAACCGTATCAAGATGGTCACCAACAACAACTGTTTTTGCTACGAAAGAAAAACCTCCATTCAAATAGTTTTTCCCGCTGCATCAAGTGAAGACTTTGATGCCCAATTGTGGCAGTGTCTACATTGATATTGATTCCCGTCTAAATCTGTTCTAGCTTCCATTTCCTTGTTTTCCGTTGGATTCATTAAAATTGTGTTTGCTTTGTTTTTTTTTAATTATTAAAAATAGGGCAGGTAAAAGCACAAGTCATAAATAGATACCTTATATGGTACATATATAACGTATTAATTATAGATATTATTATAATTATTCTTATATTATATTATTATGTTATAAATTATATTATATTACTATGTTATAAAATAGAACATAAAATATTTATATTGGAAAAAATTATATTAATAAAATGTTAAAATATTTTTTTTAAATGTATATTGTCGAACTTCATGCCGAACCTCATTTCGAATCTCATAAAAGATTTCGAATTTGAATCGAATTTCGAGGTTGTCGAATTCGAATTCGAACCCGAACCATGTGACATAGGTGACCACTGACAATATTGTGGGGCCATCCTTAGAATGTTATTAAATAATGGTTCTATACAATAGGTTAGTGGAGATGTGGCTAGGGATTAGTGTATATGTGGTACAAGAGGGGCACACCATATGAGAGTCATGCAATGCAAAAGAGAAACATGAGCTATGCACCAAAGGTGTAACTTACATGAATTGACATGATAGGGACGAGTAATGTAAGATTGAATGATTGTGCCTAAAGACGTTAGAGGTTCTATACCCAAGTGGGGGGAGATATGTTCGTAGCTGCATAAAATGATCAAACAAATAAAGGAGGATGCTGACTTAAAATTGAATAAAATTAAAAGAAAACAATGGGCATGGGAAAACGTAAAAAAAATGTCATTGATCCATATTAAGCCTAGGTCTATTAGGTGTCAAGGATTGATATCTCAAGGTGCCAACTCTTAAATACTATTTAGCCAAGTAATTAACAAAGTTAAGATTTCATTCATAATAAGCTTGCCTTCCACTTGAAATCAAAGTAAGGTCTCGATGGCAAAGGTTTATATAAACATGTAGGTGGAGGTTAGATATTCATGGTGAAGGAAACCATCTCATCCTATAGTGAAGCTACTCAAAGATGTGGCTTCATGTTGAAAATGTTGTTGCATTTCAATGTAAGTATGATGCTAGCAAATCCTCTTTTCCATCCAAAAAGTGTTTGCTTAAGCATGCGCAACCATCCAAAACTAGGGCTGAAAAGCTACATGTTGGGTACGTTTTGAAACCCATAATTTACCCCTTCCTTAAGTCACTCACCTCAAGTGATCGATAGACTAGCAAAGATGGGAGTAGAGTAAAAAATGGACCAAACATCTATATATTTCCATCAACAAAACTTGTGATTTGCCTTAGATGTTTTACTTGCAGCCTTTACTTATCAATAACTATTTGTAATTTGTGTTTCAGTAGTCACATTGAAAATAGTGCGCTCCAAGTATTGAGAAGATGTCATGTGTTCATCAATGTATTTACTCGCAAACTCCTTTGTTCTACTTTCTGAAGAAGTTCAACCTGTAGATGCTTACTCTTTGTTGTTTTATCCTCTAATGTTCATCGTAATGTTTCTATGGCGATTTATTTGTGGAGTTGAGATTCTAACTCTCCATTAGAACTTGTAGGTTTGTCTTAAGCCATGGGTGACATTTTTGCACCAAGAGGAGTGAGTTGCTCTACAACCTAGTATGGGGGAGAAGTTGTCACGTTACATTGTAATGTAACGTTCCCAAAAATAAAAACTAATTAAAAACTTCATTTTGGCTCATAACTTATCAAAATAAAAAGTAATTAAAAAATTCATGTTGGCTCATAAATAAAAAAAATAAAACCAACATAGGTCAATCTTAAACCAAAAAATTGAAACCAACATAGATCCATCTTAAACCCGGATATATTAAGCACCGAGAAGGATCTAATTTCTTGAGGTGTAAATTTTTTTATCTAAAAATTTTTTACACAGAAAAAATTTACACATCAAGAAATTGGATCCTTCTCGTTGCTTAATAGATCCAGGTTTAAGATTGATCTATGCTGGTAGATATTAGTTTCAAGCTTTTTAGGTCAAATCGAGCATTTTTCAATTTTGGTTTACAACTAAGTTTCTAGAAAACTTGGGTTCGAGGATGGAGATGGGGACTGGTATACCGCTTTTTGAAACATGGGACTTGGGTACATCATGGATACTGTATATATATATAAATAACTTTTATAGTTATAAATTATAATGCATATGAAATTCAAACCTTTTTCACTATTCAGCAAATAACACACTAAAGTCTAACATACTAAGCTAAAGTTACTAAATAACAAAACATGCACATTGTGTCAAAGTTCATTGATATACAACTAAGTTGCCAGGAAACTTGGGTTCAAGAACGGGGACTGGGACTGGTATGCTACTTTTTGAAATAGTGGACTTCATGATGTCAGGGGTACTGTATATATATATAATACTTGAGATTCAAATCATTTTCACTATTCAGCAAATAACACACTATAAAGAGCATACTAAGTTAAAGTTACAGACTAAATAATAAAACATGCACATTGTGTCAAAGTTCATTGATTTAGAGTGGAAATTACATATGCAATATGAATGACAAGTCTGAGTATGATAAACCAAGTGGAAATTCAAATTTCATATTTGATATTTGATATTGATAATAGATATGATATATGACTATTGTCACGCTACATCCAAAATTTGCCTAATGTCATTACCAAATATGAAATAGAAAATTCAAAAAACATTGAATACTGAGCAACATAGCTCATTGGGCTGGCTTCCTCTAGCGATTTCTGCTAGGCTGTGTACATCTGCACCATCACTATCATCAGCATCCGGTCATCCCCAAGCATCCCCAAAATCAGGGTACCCTGTCCCCTTTGCACTCGGTGTCCCCTGTTTTGCTGACAGAAGCTTTCAGTACTTGGGTGAAGTACTTGGTACGATAGGGTACCTCTAAGAAGTCCCCAACCTTGTATCCGGGACGTGGAAAATTGTACCTAGTATGGGTACGCATACCCTACCTGTAAGTTTTAAACCTGTGCAGAGAAGCAAAGCATACAGATTCTTTTAAGCAAAATAGAGATCACAACACATCATTCACACATAAACACAGAGATTTACCCTGGAAACCCTTAACCGGAAAAACCAGAAAACCTTGGAGCCACACCTCCTATTTTCTCTTCATTACATTATGAAATCCTCACAATACAAAATATAGGTATTCCGCAACATCCAAATACCCTAATCTGTTAACCCGGATTAGAAAAAGCCTCCAATCCCTTAATCGGGATTAAGTTACATATTTTTAGACAAATTCTAAAAATAGCCACAAACAGTATAAATAGCCATAAAATCTATAAATAGCCAAAAAATTTTGCTCGCTGCGCTCGCATCGAAAACGGCCTAACGGCCCTTTCCGTCGAGGGCGCCTTTGGGATCGCTAAGCTGCAGCGCTGACATGCGCACCTCCCCTCCATATGCACATGCAAAGAATATAACATATACCCAACACTACCCCTAGAGACGAGTACCCCTGCTACATAGGTTTACAGCATTCAACAATTTTTCCAATGTACTCAGCTCATCAAATTTTGTTACATCATCACATTGCCTACCCAATGAAGAATGCCTTCTAGTTTCTTGCCTTTCCTCCTCACCATATGTTTTCCCTGTTAGCACGGACGAATTAGTAGTGGTCTGCAGTTTTTTTCACTGGAATTTGTGGGTTGCAATTCAAAGTCAGAGACCAAAACGAATTCTCTGTTCATCGAAGTGCAATTTTTTCTAAAATTGCTTCCTTAATAGTAAATACCTCTGTGACGAGCATCCACCACCTATTAAGAGGTTGGATGCTATTTTCACTGTACAGTCAGCTGGCCAACAGACATGACAGTTCAGTGGCCCCCTTGTGGGATTGTGCCAGCCATGTCTTCTGAGGAATTCAACCTTGGTGGTGGAATATAACAGCGCCCTGCTTCACTGATCTGGACCACCTTTCATGCCTCATTCACATTTTTTTTCTTTTTTTATAAATTGATAATAATCTACATATTTGCTAAGTTGCTAACTTAAAGTGTTTGCAATTACTTGAATTGTGAATATGTTCCCAAATTCCTGCCTTCAAGAATGTCTTTGACAAAAAGGTTTACAATGCCACCACCAGCACTATTGTATACACTATCTTCAGAATATGTATCCATTGGTTATAGGAAAGGGTCAAAAGAAACAGTTACGAGTATAAAATTTAAATCCTAGGAGGGACAATGCAGCTAACAGGGTGGATTAATTCATGAATAAATTTCAAAATGTTTTTTATTATGATATGCGTAGAAGGATTTATAATTTGTACGATCAGACTTTTTGATAATTAAAAAGCTATTAATTTGCATGAATAATACACCAATAATGTTTCATAAATGGGGAGGGTTATAGTTTTTCTCTTGTTAGATTTGATTATGGCCTTACATTAAAAACATTTACTGTTTTGGCATTTCCTTTCATTTGTCAAAACAATAACTATATTGACCATTATACTCTCTTTTGATAATAACTCGATAGATTGGATTTGTTTATCCTATGCATATAAGTAGAGAGGCATTTGTTTATCCTACACATTTGATCAATAATCTAAATATTTGGAGCATATGCTCTGTGCTGATACATTTATCCAAAAAACTGTTTCCATTATGCCAAAACTACTGTACGACTGGTCCAAAATGGCAGGAGCTGCTTACCTACCTTCCATATCTGTTATCCTTTGTCATTGGATACGACTAAAATGCTATTTCCAAAATCCCTATTGTTGGTTGTTTTTAGTATTTACTTTCTCCAGTTTGTTATCACACCAGATAGTTACAAATGTATATTAATTTAGATATCACACCAGATAGTTACAAATGTATATTAATTTAGATACTACATGTAAAAGAGCCAGAGATCCAAACAAAACAAAATGTTACCTCCATTCATTATGCAGCTTTTAGTCGTCTTTACTCTTGAATGATCAATGGTTTGTTTCCTTTATTGCCCTTGCCATTGCCAAGGTCCTCATGTGCAATGATTTTTGCGTGGTTTTCCAGTATCCAGCTCAGTTTATCTTTTGGAATTCTTCTAGATTCTCTTGCTGAGAGCCTTCAATCGTTATTTTGCATTTCCCTGTTGAGAGTCTAGACTTCATGTCTTCCACCTGATGATGATCAGCCTTTCTGGTGATTCCTTATGTTTCCTTCAATTAATCAATGGTTTGTTCTGTCTTATCTGATTTTGGCATCATGCTCAACATCTTGTCCCAGGAACCTAACAGTATATCCTGAATATCAAGTTCCAGTGCTAAAGTCAAACTGTAGAGTGTCCTTTGCCTAGTATTGTATCCAGGGTCTTTAGTAGGAGGAATGCTAGACTGATAGAAAGGATTTTCCATTATTCTGAGCTTGGCACCAGCCTATTCCCAAACCACTGAAAGCTCCCTCTGGGCAGTGAAGTGAACTCCTGATTTGTCTGCAACTCGATTATTTAGGGCTTCTGCTTCTGGAGGAATCACCCTGTGCTGCAATAATGTTCTGTATGTCTGATCAATCACAAGTTCGGTTGATATGCCTATAGTCTTGATTAATTCTCTGTGTTCTCATGATGTTTGCTTGATCAAGGGCCCTTTACCACCTTTCCACAGTGAGAAATTTTAAGATACCTTTTGCAGTTTCACTCCCAATCATCCAAACTTCCCCAATTCACTCTTCCTTTCGTTTCTATGGTTTTAGCAATTAATTTTTACTGCTAGATTACAATTCAAAGTTGGATTTTTTTTGAAAATCAGGGATAGAATGTGAAGTCAGAAATGCTGATGTTCACTTGTGCATAATAAGAGCTTCTTGCTTGCTTTGTGATGGGATTCAAGCATGGCTGCTGTGATTGAAATTTCAAAAGTCTTCTGTTTTGGCTTCTCTGCTTGGAGTGTTTAGGCTGGTTAATATTCTTGGTTGATAAGCCTGGAATTTATATTTGTTGAATAACCTACCAAGTGATGTTTGAAATAAAATTACAGGTAGTGTTGCTTCTTCCACTCCCTAAGTTCAGGGTTTATCATCATGGAAATTAAATTTAGTCTCTGGAATTTGGCTAAAATTGGTTGTCTGTTTGCATTATAGGTTATAGCCAAGGTGTTTACTTCACAGCCACTTTTGGCTATTCAAAAGTTTTTTAGTACTTACCAAGTCTTGCTTGATTTGAATATGAGTTTTTGCCATTTGAATGGACCAATGTGGCTTCTGCTTTTTGGGAAATGCATTCAACGACGACATGTGATCTATTCTTCTTTTTTTCTCTGCCATTTCTGCCAACTATCAGTTATAAGAAAATGTCCATTGCACCCTTCTCATGGGTATAGTATGATTATCTCGTCTCTTCATAAACTGCAGCAGCTCCAGTTTCATCATCTCAAACAGATGTTGATTTCTTTGGCGCACCTTCTGAGCCACTAGCACTCCCAAGTACGGCCACAGTTTTACCGGCAAGTACATCTGCAAGTGAGACAAATTTGGCAGCCGATTTGTTTGGAGATGCTAGCTTTGGTCCAAGTTTTACTGCTTCTGCACCTGCACCTGCTCCAGCTCCAAGCTCTGAAAATCAGGTAATTGTGATTAATTTTCTGTTCTCATGGATTTTTCAGAGTCCCACAATTCTCTAAGTCACACGTACATCCAAGTTTCAAAAGTGTGGATTGCATCAAAGTATCTAGCTTTTAATCAGCAATAAACAAAATCTCAGGTTTTGTTGCCATGGTTTATGCATATATTAGTTTTATTTCTTCTGACATCTTGATTGCATCTTTGTTATAACATTTAACAGCCTGGCGAAAATCCATTTGGTGATCCTCCATTTAAGGTGTCATCTTCATCATTTGAAGACCCTTTTTCTGCACAAACACAGAATACTATAGTGCCTGCAACACCCTCCTTTAGTGCTGGAGAAAGTGGAGGATCTGGGACATTCACAGCTGCTGCTGCTCCACAAGTTGATACTACAGGGAGTTTTGGTTTTATGGACAGTTTTCAAGCAGGTCCGTCTAATCCATTTGGGAGTATTGAACAGCTGGCACAGAGCTCAAACAATACCAGTATTTTCCAGACACAAGCACAGATACAGGTACCGACACAACCACAGATACAGTCGCAACCACAGATACAGTTGCCGACACAACCACAGACACAGTCTCAAGCACCAATACAGATGCAACCACATGCACACACACATACGCAGCCTTTTGGTCTTGACTTTACTCAAGGCCAAGCTATTAGCAGTGTGGCTTTTACGAAGCCGCAGGAACAGACCACATTGCAGGCTTCACAGGTTCAAAATGCTTTTGCAACATCTAATGGAAAATCACAGCAAAAGAAAGAGAAATTTGAACCCAAATCAGCAATTTGGGCGGATACACTAAGTCGGGGTCTTGTTGATTTGAATATTTCTGGACGTAAGTTTTCTTTCCATTTTAGAATAGCTTTTGTTTGCAAGGTATCTCGTCAAAGGAATACTATAGAATATGTTTGGTGTATTTTCAATATTCCTGTGTAGCTGTCAAATTGATCCTGGACCTGTTTCTTTGCAGCAAAAATAAATCCTTTGGCAGATATTGGCATTGATTTAGATTCCATCAGCAGGTTGGAAAAGAGACGGGGGGAAAAAGAGAGGACGTCTACTGGGTCTATGCCATCTAGTAGTCAACCCATGGGAAGAGCCATGGGTTCTGGTACTGGTCTGGGCCGAGCAGGTGCAGGTGCACTTTCTACTCCAGCTGCCCCAATGGTTGGTTCTATGGGCATGGGTGGATATGGAATGGCGATGGGTGCAAGTTCTGGAATGGGTATGGGAGCAGGTCCTAACATGGGTATGGGTGGAATGGGTATGGGATCAGGTGCTGGCATGGGCATGGGCCCAGGTGCTGGCATGGGCATGGGAATGGGCATGGGAATGAGTATGCCAATGGGACCTGGCATGGGAATGAATCCAGCAATGACTATGCCTGGGATGGGAATGAGACCACCCATGGGCATGCCACCAGGGTCTGGAGTGGGTGGAGTGAACCCAATGATGGGTGCTTATGGTTCTCAACAGCAGCCCTATGGAGGATATAGATGAATTCTCACAGCAGCCCTATGGTGGGTAGGAGGTCATTGTTTCTCTTGGTTTCTGGATTTGGTAACCACAGTCGGAAGAATCAGGGAGAGGTTACATTGCCAGTTGGGTGGCTACATGGTACTCAGCAGCAGCTAGAGTCTTATGGGTTTATATGGTATTCATTTACAAAATAACTGATGTTTGTACAATTTTCAAAAAATATGGTTATGGGAACCATCATTTAGTGATGCATGTATTATCCATCATATTAGATAGCAAAATATGTATGGTTTGTAATTCTTATGTCTGAAAGGGGATGGTGTCTCAGGTTCATTTTCAAGCTGCTGAACTACATGATTATATATTACCATAGCTGATAAAGATTTGTATGCTAGTAAATTCTTTATTGTTTGCCCCTTCCATTTCAAACTGGGAAATGGTTTTCACATAAGCGATTCATTCTTGGTTGGAGGTATCCTACTCTGGTCTTCTATTTGCTCTATTTTTTTGGTTAGTTGGTAGTCTTGTAGCATCACAAGTATAATTGCACACCCTCTTCAGATCATTCTATCTTCATCCAAAGTTTGCATGAATTGTTGAGTACTCTTTACTATTTAGGTAATCTTGCATACATTGCTTAGTACTCAGTTAATCTTATGAATGCAATTGCACGTTTTTTTTCTGCCTCTGGACTGTGGGTGAGACTTGGGGTTTAAAAGTACACCCTGCACCTGTTAGTATGTTCAGGAAAATGGCAGATTGGTGAAGCTTTCCTGAAAATCTCTGCTGGTTTTCTGATTTTTACAGATTTTACTTTCTGCTATATTTTAGCAATAAATAATCAGCCCAGATTGCAAATACCTCCCATTCAGACTCATGTTGCCGAGTATAATCACCTGAGTGGCGGAGGGGGGGAATTTTATNCAGATTTTACTTTCTGCTATATTTTAGCAATAAATAATCAGCCCAGATTGCAAATACCTCCCATTCAGACTCATGTTGCCGAGTATAATCACCTGAGTGGCGGAGGGGGTGAATTTTATGCACCCAGTTTTCCAAGTGAGAAGTCTTCCTTAGGGCGATTCTAACAGACGTTCAAAGTGGGTTTTACTGGAATGTTGTGATGATGATCGTTTCATTTGCCTCATGTTTATGATATCATTAGTTTATTTTGGTCCAAAACCTATATGTGACCCCTCAGCATATATTGCTATTGATATTGAGATCTACAATGGCTTATCCAAGGCGTATATGTGTTGTTGCATTATGGAGGCAGTGTTACCAGACTCCTCTGAACCGACCTGGACTTCTTATTTTCACTCCACTTTGTAAGGAAACCGAGCTAAGACAGCTTCTGAGTCATACTATTGAGTTTCAGAGTTAAACTTGTGAGTATGACTCGTAATCACATGTTAAACAACAGCCATATTTGGTCTTTGTGACTGTCCCTTTATAAAAAGCGAAAACATAATTACCAGCCTCCTCCCAACCTGAGTTTACTCGAGTTTGACTGCTCTTTGAGGAAACCGAGTCGAGTCACTTCTTCCGTAGCCAATTTGGCTGAATTATGCTTATGATTTTGATTTCCATGTCAAATGCGAGTTAGATTGAAACAGTAAGCCATTGACTTTACAAGTTCACAAGTCTCACAGGTCAGAGTTTGATCTTCTGTCTGTAAAAGACATCGAAACACTTTTTTAATTCCAATTTCACAATAGACAACCAGTGGACTTGCCCCCCTGTTTAGATTACGTGGTGTTTTCTATGATGTCATCTATGCACTTTGGAATGAGTTACTGAAAATTTGTATCGTATGGTGTAAACTCTCATTTTAATGAAAAATCTCTTTAACTGCGAGAAAGCAGTTTTTTTAAGTAAAGATAAAGATATATATCATGTGTTTGTTCGGCTAGGTTCATTTCCAAACCGTAACTATGTGCTCAATGATAATGCTGAATAAACGTAAATATTCTATTTTTTACAAATTCTTATGCATTTTAAGAGAGGGCAAACTTTTAAAGGCCCAATAACACCTCTGTGTGCCCGACTCAGATGGGTGTTGGTGATAGAGGAGTTGCTAAGTTTTCCTGGGATGTATATCATGCTTGGGATATGCATGCCTAGCATTTTTGTATCCGCAAGGGATGAGGGGATGGCATGGATTTTTTCTGTTTTGTTTTGCGAGCAGGCCCTTGACGAGGTGAAGTGGATTTTTTCATTGGGCATATTGTTCTTCTATCCAACATTAATATTAAACCTGGATGGGGTTTTTGGTTTGAAAAAACATATGTAGAGGTTTCTTCCCATTGATTTTATTGACTTAGTAAATGTTGATTGTAGTCTGTCTGTCTACTACAAAAATTCAATTCGGTGTAGGTTTATATTCTGCAACTATACCTTCTATTTGCACATTGTACATGGCAATCGTGCCTTATAGCTCCTTGGTATAAGTTGAAAATTAGATTAAACAATTGTATTATTGCAGAGAAAATCAAACCTAAACCATTGTTGCCAAAATTTATTGATATTTTTATAGGTTAAATTTATTTATAAAGTTTTTATAATAAAAACTATCCATTTTCCATGAGCTATATTATATTCATAAATATTTTTTATAAACTTGGAGTTGATTACTAATTTAATTTATTTGGAGTTCAGTTTAGTACATTAAGGATATCAAAATGGGACTGGAAGAGTTTAAGACCCCCTTAAAAATATAATATTAAAATATAAGATTTTTAAGGATATCAAAATGAAAATCAAGACCCTTTTCAAAAAAATAATATCAAAATATAAGAGAATCTTCAGCTTATTTATCTACCATTTTTAAAATAAAAATTGTCGAAATAAATGCATAATGTATGAAGTAGTGTTTATACTAGTAATTGCTTTTGAAGGTGTGAAGACACATAGGGTATTTGTATGTAAATTGATAGTTAGGAAATGAGATTTAGTATTTTTTCAAATTTCCAATAAACACATTGTTAAGAGCAAGCCTATGGCTTTCATTGATATGGGGAACAATGGGAAAATTTAATAACAAGTCTAAAAATGTTGGAAATAATAAAATTATAGAGATGTTTAAAATATGTAAGCCTCCACTACAAGCAAAGCGTGTCTGCATTGTAATTTTTTTCAAACTAGAAGACAAAAATTGAGTATTCGAAGAAAGCTCCTATTTCTATAACTTGGTGGGACTTATTTTGAGGCATTGAAATGAGAGATTCAACCCAGATATGGAAGACTTTACAAGTTCCTTGGTGTGGATGAAGATGTACTCTCTATCCTAGGAGTTTTGGGATGAAATACATTTGAGGGGATTGGCAACACATCAGGATCCTTTGTTAAAACCTCTGCAATCACCAAATAGGGACGATACACCTCCTATGCTCAAATTTGTGCTTATCTAAATGTATTTCAATCGCTACTAGAATTGATTTGTTTGAGCTACAAGGACAACAAATGAGTTCAAACCGTGAATTACAAACATGTCCCATTTCGATGTCGCAAATGCCATGAATAGGGACACTTGTTCAGGGATTGCCCTCGAAATAAAGAAAATGCCCCTACTCTAACCACAAGACAAGTGACTAAACAACTTCATTAAGGTATCGCCGATAAGAAAACAAGGGCGTAAATGACTTATTCCCAATCATGGAAACTTTAGGACCAATAATAGTTTTGAAATCGAATCTCAATTAACCAACTAGGAAACCCAAGGTGAAGCAATAAGCAATCCTCTCACCAACTCCGACTCGACACAACAAAATACTACGGATACAAAATTATAGCCTAAAGGGTGCAGGGGACCTAACTAAAAAATTCATCCGACCCCATAGCTAGAAACACATTGCATTAATTCCAGATGAAGAAGCCCCAATGGAGTCTCATGAAGGTGAGGACATGAATCTAGAGGAGCTAGATCTTCAAGGAATTGTAGATGCTTGTGTGAGACAACATACCTAGTCCATACTAGAGAAGCAACTCCAACTACACAAGGATGCAATTCAAAAAAAGGTGTAAATAACCCTCTTCCTTCACTAAGAAAACCCATATAACGAACTCTCTAAGGGTAAAAAACAACATCCAAAGAAACGCTAAAACCTCGAAGAAAAAAAGAAGGAAAAGAAGATGTAGATGCAACCAAAAACTCCTTAAAAACCTAGGCACCCAACTTGAACTTATTGATTCTGCGCAATACATGGCTATGATAAACAAATTTGACCCCTCAATAGTTTTAAAATGAGATAATCACAAGGAATATTAGAGTTCTCAACGGGAAAAGCAAGCAACACATCTTTTTTTTTCACACAGAAAATACAACTTTATATTAATGAAAGTTGTCATACAATCAGTTTGTCCTGTTTACAATTTTTCATAGCTCCTCCTAAGGACTTACATTCATATTTGACGGGAACAATATCTTTTATCATGTCTTATAAGTCATAAGTTTAAACTAGCGTACTAAGACGTGTCTATACATTAACGTTATATCAAGCTAACTAATGTTTATTGAGCCTTGCTCTAAACTGGTTGCCTCATGGAACTTGGCCCAGTCAATGGATTTCATACCGTCGCCGATGACAAGTTTGGATAGAGAGTCTGCTTCGGAATAAGATCGCTGAGAAACAACTTATTTTTATCATGCTTTAGGAGACATAATGCTTAGGGGAAGCTCCATACAAAGCAACTTGGTGGAAAATTGTCTGCTTATAGTAGTAGGGATGACATGAGGATTAGCTATTTGCTGGGACCCAAGGGAAGTGGAGTTGAGTCACTTTTTCTTAATCATAGGAAGTTGAGTCACTTTTTCTTAATCATAAGAACAAATGCAATAGGATTCTTGATCAATGTTTACCTCAAACACCGCCCGAAAAAACTCTAATTGCTTAGCTCTATCCAAGCATTGCAACCATTAATTGAGAACGATCATCGGAGGGGATTTCTATATCATCATTGGAGGAAAAATGTAGAGGAATCAGAAGACTAGAAACGGACAAATTTCAAACAGCTGATCCAAGAGCTTGGGCTTGTAGATGTAGAAACTATGAGCTTGAACTTGGCCTCTTTTCCTCGGCTCATTTCTGTTGAACAAATTAGGTATTTTGAAGGAATACGAATTCTAGATGGGATCATAGTCGCACACGAAACCATCCACTGTCTTAAAATAACCAAAATCCATGTATGCTTCTTAAGTTAGATTTGACAAAAGCATTCAATAAATTAAATTAGGATTACATCAGACATATTCTGCTTGCTTTCGGCTTCTCGACAGCCTGGACTAATTAGATCTTAGCTCTCACTTCTTTGACGTTTTTCTCTATTCTTATCAATGGCGACCATCCAAATATCTGGGATTCCCCTGGCAGAAAATTCCCTCAATAACATCTCCTGGGAAGACCTCCCTATCAAATTTAGGAAAAGACTCTCCAACTGGAGAGGCAAAAACCCATTTGAGTCTCTCTAATAACAACTATAATAGACTTTTCCTAAATTTGATAGGGAGGTCTTCCGATTCCATTTAATAACAACCATAATAGCTATCTATCTTTCCTCGTTTATTCAGAGTCAAATTCAATTATAAAACTTTTTCTTTTCAATATATTCATAGCTTACCTTCAACTTTGAACGAATGAAAAGTGAAACAAAATGCCAAATTATATTACTCAAGAGTGTCACACTGAAAACACATGGGACAAGAGGAAGAATTCATATTTCCATTACTAGTTTGAAGTGACAAATTATATTTAAAATACACAACATGATATTTTTCCATCAAAGTATTGACAAATTATATTTAAAATACACAATATGATATTTTTCCATCAACAAATTATATGGCACTATTGTGTGACATGATTGATGCAGAGCCTTCCGGTATGAAGAAGCAATCAAGAAGAAAGAGTGGAAGGATGCTATGATTGAAGAGTACTAGTCGATCATGGAGAATGATGAATGGGATGTAGTTCCAGGAACTGAAGGAAAGTCAATAGTGTCTTCCAAATTGATCTACAAGATAAAGCATGTAGTAGATGGCAGCATTGAGAAATACAAGGCAAGATTTGTGGCTCGTGGCTTTTCTCATAAAGAGGGCATAGATTACGAGGAGACTTTTGCTCTTGTGGCCAGATACACTTTGATTAGAGCTATTCTTGCAATAGCTGCAATGATGAAGAGGAAGGTACACCAGATGGACATGAAGACCGCCTCCCTGAATGGTCTAGTAGAAGAGGAAGAGTATGTGGAGCAACCACCAGCATTTGTGACACATGTGTGCAAATTGAAGAAGGCCTTGCACAGTTTGAGACAGGCACCAAGGACATGATACGACAGGATATATAGAATTTTGACGAGCTTGGGCTCTTCCAAGAGTAAAGCTGATTACAACCTCCACTTCAAGGTTGAGGACGAAAAACCAACGATACTACTATTGTATGTAGATGGCCTATTCCTGACTGGTGATGAGGATATCATTGAAGAATTGAAGAAGATTTCCGCAAAGTTTGAGATGAAAGACTTAGATATGATGCATTATTTCTTAGGTCTTGAGGTGTGGCAGGATCCAGATGATATTTTCCTTAGTCAAAGAAAATATGCAGTAGAGGTCCTGAAGAGATTCAAGATGATGGATTACAAGGCCATGACCACACCGATGGCATTGAACTTGAAGTTGTTGTGTGATACTACTTTAGAGACCGTTGATGCCACACTGTACATGCAGTTGATTAGTTCATTGATGTACTTGACAAACATGAGGCCGAATATATGCTTTGCTGTGAACACTTTGAGCCAGTACATGATAGAGCCGAGACGTGTTCACCTGATTGTTGCAAACCATGTGTTGAGGTACTTGAAGGGTGCGATTGAGTATGGCCTCAAATATTCGACAGATCAAAGGATTAGCCTATAGGGTTTAGGAAGAGCACATCAGGG
The DNA here is from genome assembly GCA_001517045.1 of Pseudotsuga menziesii. Lineage (NCBI taxonomy): Eukaryota > Viridiplantae > Streptophyta > Pinopsida > Pinales > Pinaceae > Pseudotsuga > Pseudotsuga menziesii. Next base: position 69,723 of record LPNX011021005.1, on the reverse strand, counting down.
TGCTACTTCAGTTTGGGGTCTGGTATGATTTCTTGGTTCAACAAGAGTAGACGAGAGTAGCATTGAGCACAACCGAGGTAGAGTATGTTGCTGCTTGTTTGGTTAGAGGTGAGGCATTGTGGCTCAGAAAGCTACTCGTGGGATTGTTCGATGTTGAGTTAGAGACTACTTGTGTATTCTATGACAACCAGAGTTGTGTGAAGTTGTTCAAGAACCCTGCGTTCCATGACAAGTCAAAGCACTTTGAGATCTAATATCACTATATAAGGGATATGGTGTAGAGAGGAGCATCGAAGCTCCAATATATTGCAACGGACGAACATATTGTTGATGTATTGACTAAGCCTCTAGCGAGAGTAAAGTTTGAGTACTACATAGACAAGCTTGGAGTTGTCCAGATCGGTCTCCATCACAAGAGGGATTGATGATTCCCATATACAAATTAGTGGTCTTCACATCCAACATGAAAAAGGGACGGCTTTGTGTAACACATGTGGTCTTCACATCCAACATGAAAAAGGGTTGGCTTTATGGAAGAGTCGTGGTCTTCACATCCAACATGAAAAAGGGTTGGATTTGTGGAAGATGCGTGTGATTTACATCCAACATAAAAATGGCTGGCTTTGTAAAGTGTTGCATCTCGTATGAAAAATGACACTGTAGAGATAGACATCTAGTATGAAAAAGAAATGGCACTACGAAATGCTACATCTAGCATGAAAAATGGTTGGCTTTGTAGAGGTACACCCAATATGAAAAAGGGTTGGCTGTTATCATCAAGAGAATTTTGAGGTCTAAAATGGGCCTCATAAGAGATATAGTAAAATATTATGAGTTAGGAATTATGTAGGGAAGATATATTTACAACTCATCTTTTACATTATAATCAATGTTACATTGTTAAGTCAAATTGAAAATATGTCTAAATTAAAATCAATTCAAAAAATCATTTGATGTGACTAAAAGTAGAAGTACTTTTCAATACATAAATTTCTTTTGAATGTAATATGATGCATGTACTTATAACGCAATGCTCTCAGACAATAAAAAAAGTATATTACTTTTGTATTTTGAAATACAATTTACTTATTCAATATTCAAAATATGTTTATAAAACCATTTTTTTGTGACTAGGGAAATTAACAACTGGTCACTGGTTGGTACTTGCGTGACACGAGGTCCAGGGATCCATTCCCACTACCACTATATCCTTAGATGCCCCACAAATGCCCGCAAGCATAGGACATGAGTAAGCTTGGGTGTGATTTGAACTCGTGACCTCTTTTACAACATGTGACTTCATATCAAGAGAATCGCTAATGAGCCACCCCCGTGCAGGCTAAAACCATATCTTTATAATTCTAAATTTTAAACATGAATTAAATTTATATAAATATATTATCATTTCTTTTAAAATATATATTCATCATATGAAAAAACTAACTTAAATTCATTAAAATTAAAATCTAATCATTTATTTATATAAATATTATATTTTTTTTTAAATACTAATAATCTATTTATATAAATATCTAGTTTATTTACATATATTTCAAACTAAAATGTTTATAAAATATTGATTAAATATTAAACTAAAATGTTTATAAAATATTTGATTAAATATTTGGGGCAGCAGGGGGAGGGGTTCTCTTCACCCCGAATGGACAAATGGAAACCAAATTCTCGTGGGGGCTTGGAACAGAAACAAACAATATGTCAGAGGTGTTATCCCTATGGCAGGGTCTCTCAATAGCCAAGAATTACAGACCTAATAGTCTTGGGAGACTCGAGAATCGTAATCCAAGCTCTAGCTGAGAATTCCCTCCCAAACCAGATGGACCTTCGACAACTGATAAATAAAATTCAGGTTCTTTCCTACTCTTTCCACAAAATTCAGTTCTACCATGTCCTTCGGAAACATAACTCTAAAGCAGATTAGGCTGCAAATGTTGGAACTACTCTTAGTTTCGGCTCGTTACTGATTAATGGGATTCGATCCAATTGTCCCGCGCCATAGGACTGTGGTTGGGATCCTGTGGCTAAAGGCCTTAAGGCCCCATGGTTTGGGGCACCTGCCACCTCCATCATTTGATGCGTGCCCCTGCCACTTGGAGAATCGTGACGACTTATATTGGTGCGTGTGCACACGATGGAGAGATTGGGGGGTGATAAAGGCTAGTACGTTGGAGGATACTCTTCTTGCTCGCGGAAGGTTTTAAGTCTCGTCTACGCACTGTGAACTTAGTGAGGTGATGCAAGAATTTATGGCTCACATGATGGTTTCGGGTGGCATGAATATCACATTTCTGAATGGTAAAGATATAAGGATGAGAAAGGAGAAGGGTAGATGATATATGCTTTGGTTGGTCTGCAGTAGAGGCGAGCATGAGGAGAAGCTTAGGTTGGTTTGCAACAGAGGCGAGTGCGAAGAGGTGTTGAGAGTCCTGGTGTTTTACTGCGTGATGGAAGCGTCTTCCGAATGCACAGGCTCGTCCCCGCTAGCAATGTTTGTGGAGTCTGATATCAGGGACCTTAAGAACGAAATTAAGAAGTTGAAGCAGACAGTTAATACCATTGACACCGATGGAGGAAGGCGCCTGGAGAACGTTGATAGGGATTCAACATTCTTGAGGAAGGAGTTAAAACGAGCAGTCAAGCGCTCTGAAAATGTCTTTCTGGGATTAATGGCCGAACTGGAGATAAAGATGGATAAGTTTGAGCTGAAAGTTGTAAAGCTAGAAGCGAAAAAACATCCAGGTTCCATGTCTCGCCTTGAAGAGGAAAATAACTGAACTCTTGGTTGGGGAAAATGATTTTGATTTTGCTATCTGCATGCAAAATTATGTGTTGAATTATCGCTCTATGGTTAATAGTCTGTTTGTGAATAGGGTCATGTCGAAAGATTTAAAGGTTTGATTACTGTTTTTGCTTATGTTTGAGCCGGCTCGACCATAACTCGATATAAGCTAGCAAATGCTGAACTCTCTTTGCCGCTTCCACAAGGACGTTTTGTAACTCAGATCTGTTTCTATGGTTATACTATCTTTTTAATATATTTCATAACCGTTACTATAAAAAAAAATATTTAATTAAATATTAAACTAAAATGTTTATAAAATATTCGATTAAATACATAATTTTAAAACCAAATATTTAATTATTTATTTAAAAATCATTTATTTATTTATTTTTTGCTTAAATTTATCTCTTAATTTTATTTTATTTGTTTATTTTATCTAAATATATATTCCATATTGAAAAATAAGTATTCATAATGTAAAACGTTAAAATTTAAAACCGATAGCTTAAGGTTAATAGTCTATATTAGAAGATAAGGTTTAAAAGTTTAGAAAATCATTAAATTTATATAAGAATGAATGCCAATTTTTTCAAAAAAGAATAATGAACGATCATCTTATAACTGAGTCTCAGTAAGCAGCTTTAAATTAAATAGCCCACGTCGTATATGTTGATGCTGGAAAAGCAGGGGTAACGTGCTTTACAAGATAGTATATTATCTAAGGTGCTTTATACATTATAGTACGTAATTATTAGATGGTTTTATTTTATTCTTTAATAGAAACTAAATTTTTTTATTATAGAAAAAAAAGGTTGTGTATGACTATTCATTGTAAAAAACTACTTTGTATTATGTATTTATTAGAATGGAGAAGAATCTAAGTGACATTACCATAGATTTATAATTTTTTTCTATATTTCATTATGTTGGAGGAGGGATGGATTGGAGATGTAACACAACATACAAAAAAATGCAAAAAAGCTTAAAGAACACATCTACTTCTTTTTCTTGCCTTCTAGACTAGGAACCGATTTAGAAACCAAGACTTCTTTCATTGATTGCTCTCTGTTGGCCATCGTCTCCTTGCAATGACTACACTGCGTCATGTTGACCAATTTCAACACATCTTCAGAAATTTTGTCTACCTTGGCCATGAGTTCCTTAATATCCCTATCCAAGTCGTCAAATTGTGAATCCTAGCATGATAATTGCTTTAACACATACCCCACGTCTGTTGCTATCTCTTGATTATGCCTAAGCCCAATTTAGACTGCTTCATAAACCCTTCTCAGATGAATCTTGAAATTTTCAAACTTGTTCTTCAAACTGGTGAGACTCGCCAACCATCCACTCTCTGCATTACCTTGCTTTGAAGTCGCCCCTATCGCACAAGAAGGAAAGGAGTTTATCAAACCTAGGAGTTTCGGTGCGTTACCTCTTCGTAAACCCTCCCTTCACTTTTTGTCAACAAAACGAGGTTTCTGTGTCCACTTCTCAAATGGTTAACCTCCCAGACATCCATTTCACATCTAGGAGTGGCAATAACAAGATCCATGATTAAATGAAACTTCCCACTTTCGTAAATGCACTAGCAGGTTATCACATGGAGCAATACATGTAATGGGCCACGCGTCCCTTTTACTATTTGGATTAAATGACCATTGTTTCGATTTTGGAGATGGAACACATGATCCTTAGCATGAACGAAGGGGATAGGACTCTCTTTAGAGAATATTTAGTGGAATGTGTTGGTTCTTTAACTCTCCATTGGCATAGAACAATAGACCTTGTTTCAATCTATTTCTATGTGAGTGTTGAGGAGGAAGATCCTTCTTGGCAATGGTATCTGCCATTTCATTGTTTTCCCGAAGGACATGGAAATAACTTATTTCTATGTGAGTGTTGAGGAGGAAGATCCTTCTAAAATTTCTCTTACATATTGTGTTGCCCTTTTCATACCCAATCTACATTTTCCAGATAACTTGGATTGAATACCCTATTATAACTATTTTGCTTATACTTAAATTGTCAATGATTTCAAAACCATGCAAAAGCGTCATCCACTCAGCTTTGTTATTGGATTTTATTCCTAATCCCATGCATAGGAATCAACTATATTTCCTTCGAGATAAAAAATGATCCCTCCTACACTTGCCTTTCGCGAGATGATATTAAAATTTTTGGAAAATCATTTAAAATGATATATTATATAGTAGCACATATTTATTAGATTGTTTTAAAAAGTTAGAAAAATGATTTAAAATTATATATTATATAGTGTAAAGTATTTACATGATTTTGATTTTAACTAAATTTTTTTTATATTAGTAATTACGCCGTAAGGCATTTAACAAGTGGGAGTCGACTCCCCCAATTAATGCTTTTTTTTCCTAGCTGTAGGATTCTTTCGTCCGACGATTGGGTTAATCTCTTTCGTCGAATTTTATCTGCTGCCTGTTGATCTGGCAATTTGACACCTACTCCTCCTTAAATGCCTTCTGCCTGCTGATCTGGCGATCTGATCTACGCTATCCAAGAGCTCAACTTCATCGTCCTCGTCCCTGAATAGATCAGTAAATAAGCAAGGGAGAAAATCCTACATAAATATATCATGCAACGAATGCCAATCGAACAAATGAAATGGAAGGGGCAGTGAGAGATGGAGCTCACCCATGCATTGTGAAACCACTAAGATCTGCAACAAAAGAAAGTGCGTTTCTCCAACTCTGAATAGTTTCAAGGCTATAGCGTGGCATCTCTTCACCAGTTTGAGAGTCCTTTGTTGTTTTCTGTTCAAGATCCCCCAGGGCTTCAAAGTACGCTCCTTTTTTGTTCGTCCAGCGGACCACAGAAGGGTCAATCTTGTAGAAAATTGGAAAAATGGTAACCCTAGTGTTTTTCAACGAATCTTTCATGAGGAGAAGTTCATTCAAGCACTAATGAGATTGCGCATACCTTAGAGAAAATATTGCTATGTGCACAGAAGCATCACTTATAGCTTGTTCTATTTGGGAGGAGATCTTGTCTACCTTCTTCATTTCATCCCTGTCCAAAAAAACTCTCAATCCTTGATTAGAAAGCCGTCTGTACAGATGGCTGGCAATTGTGTTTTTTGTATCAGCACGGTGATGATTATAAAAACATCATAACTACAATTTATCATATCTATGTTTAGGACCAAATCCATAAATTTAAGCTTTATGAACATTATAGTTCCCTAGAAGAATCCATAAAATACCTGTCAACACAATAATATCCCTCAAATGCAACACCCTAATAGAAAAAATATTAAGATGAACAGGTGCCTTCGTCCACATTTTCTCCCTCAGATTTCGATGGAACATTGGTAGAAGATAATGGAGTTACCTATCACTGGGAAGCTCCTGGATCAGTCTCTGCACAACCACAAACTGTATGAGTTGATGGCCTCCTACTGCAGAAGAGGAGGGCTTCTAGAAAGCTACCACGTTTTTATTAATAATATCTTACAAAGTACCCGGAGACATAAATAAAAGCACTTACCTACTGTCCTATCTCCCTCAGGTTTCGATGGCACAATAGTAGAAGATAACAAAGTTTCCTGGTATTGGGAAGCTCCCGGGCCACTCTTTGCACAATAACAATCTGCATGAGCTGACGGCCTCATACTGCATAAGAGGAGGGCTTCTGTCACATGACTTCTGAATAAAATACCAGGAGACATAAATAAAAGCATCCTACCTATTATGATATTTTCCTCATATTTTGTTGGAACACTGATAGAAGATAATGGAGTTTCCTGGCACTGGGAAGCTCGTGGACCACTCTCTGCACAATCACAATCTGCATGAGCTGATGGCCTTCTACTATAGAAGAAGAGGAGGGATTCTATGAAATGATCACATTATTGTTAGTAATATGCTACAAAGTGCCTGGAGACATAAATACCTATTGTGCTAGAAGCGGAAGCAGCAATCAGGTTTGCCATTAATAAACAAAGATACATGAGAATGTATGGCCTGATAAATAAAGAATAAGATGATACCTGTAAAATTTGATATGTGGAAACTGCAAGATACCTGTAAAATTTGATATGTGGAAACTGCAAGCTAGATAAAAATGGCCATGAGCTAAAAATTGGCAATATGGGTACCAAACAACCCTTCAAATCACTCGACGCGTTGAACAATGATGTGATTGATGTTGTGTGTTGAATAATAACGCGTCATCGACCATGCACTGCGTGTCTGTTTTGATGGTGCGGTGAAACGGGTGGACCGTATGTAACATAATATTCCAAATTAGTGACTAATCCTTTACCGCTTTATTAGTGATGTGATATTTATCACTAGGGTTTGGATCACGAAGGTCAGGATCTCGAACTGCCAGCTCTGCTCTTGCCTTTGTTTTCACCTTTGCTACTGGCTTTCGAACTGGAGGATCATGGGTATATGTGGGGTGTCCCAAAAGTTGGAACAGGCTGGGATGTGCAGAAACCCTCCACATGCTGGTTGGAATGTACCAAAAGTCAGAAAACTAGGCGATGTGCAAAAAGTAATAACATGCTGGATAAACTGTAACAAATAGGCCGGTCGAAAAGTAAGGGATATATAGCGGCATTCGTATAAGGAAGAGCCATGAAAAGAATGAATTCCAAATAGGGGCTATGGGTCGCTTTGGTCGAGCACTCCTGGTGTATACGGGCCAAGGAAAAAGAGTACAGTTTCAAAGAGTAAGTAGCTATTAGGCATTCCCTTCGTCACATAAGTCATATTGCTCACCAAAGACAGATTGAAACCCATGTTAATTAAGACTGGTCTCAAGTATAATCAACACACTTTGTCAAAAACTTTTGTTAAATAGCACCATTGCAGGCATATTTTTTATTTTCATAGAGTTAAGTCTTTCTTGTGCTAACCCTATTGCTGCATGGATTTGTAAACCCTCCAAAAATCCAAACTGCTTAGAAGATATACATTTAGATAGAAGAAGCCTCTTTAATCTCACAGCCAGAGTTTTTGATATGATCTTGTCAACACGGTGACAGAGTGCTATGGGTATGAAAGCATTAAATGGATTAGGATGGTCTTCTTTAGGTATTAGAGCAATGAAGGCAAAGTTCTAAAAGAGCTTCGAGAGTTAATCCAATGCAGGGGCCTAACAACCAACGACATCTCCTTTCTACCCCCGGCAAGGGGGGGGCATATAGCTAGCAAACCTATCCCACCCAATTGAAAGCTCAACCAAGAAGCTTCATTTCCAGTATGCCGTGGAGATCCCTCCAATAGATGGACCCAGGAGATCGATTCATTCCAGTGGAGATCCGGTCATTTT